>JAUMHI010000048.1:12074249-12118119 GCA_032359435.1 Enteromius unitaeniatus | reverse complement strand
TCCCTCCTCCTCCTCCCCCTCAGTGAGGAATTGAACAGTTTGATGGCGTGTGGGACAAAGGAGTTTTTAAGTCTGTTAAGGAGTTTTTAAGTTTTTAAGTTATGTCTGTTTTATATATTTGCAACTGTAAATTTTGATATTTCTTATTTTCATGTTCATGTTTTAATTTTCAATAAAAAAATCTCCTCCTTTAGTAAGAGAATAAGATCCTTGTGTATTACTTTCTATATTTTAAAACCTGTAGTGTTTTATATACTAATATGCAATATTATTTATTCTTCTCATGTAAATTGTTTGCTGGTTGCCATGTTTGCTGATGGAAATTCAGTTCACGGATCACATGTAGTTACGATATCCACCAGCAGAGGCTGGTTCAGCCAAACCTTGACCTACACTGATGATATATTTTTGTAGGACAATCCGAAAGTTAGCTTCACCTCTGTTCCCTCAAAAAGTTTGAGTTAAAATAGTTTCCAAGAATTTGATATAAACACAATGAGGCTGTAAAATCAATAAAGAGGATGATGTTTAATACCCCTGGCAACCTGTGTTGTTCCATTTAGCCACTTGTCAGCAGCAACCTTTTCAGAGTAAAAACCCATTCAGTAAACTCACTGACTTCAGAACGATGAAACTGGAAGTGCTAAAATACAACACTGCTTCACACTATAACATTATCCTCCAAGAAGTGACGTTATTTTAGTGGAAAAGCAGCAACACAGGTGAAAAAACAACATCAGTCTGGTTTCAGTACTATAAAAGAGTTTTGAATAGTCTGACTGTGGGAAACCACAAAATAACTTTCACCTGATTGCTTTTCTTAATACTTTCAAATTATCGTCATTTTGCTTTAACGGCTTCTTAATTAATGTTTTTCAACAGCTAGGCTTGGTGAATTTGAAAGATCAAAGATCCACAAAATGATAGCAGCCACACTTTTTTAAAGAAATTGGGCTGAACTTACATGAATTTTAATTTGGCTTATGGTTTTTAACAGAAATGCCTACTCACATCTAATCTGATAGAAGCAGTCCTAAATAGATGCTTTCTTTTCTTTTCTTTTTTTTCTTTCACCAAAGCAGTCTGAACAGTCCCTTAATATAACCGTGTTGACAGAATTCCCTGGTGGCTAAATGTAACTGTTATTGATGCATTTGGTGAACCTACATTATATAACCAGGAAAAAGAAGATGACGCTAGCGAGCTAATGTGACAGTTGTTCAGTTTTGTTTCACATTTTCCCAATTGTCGCTCAGAAAAATTGAAAAGTGAGTCTAACATGTGAGCCTGGGACCAAAGAAAGAAAGTAAGCTATGATTGATATTTATGACCAGACAAGTTGTGTTGACGGTTGCTGTTTATACATAATCATACAAATCTCCTCATCAAAAGCCTAAGATTGACTCGCACTCCTTTTAGTCATTAACATGCAACCTGTTTTGCCGTAAATTGCACTGAGAGTACAAGCTGAACCTCATGACTGCAAAAGACTGATGACTTTGATACTTTGGAATAACCATCTACTAAAAAAGGTTTTGGAGTTTTTTTTTTTTTAGCTATTCCACAGTGTACAAACAAATGTTTTTATTAAATTTGTTATTCATCAACAAAACCAAAGGTTATTCACCCATATCTCTCTTTCTACGTCACATAAACACAAACACTCACATGGATAAAGCAGTTTTTTTTAGTGCCAACAAGCATTAAATATTATCTTAAAAAGCTCTTTCAGTAAGCCACCCATAATTCCACTGACAATGTGGGCTTCCTAACACACCACACCCTAAAACTAAAACTTTACACTTGACATCATAACCTGCTTCTCCTAAAATATCACTGAACATGAATGCAAACATTCTGAGAAAACATAAAAAATCTAATCAAATATCTTTTCTTGTGCATGACCATGTTTATTGTAGAGCTTGAGAGAATTTGACCACTTAATGCAAATACTTTCAAAACACCACAGAGCTCACACTGTATACAGTATATGTCATGAAGGTTGCGTTAAAAATACAATCCATTTGCATTTACATGATCATAACTTGCAAATGATAAACAATAAGAATTCATCTGTGGTAAATAGGTCATGGTCATGTGAGTTTATTAGTAGTATGTACAGTAGATGCTCGCTCACAATGCTTTGCATTTTCTGAAGTCTGGCATCCAATTGTCGGCATATTCTGAGTTTTTAATGACATGCAACATGATTACTTGCATTCATATGCTGATGTCCGTGTGCCAACTTCAACAGATGCTCCCTGGCTGCTATGATCCTTAAATTCTCTAATGAGCAACAGAAAATACTCGCCTTTGATGCACATTCAGTACATAACTAGATTTAGTGGATCTTGATTTAATATTTGGCAATGTGGCATAGGCATGGCAAAACAAAATGTTTGTGCATGTATGTCATAAATCAAGCCACAAATAGACTTAATGACAAACACATCAACGAAATGAATTAAAAAATCTGTATTTTAGCAGTATTTTAAATGAACGTCTGCTGTCTAAAATCCAGCTGACACCACATTTGAACCGTTAAAGGGAACTTTTTTTTGTCCACACAGTGAAAGTCGTTGGGGTCCAAAACAACCCCCCTCCTTATCTTAACAGTTTTACAGATGAAAGTATGTTATGTGGGTTTTTGAATGAGATGAGGGTGAATAAATAAAAACAGAATTTTAAAATAAATTTGGTGAACTGTCCATATAGGAATATTTTACACAGAAATATTATCTGGTTCAAATCTGAATCAATAGCATTTTCATAAAAAAGCTTCACAAAGAGAAACATCAGAGGTCTGTCACAGTGGTTTGTCTGGCCCCAGAACAAATCTCTAAACCTGTCCAACATGTGTCTTTGTTTTCCTAATATACCTATGTTTGGTTTTCAAATACTTCTGTAAAGCAGGACAATGCAGGTTCACCTACGAATGATGGGAACGGCCTTTATTTTGACATCACAATTCATTTGTCATGCTAACACATACTGTATGTTTCACTTATTGTAATATTGATTTCCTTTCATAATAAAATGAAACCTTCACATGCATTTCTACTAATCAGCACCATTTTGATGGGTTTTTTTTCATATTTGAGTATGAAATCATCCTGCCACAATCATACAGCCATGGAAACAAGCCTGTTTGACTTCCTGTAACTGTACATTTTAGATTTATTTTTGTTGATATTTTTACAGCAATTATCTTTAGGTGACATTAAATTTGTCCACAAATCAGCTTACCAAGGCATTTCAAGTAATCGTTTATGATCGTGTGCTATTTTAATCAAAACATTCCTGATATTTGTCCCTGGCAGCAACTTTGCCTACTTCAACACTTCTCCTAGCATGTTGGCATAGAACACGCAATCCACACAGGCAGCTGCAGAGCAGTCAAGCAGTTTTGCATACCAGCACATATGGCCCGAGGGAGAGAGAGAGAAAGAAAGAAAGGGAGAGGGTAATATATGGGAATTAACCCATTCCATGGAATTCCATACTGTATTCACATGAATTAAGTCAAATACAGCAGAATAGTTTTAGTCTGGTGGCTCGTCTGGTATGATTTCCTTCAAGCGTTGTTGGTTGAAACAGCGTTATAATTTGTAATATTAAGATGATAAGGCCAACAATTTAGCTTAAACATTTTGGTAAGCAATTTCAGATATTTAGTCTCACTTTATTTTACATAATAGTAATATTTTACTCATTTTTGTGGGTAAATTATATATATATTATATAATTATATATTACTTATATGACAATGTTTACAAATTAAGACTTTTTTTTCATAATCATAAATTAACAAAAAAGAAATTACAGGTAGGATTTATATATTTATATTCAATTAATATGGCAATATGTATCATTTTACAGCTGTATTATAACTATTATTATTTATTTATTTTACTTTTTCACCGTACCCCACCTTTTAGACGAAAAAAGGGGTAGTTTTGCATGATTTTAATGCCAATTATGTTTTTTTTGTGTGTGTTTCTAGGCTGCAAACTCTTTATTTGTCACTGTTGCTGGAGAGGCCAATTTTGCTAAAGTTTATGTTACATTTGTGATTTTCTAAGATCATTTCACAGTGAGAAATATTCTTAATTGCTAAAAAAGGGTGGAATATAATTTACACACACAGACATTAATACATACATCTTTTGACACAAAAAGATCTGAATTTTTATGGTAAAGTTCTGGCAACTACAACAGCCGGTTTTAATACTATATAATAACAATTTATTACAGTGCATTGACCTTTTTTTCTTTTCTTTTTCTTTTCATTGCAACACTATTGCAGATCCTGAAAACCTGTTTGGGTGAATTATTAAATGTATGATGACAAAGCCCCGCCCCATTTTGAGGCATTGAAACGAGGCAGTTGCGTAATTTGTCTTGTCAAACGCGTAAAGCGCTTGACATCTCGGGCTGGTTGTCGTGTCGTTCTCATTTGCGGCATATTGAATGACGTGATCTCCAGTTTATTTCAACAGAGGACATGCGGTTATGGGCAACGCTTTGTTGAGCAGGATCCACGGCTAGAATAAAACACCTCTAAGACCTGAACGAGGTATTGAGAGAGGACGATTACAGTGGATTTAATGACACTCCATCAAAGCATCACGTTCTGGTAGAGTCGATCTGTAATCGCATGTTACGTTGGTAAACAGTGCTGGTTGGCAAGCTTTCCTAAATGCCTGTGTTGTTTATGCTTTTGATCTAAATCATAACATAGTCGCTGAACAGCTTCTGTTTTATAGTACGTTAATGTTTTCTAATGGTGTTCTCCAGCACGTTATACTGTATGTAGGAAGCATGCTGGATGAATTGTGCCGAACTCTGCACTGACCTTAATCTGTAAACTCCATAACAGCAGAGCAGCTGTAGGCTCTAAATTCAGATGGAGTATTTCCTAGTTTATGGACGGCAGAGAGAGAGAGAGAGCGAGGGGGTTCCTCCTTCTGTGTAAGGTAGCAACAAGCCTGTGTATTTAGAGATGCACTCACGCTGACTTGAAAATGGCTGAAATTGTAATAATTGTGAGTTTAAAAGTGTGAATAAACATGTGACAAAAAAAGTCAGTCAGGTTAAAGATGCATTCCTCTAAACTTGTTCCAGGAATTTATGCATTGCTTACTATATAGCTTAAAGGATTCATGACAGAGGGTTATATATAATAAGTGAAGAAAGCTATACTTTAACATTGCCATGTCAATGCCTGTTGCTTGGCTGGATATATGCAATGTTTTAAGCCAATCAGCTGAGTGATAAATACCATGTGACTAATGACTTTAAATGTAGAGTATCATGCTGATGGCACCATATAAACACACACAGTCCCATAACCTTCAGTGAGCAACCATCCTGACTCGTGTTGTGTACTCAGCCCAACTAAGAATCAGACAATGGTAAAACTACTGTATAATATTTACATAGAATATAGAGAATACAGCAAGATTACAGATCTGCTAGCCACCTATCCTATATCTTTGCTAGGTTTTCAAGGATTGTTGTTGGATATAGCCAAACAAACGTGTTTCAGCTCATGTATTGTATGTTTGTGTGCTGAATGAAAACTCTGTTTTCTGTTCCTCAGATCAAACGAGACATGGATGGATATCTGCCGCCTCAGTTTCATACATTGTCAGACCATAAGAGGTTTTGTCAAGACAATTCCCTCACGATGGACCAAGGCACGCCATACAGCATAAACATGAATGTTTTTTTACCGGACGTCACCTACCTACGGACCGGCATGTGTAGACCTGTGAGGTCCGGGGCGCCACAGATAAAGACAGAACCTTTGCATTCATCTTTCAACTACTCTAGTTGCCACGGCTCGGTCGCACCCGCCATTACGCACCCAGAGTACACAAACCTCTACAGCTCATCTGCGGAAAACGGTAGCAATGTTTACGTCAAGCACGAGCAGTCGTCCCTTGAATTCCCAGACGTTCCACTTTTTCAGCTGTTGAATTCGGAGCTCGAGCCCAATGGTGGCCATCCTTGCACAGATTCCCATAATGTCACATGCCCTCCGATGCCGACGTATAACGCCATTCACACACACACACCCCAGATTTCAGAACGGCCACGTTGTAATATGAGCAACAGTGGATATTCGCTACCTTCCCAGTTTGGTCAGCATCCTCAGAAGAGGGCAGCCTACCTACCACCCTCCCCTCCAAACTCAGAACCGGGCAGCCCAGACAGGAGGAAAGAACTGATACAGAACTTATCGCCACCGCCGTCATATGCTGCCAGCATGGCGTCTAAAATGGCAGGTCTTACCCCTGGACAGACAATTTCTGTTCAAACACAAGCAGTACCTGCCCAGTTCAACCGTAGAAACAATCCCGATCTAGACAAAAGAAGAATACATCACTGTGATGTACCAGGTGAGATTGAATTTAGCATCTATACACTTTAGTTTGTGACTATAGCATACGCTTTATTTGAAAAAAAACATTCAAGGTCAAAAGCTGTGGCTTTTTACACATAGTCCATATGACGCAGCGCAGGCTTAAATGGCTATTCAGATAATTTAATGTTGTTGAATAGACATTGTGGACTGACGTGACTAAACTTTGGGCAATTACCGGTCTCTAGGTTGGACTTTGACTGACTAAGAGGCTTAGGACACAATGGCGAAACCTTTGACATTGTATATGTGGCTGCTGGACAAGTCAGAACTGGCCAAAATGTTAGTTCAAAGGGTAGTTCACCCCAAAATGGACATTTTTTTTAACCCTTGTGTTGTTCTAAGCCTACATTACATTATTCTTTCTGTAGAACATAAAAGAACATATTTTGAAGAACTTCTTTGACTTTTATGTGGATAAAAGAGCTTTTTCCAAAGTCGTGCAGGTTTGGAACTAAATGAGATTGAAGAAATTAATTCACAGAATCTTCCAGAAACTGTCCCTATAATGTTTATATAATGGATATGAGCTTAAAAGTTATGGTATTTATTAACATTTATTGTATTCTTACACATCAGGATGTAAGAAGGTCTACACCAAGTCCTCACATTTGAAGGCCCATTTACGTACTCACACAGGTAAGACATTAAATAAACATTATTACACAAACAAGAGAGCTTTTCACTGTGTGTTATTGCTGTCACACAGTATTTATGTGAAAATAACATTTAATTTAATATAAAAAAAATATGTTAGTAATAAATCCAGAGATTACTATTCACAAACTCTGTTAGATTTTAGGTCATTTAGTCCACAAATTCTCTCTCCTTGGAACCTTCTAAAAACAGGCCCAAACTATACAGTTCTGTTATTTATTTAACCAATATACTAATCAACACAACCAAAGCATATCTTTACCAACTGAAGTGATTTTCTGATCATTGATCTGGTGAAGAATGTATCCTTTTGAATGATTCATTAAAAGAACTGGCTCATAAGAATCATTTGGTCGTGAAAGGTACTACAGAGGTTGTGTTTCATGTATTTGATTTATTAAACAGAACCAGATATGACATTTGTTTGTGAACCAGGCTACGGTTGTTGCGTGCAGTCTATAGAAAGACCTATTCTTGCCATTATCATGCAGTACACAGCGTTTTATCTCATTAAATTGTGATGGTGTTCTCCCCTCAACCTGTATTGGCCTGTGTTTTGTTGCAGGCGAAAAGCCATACAAGTGCTCATGGGAGGGGTGCGACTGGCGATTCGCCCGTTCTGACGAGCTAACGCGCCACTTCAGGAAGCACACGGGGGCCAAACCTTTCCAGTGCGCCGTATGTAGCCGTTGCTTCTCCCGATCGGACCACCTGGCCCTCCACATGAAAAGACACCAGAACTAGAGCCGCCCGCTCTCGCTGTTCTGACAGTGCCACAGGAGGGCTATCAGGACCTCTGTTGATGATACTAATTAGGATTTGGGTGTGTTGGTTAATCTTGGGTTTTGGCAGTTCATCAGGTACAACAGGACCAAACCCTGCCGTCGGTACAGCTCCTGTGGTCACAAAACCAGCTAATTGATGAGAACTTGGCTCATTTGCCAGATGGGACATTCTTTTTGACATTTTTGTTTGTTTCTTTGTTTGTCTGCATACTTTGAGGTCATCGTTTATGACGTAACTACTTTTAATGTGCCTTTTTTACCTTGTAGGTGCCATGTAACAACCATGTAAACTTGTGGGCAATTTTAATCTTCTTTAAAGCAATATTCCAGATTTAATACAAGACTAATTGACTACATTTGTAGCATCATTTTGATGTTAAACACATAAAAATAAGGTTGATCTATGCTATTGAAACATTGAAATCTTAACATTTACAAGATTGGCTACATTTACTTCTGTTGTTACCTAGATTTTGGAAGTTGGAATTAATTTTGGTAATCAACAATATGCCACACTCAGTTCTATCGACTGAGTTTAACTTTTATTGAACCCAGAATATTCCTGTAAATGAGTATTCATACTTGTATCACAAGGTAAATCATAAAATTCGCTGTAGTCTTGGTTGTAGAACCAAACTGCACAACAGTCATGAGAGTGTGAGCTACAAACGCTGAGTCACAATAAATTAATGTCTTTTTAAAGCAGCACTTGATAAAAAACAGTGTTTGTGCGGGAGCCACCGGGTAATTAGAAAATTAAATGTAGCTTCAGAACACCAAAGAGTTGGATGAAATCCAAACTATGATATGTTTCAGGGGGATTTGCTTTATGTAGGCAAAATGTTTGAAAGAGCACAATCTGAAGATAGATAGATAGATAGATAGAACTCCTTTTATGTTAATTCCTGTGTGTTACTGAAATGCAATAAGTGGTACAAATGCTGTATTTTTCCTGGCGAGAGGACAGGTCGGATATCAATTACTTCCATAGTTGTTTATTTTCATTACTATGCATTTGTTTGGGATAAATGATAGCTTTAAATGTACATATAACGTGTATTTATTTTGCACAGATAATTTTTTTATTATTATTTCTATTTTCTAAAATGTAACTCAACGCTTACATAAAATGTGCACCGGGTTACTGGGAAGTGGTTTTAGAAATCTTTGTTCAAACTAAAAGTGCTCAAAATGGCCGCATTATGTGGAACAATGTGGCAGCTGATTGTTTACATTAGTTGGTTTGGCTTATGGTGTGTGTTACATCTGTATGTGTGGCCCCATAAAACCTTTTATTTTCCATTACAGTGATAAAAATGTTTTTCGCCTTATTTTTCAGAGATTGCAAATGCATAACAGAAGCGGCTCATTACACATGAGAAGCCAATGTTGTTCCTGAGATGGAAGTAAAAAAGATCGGGGACATATGGAGTTTGTTTTTATCTGAGGTAATGCAGTACGAGGATCCACAATGTTTAGATATTTTTAGAGAGAGATAGAGAGAGAGGAAGAACATATATTTGTAACTAAAGTTCTTCATTTGGTGACCAAAACCGAAAGAGAAAAAGTCTAATTGCTGTAATTAAAGGTTCAAGCTGCTTGAATGTAAAATGTTTAACACGCCCATTAATCACTCTAATTTGCAGCACTTAGATGAGTACAGTTAATGTTAAACGCATACATCATTACTGTTATTACACATAATATGGAGGCAGGTCTTTAAAGTCTTAGTCTGTCAGGTTAAACTGGAGTGTCCAGTCATCCTGGCTCACATGTGATTAGGTGAATAAATGGAGGTGTGGTTACAATTGCTAATACAGGCTGTCAGATTTGAGTTAAAAGTTGATGGTATTGAGTGGTAACACCCAATTAAATTGATACTATAATTATCTCGCCTGTATACAAATCACTGAGTAAGAGTAGAATGAAAATAACCTGACATTTTCACAATGCATTCCTTTCATCGCTAGGATGTATATAATTTTCTGAATCAGTTCTTACATAGACCAATTCTGAATGAGCAATTTACTTTTTTCCCCTGCTTAATACGAGGTTTGTACTATATACGGTAACCCATTATTTCAATAGTCCACTTTAGACAATCTACTAACAGTAAGTAACTCTGCAACTACATGTCAACTAGCAATCATTAAAGTATTAGATAGACTGTGTGCTTTACATCGTCTAACACTTTATTTTGATGGGTGCACAACACCCTATAAATCAGAAACTTTGCAAGTATATGTCGACTTATCCTACTAACCCTAAACCTACCCTAACAGTCTAATCTGAGAGTTAGTAGATATGTAGTGGTGAATTAATGAGAATTAACTGACATGTAGTTTCAAAGTTACTTATAGTTTGTAGAATGTCTAAATGGACTCTCAAAATAAAGTGTAACCCTATATACTGGTATGATATTGTCCAGAAATCACAGTTAGGCCCACACAAGAACAAAAACACAAAGTCAATAGACTATGCTTTTGTTTTTTAAATTTCTTTAAAAGATGCCTTCTCTCCAGGATTATATATGGAGATATCACAGAGCTTAATAAGTAGCTATGTATGCTAACAAATACTATGGAATGGTGAAGGTTTTTTATTTATTTATTTATCAAATAAAGGTAAAAAAATTTAAATTACAAAAAAAAAGACAATTGCCTCTTGTGACAACATTTTGTCTAGTGTATGGTGTGAATTTTATTCGTCTGGCCTCTTTTTAGCAGAGGTTAGCATGTTAGCTGCATGCTAAATCAGCACATGTCATATAGCGCATCAAAGTAAAGACTCGCCAGCCAAACAGAGGGATGCTATTAGATTATTAGTGATTGATGGCTAGTTACTTTAAGATTGTGTGTTATATAATACTTGTTAAACATGCCTGGCTGCTTTGTCTCTGAGGAAGATTGTTATCGTGAAGTCGATGCCTTCATGTTTCTTTGAAAAGCCCTATGTCAATAGGGAACTCATTTATTTTCTTTCATGGAAAGGAACAATAGTTTAATTCACTATTTGACCTGACATTTAGATGATCTTTGCAGATGAGAGTATGGCTCAAACAGTAGCTCAGCTGTGATCCTCTTTAGTGGATGCCATTTACTGAAACAACTTATATATACCACTGTGATGATGCTCATACACTTAAGGGAAAACTATTGAGTTATCACAATGAAAGCAATATCAGTGGAAATGATAAGACTCATTTAATATGCCCTGAATGGAGACTGAAAGGGATTCACTTCTAGTGTGTAAGTTATTATTATTTAATGTTCTAGCTGTAGGAACTATTGTTATGTTACTCAAATTCAAAATAGTATATAAAAACCCATTGAAAATGATCATGTTAATCAATGGGGCAAAAATACTAATCGGGTAAACATAAATACATGCGTTTATGCCAATATGTTCCATACAAAATGCAAGTTTATTAACTTCCATGCCTCCGATTAGATTATCAAACAAGTATAATGTGTAATCTCAATTTCAATTCACAGCTCAATCTTCTGAGAAAAAGAAAAAAGAAAAAAAGAAAAGAAAATACAGAATAGCAAAAAGCACAGAATATTTAGACAACTTCTGGAGAAACAAAATAAAGCTGAAACACTTTCAACCTCAGAAACGATTTGAACGTGACAACTTCCAGCAGGATCCAATGGGAAGGGAATCCCTTTGAAGTGTAGCAGGGTAAAATATCACAACTTTACAGTAAAACCAAAAAGGTGGGGGGGGGGGGGCTCTGAATATATTTACAATACACACACTGTACATAAATACAAGAAAGATAATTACAGAATATCAGCAAAACAAGAAACAAAGGCCATTGAGTAAATACTTGATTCCAAAGAAAGTAAAGTAAATACATAAACAAAGGCAATATTTTACAGAGACTCAAGAGGGGAAATGCTGTTCACGGAGGAATTATGCCGTACCACCAGTGTCTTAACATTCAGAATATTTCCTGTGACTGCTCGATTTCCATAACTGGGGACGCATGAGAAGTTCACACGATTTTATAAAGTTAGAGGTAAACCAGCAAATGTGTCCTTCCATAGGTGAGTAATACCATATAAATCTTATGCAGCTTCCATAGGAGACACATAAAGAATGTTCAAGAAACACCAACCAGGATATTTACAGCTTCAAAATGGTTCATAAGGCTCAGTGCATTTCAAAGGAACAGATCTTTGTGTCGTGTCTGGGTTATTATACCAGGGATACCATCAAACTCTTAATACTAGGCACTCATCAATATTGCATAACTTTGACCCTGTTTGCCTTTACAAAATTATGCCACAAGAAAACATAAGAATGCCAAAGGGGAGGGAAAGCAATGCAGAATTGAGTAAAACAACCCTTTCTTTTTTAGTTTTTAAAGAAATGAAATTTTGTCGGTGTCTATATTTGTATATTGGTTGCTCATGATTCTTGAATACTGTGTTGGAAACGTTTGTGTTATTGGGTTGTTTCTGCTTTATTCACATTTTTAGAGTCAGTATAAAAACATCGAAATTGCTAAAAATGAAGCAGCACCGCCCGAATACTGTGATGAGTTTGACATTTGATTTGATTGTTCATAAAAACTGCATGCAACTGCTCCCGGTTTCATTAAACCGGCTCTACATGTGCATATACAGGGACACTTCAGTCGAAAATGTACTCACTTTCGTGCCGTTCCAGACCTGACTTTCTTTCTTCTCACACAAAAGCACTTGTATTTGTCCTAAAAATGTCAAAACAAAATTCTTCAAAATATCTTTTTTGTGCTTCTCAGAAGAAAAAAAAAACGAATACAGGTTTGGAATAACATGAAGGTCAGTAAACGATGACAGATTTTTATTTTTTTTTGGCTGAAGTATCCCTTTAAGATGACAAGCCTTCATTATTTCTCAAACATTGAACAGTTGAATATTTTTTAATATATTAGCTGATTGAATGTCTCTGAAAAATCTGCATATTACGTATAAAGATAATAATCCCTTGTATTTTTAAAAAAGCCCTATTTTAATAGGTATTTACAGCCTGTAAAACTGAGCAATATCTTTTCACTTTCACATATATTACAACATCTTTAAAAGTATTTTTTTTGTACAGAAAATAGTCATATGCAGATGAAGTGCCTCACATTACAGACACGCTTCAAAATACAGAATATGATGATAAGATACATTGGTGATTAATGTCACGTCTATCTTAAAATAATTACTTCATAAAAACAAGGTGCTCATGTTATGTTCAAGCCCATATACAACAGGATACACACGCGTGTCCACAAATACATAGAGGAACATAAAACATGGTGCATCGTAATACTTCAGAATAAACAAACAAACAAACAATGTTAGAAATGGATTGGTCATCTCTAACGGACAAAGGGTTACTAAGTAATGAATGTTTCTATTGATACTTTTCCTTTCACAGCATTTGACTTTTGTTTTCTTTTGTTGGTGACGAAAAGTCCCTACATGCCCCAGCAAATGTGACTGATTGTAGATTTAGCCAGCATGTTTGATCAACCCTGCATGCACAGGCAGACCAAAGTCAATGTAGGTTCTAGCACATCTAATCATTTGAAAGCGGTCACAAGGCTTTCTGTGGCCACTCGAAAGTGCATATGGATCACAGGGACAGAAGACTTTGACGACTTATTACAGCTCTCCTTAAAAAAACAACAACAACAGAACTTTTAGTGAAAACCTCTTCCTCCATGTGAACGGCACAGCGTGGAACATACAGTGAATTTATCTGGATACAGTATGCAAAAGAATTAGCTGTTTTCACACAAGTGCGGCGTATTGCTTTTCTGAGTATCTTAATGTAGTGTGTGTCTATATATACAGTATCTGTGTGTGTTTAATTTAAGAAATCTCTCATGAAATTCTACAACAATAAAACAACAGAATGAACAACAGACAGACAGACAGACAGACAGACAGATAGATAGAAAGGAGAATTTTCTTAAATAAACATTAGAACAGATTCTGATATGGCTCAGTAAATATCTGAATCACTTTCTAACATCTACAACATTAGAATGCATAAAGAAAATGTTAGGAGAAGGAAATGAAGGAAAAGAAGAAGAAGTAGAAAAACAGCTAAGAGAGTCTATCAGGGATCCCTTTGTAATCCAGCTCACTGGCTGCCCTCTACTGGTGACTCTGGAGATTGTTCAATTGCTGTGACGCTAGGATGATGCTAAAATATATGTGGTTGGGAAAATGACTAAAATTGGTACATTGGTAACATTATTAATGCATTAGGTATCACGAACAATACTTCAACAGCACTTATTTACTTGGATTACTGTTCATTTCTATACACTTCACTCCAGTAGCTACTTTTAAATGTTTCAAGCGTTGACTAACATTACTGTTGGATGAACAAAGGTGAATAGTATAATATATCATGAATAAAAGAATAGTATATTTAGAATTTCCTATTTACTTAGATTAAAAATGCTTGTACAACACAAGTTTGGGGTCATAAAAGTTTTTTTTGCTCTTAAATCATTAACACACTTTCTTTACAAAAAGGAGACATTAAATAGAACAGATCCGACAGTAATTAATTTAAAAGGTTACAAAAGATTTATATTTCAAATAAATATATTTATATTCATTACATCAGAATCCTGAAATAACTGTATCACGATTTCCACAAAAATATTAAGCACAGCTGTTAACAGAAAAATGTTTCTTGAGGACTAAAAAAAAATGTCAATGTACAGGCTATAGTAAATTCAGCTTTGCCATTATAAGAATAAATTGTAATTTATATTAATATGTATACGTAAATATATGATTATTTAAATTAGACAGTTATTTAAATGAACAGTTGTCTTGAATTGTAATATTGATTCATAATGAGTAGATCTAATAAATGCAGCTCTGGTGAATATAAAAAACAAAAGTTTTTAAAAACATTACAATTTTTACCGACCCCAATTTTTTAAAATGGTAATGTACCTTGTTAGTTCAGTGTTACCCAATGCATTAACTAGTGAAGTGTTATCAAAATAACTAGCATGGATGGATACACTAATATATGCAAAGACACTTCATAAATACAAAGTGAAGAACAAAACCATTGAACAGTGCTGTTGTACTGACCATAACTGACATCAGGCTTCATAGTTCAAAAGCGGTCTCACAAAAGGACAAGAAAACAAAGGACATTCAAGAGACTTCCTCAGCATATTCTAGAAAGTTGTGAAAGTATACGCCTCTGCTAGAAATCCACTATAAATAGAAGAGGTATCTGAATTATAGAAAACAACGCGGCACTGGTAGAAATCCAAGTTTTGACTGTGTAAATGTGTGAGGACTAGGCCAGCTCACTCCTGTGGTGCTCGGAATAAGTATATTGCTCTTCTGCCTCAAGTTATCTGTCTGAGTAGACCCTCATTATCCAGATTTTCCTAACTGTGTGATGAAATGAAGACAAACGTGAAGAGTAGGCTGAAGAAACCCACCTATGCTTTGTCTGTTTAATCGAATTCAATTAATTTCGGTTTAAAATCAACAGAAGATATTATGACCCCAAGTGAACATTTAATTGTGTAATCTCATTCGCTGGTGCGTTAACCTGTAAATGGAAACCTCGTAAACCTCTGGAAATCACTGGCCCAAAGTCTTTGTCATTAGAAGATCCCCTTAATCCTTCTCAGATACTTCTGGCTCTTGATGTTCCGCAAAAAGGTAAATGTTAAAAATTGTGCAAGCACACTATTCACGGTCACGCTCCCCTTTTGCATTTGTCAGAACAACACATAAAGCCATTCCACTCTGCATTTCTTTACATTGTAGATGTTGAGTGAGAAGCAGCCATGTCAAAATAGACCACATGGATGATTCAGAACGAAAAAAAAAAAAAACGTTTGTCCGAGTGAAATAATCCTTTGAACAGACACGAGACAACATCCTGGACTCTAAATGTTTCAGGCCTGTGAATGAGGCTCCTCCCTCCCTGAATGGACCCTGTTTAGCTCTGCAAATGTGGGGAAAGCATCATACTCCTCCTTCGCTTGCTCTTTTCTCCTCACTCTCAGGGGCAGGGATGGCCGTTTCTGTGTCCAGCCCAGCTGAACATTATTGGGGGAGATCCAGCTCTCCCGTGTGTGCGAGTGAGTGAGTGGGTGGCTTCAAACCAGCATGTGTCTGCGACGGTGCAGGGCCAGATGGTCTGAGCGGGAAAAGCTTCGGTCGCAGTCCCCGCACTTAAAGGGTTTGACCCCTGTGTGTTTACGGTAATGCCGTGTCAACTCGTCCGAGCGGGCGAACTTCCATGTGCAGCCGTCCCAGGTGCACTTGTATGGCTTCTCACCTGGCGGAGACAATGGACCATATTTAAGCAAAAACAAAGGCCACTTGTAATTTTGGAAATATTAAGGAAATATGAAAAAATATGACTGGTTGAAGGAATAATTTATACTATTACTAAAAAAGAAACAAATGAATCTAAATCTTGGATATCCTATGTCAGCAAATTTTATTTTGGGGTGAATTGTTCCTTTAAGCTGAATCAGTGTTGAAAGGAGGTATGCAGATTGTATTTGGGGGCTGACAAACCTGTGTGTGTCCTCCGGTGTGCCTTTAAATGGGAGCTCTTAGTATAAACTTTATTACAGCCTGCAAAATCACACCTATGGATGCGTCTTTTCTTGGAGTCTGGAGATTCGGGGGGCTGTGGCCGTCGAATGCTCTCAATACTGAATGGTGACATGGAACTGAGAGAAAGAGAGAGAGAGATTCTTGATCACCCAATTCAGCATTACAATGTTATCATCTGACTTCATTCAGCATCTTAAGAAAGAGACAGCAGAATGTACATAAGCTAACTGCTGCCACCATGTGGTAACATGATATAAAACAACAACATTTTGAAGAACTAGTTAAGACCTGGACTATGTGTTTTCCTCACAAAGTGTGTTAAGATGTTAATGCTTTTGAAATAAATTACTAATGTCAACCAAGACTGCTTTTCTTTTCTTTTTTTTAAATATAGTACTATTTTGAATTATTTATACAATTTAAAATATTATTTTCTATTTAAATAAATTTCTAATTTATTAAATGCAAGCATAACACAGTATTTAGTGTCAACGTGATCCCTCAGAAATCATTCTAATATGCTGATTTTCTGCTCACAAAACCTGTATTATCATAAATGTTGAAAGCCGTTGTGTTGATGTGCACAAAGGTCAAGAGAACAGCGTTTATTTAAAATGCAAATGTCTTTAGTGTGATCAATTTAATTCATATTTGCTGAATAAAACGATTTATTTTTAACAAATGTGTGTGTGTGTGTGTGTGTGAGAGAGAGAAAGAGAGAGAGATTTGCAAAAACAGATAACTCTCAAAATTCTTAAAAGTCATCTTTTTTTATTGTGCATTCCAATTAATCTCAATCAATTTGTAGTTGGGTTAATTTGATTAGGTTAAAAAAAACTCTTCCTATTTTAGTTAGTTGATGTAACAATGAAGACAGCAAAAATAAAAATAAAAAAACACTGAAGATAAATCTCTCTTATGCTCTTTGCAACTTTAAGAATGAATACATTTTTCTCACATTTATATACGTTTGTCTGTCACACCCAAGTACACAGTCTAATTTCTATTTGTCAACTACCCAAATATATATATATATATATATATATATATATATTTGACTTATTTAAAAAGTTATTTGACTTCTTGCCTATATTGTCCCTAATGTTTTTCTCATTATGTATCACTAGATGGCGCTGTAGACCTGATGCATGTTTATGGTACGATAGAAACACTCTTTTACAAAACAAGCCATAATTCTTACAAAGATGTGACATTTGTTGCTTGTTAGTTTGCTGTTAGCAAAATCCAAGGGAGTGTCTTAACATGCTCATTCCGGTTAATATTACACAATATTGTATGATCAAATGAATAAAACTGCACAGTACACACTGTCTGTTATGATTGCTGTGAGAAAATGAATTATTGCCATTCCAGACGGTGGGCCTGCTTTCAGACTGTAAAGCTGGCTCTCATTGAGAGGATTTGTAAATATCGATCAATGAGCTCACTGAAAACTGTTGGAGGGCCACATTAGTGTGAAGACAAGCTGTGTTTGAAAGCAAGAGAGCGTATGAGTCATTTTATTCCATTTCTCCCATAGGTAGAGACAGAGGAGAGCCTAATTACATTACACTGTCCTCGCTCGCCTTCCCTTCTAAGGTAATAAGAGCTCTATGTCCCCTGCTCTGCTGATTGGCATGGGCTGGACCTGGCAATAAAGGCTGTGGGGGCGGAGCCAGACAACGCCTTCCAGTGAACTGTCTCCACCACACGCAGCCCACTTCCTGTTTCTCCTCTGCTCCTGGGTCACCTGTTGGTGTTGGTGTGCTGCCAAGCGAAGGCCTAGTGGAAATGAGCCAATGTGTCAGAAATGAGGCTGAACTCTCTCTCTTTCGTTGCCTCGAGCAAACACACGCAGAGAGCGAAAGAGAGAGAGAGAGAAAGAGACCCAGGAGGGGAGAAGTGAAATTGAGAAGAGGAGACAAAGAGAAGCCGAGAAAGAGGCAATGAGCCAAACAGGTTGTTTTTTCTCTCTCTCTCTCTCTCTCTCACAGAGAAATTACAAGAGTGCAAGAGAGAAGCACACAGAGCATTTCTGTGAGAATGAAAGTTGGTGGCAGATAAAAATGGAGGGGGTTGATGTTGGAAGGAGAGTTCAGAGGGAGTGAGGGAAAATGAGGGGAGTGACAGGATTTACAGTGGAAAGACTTTCAGTGGCGAACTCTCACAGGATGTTTACAGTCTGATATATTTCAGAGGGGATGCCACTCACATAAATAGTGATACAGTAGTCTGACTTGTGGAAAATCACTCAAAAATACAGGTCCACCTGACAGGTACAGATGGGTATTCTCCTTAATGGAATTGGGGATTCATTTTAAATGATCATGTCTAAATACATCAACCACTTTATCACTTGATTTAGTCAATAATAGAATCAATGTATCTATATACAGTATTCAACTTTAGAGTGGATCAAAACCTTTCATTAGATATGTCCTAAAACCAAAACAATCCCCATTTTTGTCTTGGGACAACTTTGATACACTTTTTTGATCCATATCAAATGTTGACTATGTAAATTTATTTACAATCTTCCATTCATTCATTTTTTTATTTATTATTTTAAAAAACCCAGAAAAAAACAAGAATTCTGCTTAATTTTTAAGTTTTGAAATGAACAACTTGAATGTTCTATCTCTGCATGTGGATGGGAATGAAACCCTTTCCGCTCATTGGTCAACCAAACATTAAACCCTGCCGTCATTAGTTCTTCTGTGGTTCAGCTATTCATTCTTAACGCATTTATTCAACTTTATTACACGGCTCTCTGGAATGCTTGATTGTGATTGGTCAGTTGAGACATTTGCAGGTTTGTTCTTTTCAAATAATAACGCATAGCCGGTACTACTTGTATGTTTAAAATCCCTCCGCGCCAACAAAGATTACCGTTTAGCGCCATCTTGTGACAAACACTGGACTGCTCCGCTTCGCGTCGGGTCCTGATCACACTGTCAGGGCTTATTTCTGTGATAACTACCGGCTGCCTCTACATTATCCCTTACATATGTTACTTTCTCATCAAACAACCAGTTCGGTGAATTCGGCAACCTATGCAAGAAATACAAGTTATTATTTTCTCATAGCCTCAATAGTCATTTATTCACATCTGCACCCAAAATAAATGTAGCTCATTTCACGAGTTCTCACTTCCTCATGATACAAATAACGAAGCATGTTTGGCTGCTGGCGAGCCAAGAGATCAGCCCTATTAGATTGTTCGGCTCGAACCCTGCATGCCCTCCATCGGAGGAAGGTACGGAACGAAGGCGGAGAAGGGGAGGTGGATTGAGTTGATTGAGGAGAATGCAGAGCCAGCCGTTGCTAATCATTCGTGCGTGCTCCTCCTGAAATTTGTTTATAAACATCACTCACATATAGCTTTAGTAAATTAGCTAAATAAATAATATTCATTTGATAATAAATATTTCTTATCAACTTTAAAAAGAGTTGTGTTGCTTTAAATTTTTGAGGAAACTGTGATACATTTTTACCAGGTTTCCTTGATGAACAGAAAGTTGAAAATACACTACGCTGTGATGTTGCTTGATTAAGATATGAATTATTTATTTCTAAAAGACCCCAATCTTTTAAACATTTATATGCATATGTGTATAAATTCATTTATTGATTATCTATTTATTTTATTGGCTATTATTGGGATCAACAGTTTTCCCATATTGGATATCAGTTCCAGCTAAATCCATTAGATTTACAATCTATAAACACTGTTCTCACACATCTCCTTCATAACACTATTGTTCACAGGCACCAGATGTCCTCAAGATTCAGGTAAGTACTAGGCTGGTCCTATGAAAATCCCACTCTTATTCTGCAAACTTCCCCCAGCACAAAGAGGACACCGTCATTCTTTTCATTCATAACCCACTGGCACTTTTCTCCCCTCTTTTGCTTGCACTTCACTTAAATCACAGCCTTTTGGTGGGTTCTGCCATTTTGCTTCTCGTCAAAATGTAACATATGCTGCTGCTGTCACCTACTGTAGAACAGTATGGAGCTCTGCTGCCCAGATGATGCCTAGGCCTTTAACAGCTCTTGTGTGAACCCTGCATAATCATGTCATCCTGAATTGGTGTGGAGGGGGGGTGGGGTGTATGAATTCTTCTGTATGTTGAAATGGTTCTTCAGCATTTTAATATCACACTGAACTGAGCTCTTGGTCTTTTTGTCTCTGCTCTCCCTTCAGAATGACCAGTGAGCTTATTGCTCAGGGCTCAGGGTGTTCTCTGATACGCTCCCCTAAACATTTGTCACAACAAGACCTGCATCTCGTCCAGGCTACAGAGAGGAATGACAGAGAAGAACCGAGAAGGCAGGGAGAGATTAGATTAGATCTCTGAAGGTCTACTCTTAATACTATATACAAGAATAGAATAGAATAATAAGGTAATATAATAGAATAGAATAGGATTATAAAATGATACACAGTATAGAGAAAAATAAAAAATGTTAATATTATTTAAATAAGCACTATCTAGTACTACACAGTAATATATTTATAATAAGAACATTTTATATTAAACATAAATCATATTATTATCTAATATTAAAGAGAAAATAATATTTTAAATAATATTTTGGCCTTTTGGTTACAGGTTCAAGTCTCTATCCATTAGGACACGGCTGTCCCCAAATAAAAAGAGCTCTTCAAGAATAGTGCTATTAAGGGAGGCTATTAAGTTTGATGTACTATAGAGCTATTATTTTAAATCAGTGCTGGTTGATGGCAAAAGTAATTTAAAATCTTACAATCTGTAGAAGTGAGTGTTCGATATAAGTCAATAAATAAGCAGAATTGACCACACCAGTAAACAAAATACTAATATTAGCCGATAACTGATATGGTCATGTATCCTTTAGTACTGAAGTTTGTTAATGATGCAGTAATGCAATAACACGCAGAAAGTGAAAGTGTGTAGTTGTATGAGCAAGTGTGTGAGTGTGCAGCCACATTCCCCGCCTGTCTGACTGAATGGCCCTGGGGACTACAGGACCCCAAAACTGTCCCATTTAATAATATTACAGCCCCTTTCATATTGTGATTTGTGGATAATGCAACACAATATATAGATACTGTAGATTACTGTAGATTCATTTGTCACTCAAGATGCTATCAGAAATGCAAAAGCTGGGCAATGCCTTTTGGTTTGTTCATCTGGAACTGATATCAGCACATAACAGCATCTGGCCTCTCGCTCAGAGTGTGGTGTTGTGTGATACAGGGCTTCTTTAGCGGCATGGATATTTAAATTAAGTGCAGAGCTGGCTGTTCACTCTCTCCTAAATTGGCTCGTCTGGTGGTGAGGACGGTCTTATAGTGGAGACTGAGTCATTTTGGGTCGGCTGTGACTGGCCTCTGACAGGTCCATGAGCCGAGGGGGTTTATTTTAGTCCCGCGGGGCCTTGCAGTGCCAGCCAAACTCTGCAGCCACAAATTCGCCCCACAAGACAAGGCATCATTCCTACTGTTAGATGCTCCGGTCTCATTGTAGACAGCATTTTATTGCCTAGCCTTTATAATTTTCTGGTTGGATTATTGTGCAAAAACACTGACCCAATTAAACGACAATATTCTTCATCAAACACTTCTTTGATGTGATAAATGCTTATTTGTTCTCGTCCATTGAGTCCGCCGTGCTATCGGTGTTATTCTTGTGGCGACGCTGCCCACAATGTTATCTTATTTCACATGCTAGAATGAACACAGCTGCACACATGCCCTCTTTCTCCTTTCCTCTCTCTCTGTAAACTCCCAATAGCACCATTCCTGTAAACCTGGTTTAACTGTGCTGCACCGGGGGGCAAAGTCCTAGAAGCGTTCGTCCGCAGCACACTCGGAGCAAAGGGAAAACATTTACACGGTGTCAGTGCGAAGCTTTGACATATGGAGGAATCCTGGAATACTTTCCAAACCATTTGCCTAAATAACAGGCGGACGACAGGGTGCTGGTAGGGGGGCTGGCTCATGGAAAACTCTTTGGGAGAAGTCCTAGACTGTTTTTTACTGCCTGCAGGGTTGAGAGTCTTCTGGTTTTGATCATGTCACTGTCTTTAATGGGATGACTACCTCATCTGAGTAAAGACACATGGAGTTGTGCCGCCAAGCTAATGCAACCAAAGAACAGGTTTTACAAAGAATGGCCTACAAACAAATGTGTCGCAGTTAGCAAAAGTCTTGTTATAGGTGGTAATTTCCATCTCTTCAATCCATTAAACAGATAGTTCACCCAATAATTATAATCCTGTGATCATTTATTTACACTCTTACCTTTTTTTCAAATCTGCATAAATTAGTTTAACCTGCAGAACACAAAAGAAGTTACTTTGAAGAGTGCCTTTCTCCATGAAATGAAAGTCAAACCTGATTGGGGAACAACCTTCACTTTATGGACAAAAAAACAAGGATAAATGTTTCAAAATATCCTCTTTTGTGTAACACAGAAGACAGTAAATCATACAGGGGTGAGTTTTCCTAACAACAATGTAATTCATTCTAGTACGATGAACTGTTGGAGAAAGGAAATAACTAGGCACAAGTGTTTCCCGAAAACAGGATTTTTGTCACACATTCGTCATTCGAAGTTGAACTGGTGGGGGAGTGATAACTTCTGAAATTTATCAATTCAAGATCAAATTAATGTCAAATTACTGCTGAAAATGACAAAGGTAACATATAAGCATTGCTTTGTTATTTTTGTTCTTCATTAATTTGCTGTATTTTGCAGGTTTCCTTAAGCTCAGCACACACTGAGCTATTTTGACCACTATTTGGTTGTCAGAGACAAATTTAGAAAATCTAACAATATCTATAATCTTAGACTAAAATTTATAGGGCATAATTCTGTCGTTGTCAGCGCCTCATATGATCAAACGGTCATGGTTAAAAGTCATGGTCAGAATTAATGCTAGAGATTTCAGCTAACAACCATAAACTCCATCACTCATGGAATACCAGTTTTTATGTGAGTGCGTAGAGCTGCTTACATTTTTCTTCTTAAACATGATAATATTGCCATAATTCATATACTTTTCGTGATAGTCAACATTCGCAGCTCACATTCATGGAATGTGTATGGGTTGATAATATAAAACTCCAGACAAGTTTTATTGCATGCATTCATTTTTAACACATCTTGACTGTTGTACAGTCTGACATTAATGACAACTGAGATCCCACAGTGTGACATGATCATCATGTTCGTAGTCTGTCAAGCAACAATCATAAATTCTACTTTTTCAAAAAAAATTCTAATAAAAAAAAAAAAAAAGAATTAAAATTGCCCGATGGGTAGCCAGCATCACATCCCTTTCAGGTTCTTCTTAGATTAGTCTTTAATTGACGTTTAACAAACTACAAGTCTTATAAATGGCACTACTTATCAGGTCAAGACCTAAATTTCCAACCACACAACTTTGAGATGCTGTTTGTGAATGTTTATTGAAACTATGTACTCATGAGATACTATGGCCTGGTTTCACAAACGGGGCTTAGCTTAAGCCAGGACTAGGCATTAGTTAAATTAAGATATTTTACAAAAATTTCTTATAAGAAAATATTACAGATGTGCATCTTAACACAGAAAAATGACACCAACATGTTTTAAGATATGTCAGAGCAAGATATTTTCATCTGAGACAGCTCAAACATGCCATTTAGTCTGGGACTAGCTTAAGCCTTGTCTGTGAAACTGGAGGTATATCTATGCTGGTACAACAGAAATTGTGACCATAATTACCTGACTATGCTTTTGGGAAATGCACCCCAGGTTGGGAGCAACATAAAGCTGAGTAAATGATGGCATAATTATCATTATTGGGTCAAACATCTCTTTAAAGCATTGTTTATTAACCAGAGGGCCAGCTTCTCTAGGGCCCCAAGAAGTCTTAACATAATTTCTATTTAGTCTTTCTAACAAAATCTTAATTAAAATGCACAAAAAACACAAGAAATGTACAACATTTAACTGGCATAGTATTTTTGAGGGGTTCTGTAACACAGAAGCATAAATAGGGTAGCCTTCATATACTGTATTGGACAAAGAGGGGTTGGGTTTGGATCCAAGCTTTAAAGTCAAACTAAACAGCAGAACCTTCAAACACACAATAAAAATCTACATTATTAGCACTTCATCAACACACAGTTTTTAGATGAAGGCAGTCAGTGTGCATATACTGAAGTGTATGCCTGTGTGTTTGTGAGAGTGCGTCTTTAGAGAATACTCACTCCTGGACTGCTCGTGCTATAGACAGCGCTGTGGATCCTGTTTCATTAACACTGTCCAAGGTCACATTTGGCAGGTCGTCATCATCACTGTCACTTTTGATTTGTCTTGGCGACAGGCCATTGGGGTCTGTTTGTGCTGCCGCAGGGGGAGGACAACAGAGGAGGAGGTTAGTTACATGACTGTAATATGTGTACCGCCCGAGGCTATTCTCAGGCCCATTCAGCAGCTCACAATATGCCACATGACACAGAGCAGAAATTAGCACAACATTTCAGGGTGTTTCTTCAACTTTTGGCACTTTAATGTCCCAAGGGTTGATTTTTATTAAAATGAACAGATTTCTATTTTTTTTTTCATGTTTATTATATTAAGGTCACATTAACTGTCTTAAAACCATTATCATGCCTTCATTATTTATATCTGTTTTTTTTAAATGCCCCGAAATGAATCATGACCAGTAAAACAACAATTGCCCATAACAGAATGCTGTTAAACACAGTACAGTATTTTAAGATGGTGAAAATGACACTGCTGTTTATTAAATACAGTAAATGTCCACAAGACCAAAAGTAAACAAATATAATATACAATACCAATATCAAAACATATTGGCATTAACCAGACACATTACAAAATGATTTCCAGCTATAGTAATTCAGCAAATACTGTCTTATTTTATTTTAAATTATACCGATTTTGTTTTGTTTGTCTTTTTTTTTTTTCTTGTTATCAGTTGTCTTCATTTTAGTTCTTTACATGAAATGAAATTTAAAGTTCCAGTTTTTATCTAATACATATATTTCAGCATATTTCAGATTTATTCAAATATTAAAAATTATTTTTCATAGTTTTGCATTTTGGACTAAATATATTTCACCCAAAAAGCCAGATTAACATGGAAGAATTTAATTAAAATCCTTATATAACTCTGAACTGATTAAAATAGAAGCATCTGCCAAAACACATAAATGTAAAAATCTTGTTGCTTTATTATATTGCACCGTTACAATGTAACACTAAAACAACAGTTGTCTTTGTTTAATATCATATTGAGGTGTG
Organism: Enteromius unitaeniatus; assembly: GCA_032359435.1. Taxonomy (NCBI): domain Eukaryota; kingdom Metazoa; phylum Chordata; class Actinopteri; order Cypriniformes; family Cyprinidae; genus Enteromius; species Enteromius unitaeniatus. Next base: position 12,092,339 of record JAUMHI010000048.1, on the reverse strand, counting down.
TTCTTGTTTGTGAGTTTGTCATCAAATACAGGCTTTTAATTCAGACACACCTGTATATGTCAGTGTTTTAGACTGGCAGTCACAGAACACCCGTCTCTGGTTACTGGATCTCATTCCCCACAGAAAGAGAGCAACGTTCTCCCTGACTGCAAGCTTTGTTAATATTATGTGGGTTAGCCCAGGCTGCAGGGCTACGCTTCTAATTCGCTGCTCTCTCAGCAGTCTGTCAGACCTGATCCCGGATCAGAGGTGTCCGTGCTGTCTCCCAATCGGCCTTGGGCAGTGTGTCCTGCGGGCATGTCACCAGCACAGGCCATCAGATGCCCGGAGAGGGTCTAAGACAACAGATCTATGCTGCCACTCGTCCTTTGTTTCCAGGATGTTGGACATAGTTATGCTGCCAATTTATGAATGAAGGGAACACCAAGATCGTTTTTGTAAGCTGCTACTACTACACACAATCATCAACAAACTACGTGCGATGGTGAGAAATAGAGTAAAACTTCACAGGAATAAATTACATTTTCAAATATCTTAAAATAGAAAACTTTCATTTAAATTGTAATAATATTTCACAAAATAACTGTTGTTACTACATTAAAAAAGCAGCAACGGTAGGCATAAAAAACCTCTTTGAACAATCTCTTTCTACATACAAATCTACATACATCCAGTAATTCTATGAGAACATTCCATTTTTGACGTGCAACCTATCCCTCAATAACATTACATTACGTTAAATGTCACATGCACTTGCTTTTTACTGCCAAATTCAGCAAAAAACTGATTCTATGCCTTTCCGAGGTTAGTTTAAACATCCACTTTAAGGAGCCACAAATGCTCAGCAAAACTGATGGAGGATTTCAATGAAAGATTAACTGGACACATTACAAGAGCCTGGAGCTCTTCTCTCTCCTCCTCCATTCTGTCTATTCAGGCAAGACACGGATCAGTTATAGCAGATGCTTTGAAACCTCTCTAAATGAAGTAATGCAAAACCATTCACAACACATATATTCTACATTTCCTGCATCAATGTGATACCAGACCAATGTTAAAATGAACTTGCATGTTATTGATTCCCCTGATTATGTTTAGTGCAATAAATGCTTTTTAGAAAGCATGCTATTATTAAAATTGTTTATTTAATTTAGTTTTTTTATCTGTATTTGAATAAGTTGTTTTACTGAAGAGTGTATCACTTTTTAATGTGCTATCTACTTTAAATAAATTATGTTAGACTAAATCAGTTTTTAACTAATAATTTTGAATATACTGTAAACAGCAACGGCGAATAATAATCTCTGTTTCCACCCTAATCCATTCACTCTACCTACAGTACATACTGTAGCTTGCCTGGATATTCCTTAAAAATGTCCATATAAAGGCAATGACAAAAGCGGAGTTCACAAGAGGTGGTGAAGCAAACCCCATGATTTCTTTCTCCTGTTGTTTCCAGCCATAGCCTGTTTCCATGGTAACTCAGCCGGAGACAGAGCTGTGGAGAAGGGCACACCCCCTCCCCACCTCCCCCTGGCAACCTGTACACGAGTATGCGCATGCAAGTGAAAGTGTGCACCGTCCATTGTGTTGCCAGCCATGCGAAAACATTTATCTGTGAACATTTGCGTGCAAACACTGGCAATTGGTGCCCTTAAAACATAAGCTTCATACTTGTGTCTCAAAAAAGCGGTAATGTTATCTTGTAAGCATATCATCACTGACCCCGCCCAGGTCTGACCCCATTTCCTCTGTGCTGCTCCAGAGAACTCTGGGTGGAGTCCATGTTGCTATGTGCCTGACTGCTCCCGGTGCCACCCATCTTGAATATCCACCCCATTATGCAAAGCTTGTTTTTCCTCTCTTTCCTCCCCTGAAGCTGAGCGAGACACCCAGTATTTAAATCCGTCTTCTAGCAGGATGCCCAGCCCTGCCCAACCATTTGGGACAGACACCCTTCCCAGATAAACAAGAGGTTAAGCAACAAACAGCTCCCTTGTGCCCTCCACTCGGGCCCGAACACCATTAGACAGTAACACCCATAGCATCGTGGCTTAGTGCCAGAGTTTTAAAACTAGCCCTACAGGAAACCAACCCTAAACAGCAGACCCAGAGTGCCGTCGGTGAGGTCTCCAGAGTTTGGGAAGGCACTGAGTAAGATGTGTGCTTCTGATTAGGGCATGTGGCAAGGGGCTGAGACCTGTCCGCATGACCTTAAACTCCAGACAACTACACAGATCCTATGTTTGCAGAAAGCACTTTCATCTCTGTAAACACTACCCTGTTTGACAGAAAAGCAACAGTGCCTTAAGATAATCCACATTTGTGGTCTTTAGGGTGGGAAGTTAAATGTCTTGCCCACCAGACAAAGGCTGTTTTCCAGAAGAATTCATTTTTTACGTTTTTTCCTGAAAGTCATGAATATTTCCACCATACCGCCAATGATATATTGTGTTTAATATAGTTATGTGGTAAAAAAAATTACATTTTAAAACATTTTTGGAATAAAAAGACACTAAATCTTATTTATTTAGTTATTTCAAGAGCAAACACATTATGTATTCTTATACATACAAGTGAATTGAAATTACAGTATATGCCGTTATGTAACATTTTTCCGTAGCTTTCTTCACAAATCACATGCTTTTTATTTCATCTTAAGCTGTTTATTAACATTATTGCATTTTGAATAACTTTATACAATACAATGTCACAACTTAGTGCTCTTGAAAAGACATTTCATGTCCAATAAATGAACAAACAACAAAGTGAAATATGACTCCTCCCTTCTTTTGCTGTTTTTATTACCGTTTCCCTCTCATTTTGGTCTGCTTGTGTAATGCTATATATTGTCAGATGACAAAAAGCAAGTGTGACAAAACTTTGGGTGTGTTTGAAAAGAGCAGAGAAGTGCTACAAATATCTGAAGATATAAATATAGCAATGACATACACCTTTCCAGATTTTCAAATGACTTTAAAATCTAAATTAAATGTTCAACAATCCTTCTTGTTAAATGGATGTAAAGGTTGACGCCACATCAGCTGGAACATAAATCTAAATCATCCAGGCCTGCACAAACGCTGGTGGCAGGGGTTAATTTTCCCACTTTGCTTACTTGGCTTAAAATTAAACTTTTACTTTATATGTCCACCACTTAAAAAGCAGACAGTATGCCTGTCACACAGCACACACTCCCTAACATCAGAAAGTACACAGGCAGCTGAGGACAATCAACCCCATATCTGCATATCATTATAAGCATGGTGCTTTTCTGTGAAGAAAGGACAGAGAGATGCAGTTGTCTGAAGCTAGTCTTTTCCTAAAACAAATGTGAAGGAAACAGATGCTTTTAATCAGCTTTCATTTTTCCTTATTCCAGTTGATTTATTTTCCCCTGTGATCACAATTTCATAAGATTTCAACATTCCCCTTGGGCCAGGCTGATGTTAAGTGCTTCACCCAGGGGCACCCCGGTGATCAAGTAATTCGCAAACTATTAAGTTATTCCCACTTGCAAACCTCCAACCTTTTTTATTCTGCCAAAAAGAATTACTTTCTTATTGAGTATTTTTTGTCTTGTCTTTCAGTACAAATATCTAAACATTCTTAAATAAAGAGGCACTTAGTTTGAAAGCAAAATGACTAATTAAGGTAATTAAGCATTATTTTCAGAAATTGTATTTTTTGTAGTTTGTAATTGTAGTTTTTGCATAAAACAAGCAAAAACTCGCTCCTTTGGCAGATTTGTTTTTAAAGCATATACTATATATATATATATATATTGCTTCTCAAATATATGCATCTTTTTAATAAAATATTTTGTTTTCCAGAAAACATTTTTGTACTGGAAAACAAGAGAAAAATACTAAATTAGAAAAAAAAATGCAGTGCATCAGGGATTCAACCTACTGTAACTACAGTAAAATTGAAAAATGAATCAGTGACACTTATCACAATCACAATCCAGTAAGAGGTCCTTACCTTTGCCCTGGCACTTGACCTCGTCCAGGAGAGGTAACATGATGGTGGAGTTGAGGGTTGACGGGGAGCGAACGGCCGTGGTGTACATGAGGGGCAGCACCACAGGGATACGGTGCACCTGGCTCCGAAGTTTACTGGGGCTGGAAGGGGGAACGGGGTGGATGATGTGCAAAAATTGCTGGCCTCTAACTCCATGAGAAGAGCCCACCAAGGGCCCGGGCGTCAAAACAGAGGAGACTGAGGTGATGACGGAAGGTGAGGACGAAGATGATGAAGATGGAGAGAAGGCTGAGGTAACGGGTGAGGTGTTGGAGGAAGGAGATGACGTCCTCGTCTTGTTGATGGACAGGTCTACAGGCTCTGTCTGAGTCTGGAACTGCTCGGATGAGAGCAGGTCTTCTGGAGGTTCTGCCTTCACTTTGCTGAGCAGGAGTGGCACAGTCTCCATGTCAGGATAGCCGTGCACTTTGGGTGACTGTGAAGAACAAAGAAAAAAATGAATGTGGTGTTACTTTTTTGTGTTAGTTCAATATCTAAATTTCTGGAAAAAAAACCAGTTAAATAAATATATATAATGTATATAAATATACAGACACACACACACATATATATATATACATATACACATTCAATTGTAATTAAATATTTATTATTAACTGTTATTTATTATTAACTTTATGTAATTTATTAGTGAAAAAGCTTCAGCAACAGTTCTGTTTTTTTCAAATATGATTAAAAACGCTTCACAATTTAGTGAGTCAGATTTAACCTGGGTTACCTGGAGACTGTTTTGTGAATCATTAATAAAAAAAACATAGTTTGAACAAGAAAATGATTCAGTGACTAAAAGTGTTGATTCAGACTGGGTTTGCATACTGTTTTGTGAATCTTGTGAATTTAACAAAAAATGGTTCAAACAAATAAATTGTTTGTGAATCCAAAAAAACATCATCATGGAGACCTTTTAACCCCACGGTGTGCCTGCCCAAAGAAAACAGCGTAAATAAAGTACTAGCACACAGAGCATTCCTCTCTGCAGCAAGCACATGCAGTGAAATGATCGCTCCTGAGCAGGCGGCTAATCATGACAGAGAAGCTCATTAAACCGAGGGGAAAAGTTCTCGAATTGCAACGGCAGATGTGATAAACGGTCTGCTGCAGAATCCCGGCTCGACTTTTGTTTATAGACTCACTTTTCTTTATGCAGACTGAGTGGGCCTGTAGCAAATTACAGTTTCCCCCCTTGAGCTCATACTATTTTTACTCTGTACACGTGGAGTCACTCTAAGCGCTTGCTGACCATGAATCAGCAGTATGCAGTACAATAAAACTGCATTTGAATCCAAAAACAAAAAAATGTCAGGCAATTAAATATGCTGACGTGAATGGTAAAAACCCAGGTTGGGTCATTCAGGGCTCAGAGGTCAAGCCACATGAGCTCAAGGTCAGGGTTACAATACTAATTTGATCGGGCAGGGAAAAAGAGCAGTACTTTTAGAATAAAGAGAAAGCTTTCTGTAAAGTGTGACTGACTGTGCTGAAAGCAATGGTTCAATGGTGATTTAGTCAAGGAAAGCACAATGAACCTTTTTCACAGCTCTACTCAATTGACTAGTGGGGCTGACATGGGATTATACAAGTCCGTTTGTGGCTCAGCTGAAAGATTTACATTTTGCATTAGAAAACTACTGTTTTAATAATTTTAATTAAAAAAACTAATTAATTAATTAATTAATTAATTAATTAATTAAAATATTGAAGCAAGGCATGTAAATACATAAAACAATTGAAAAAACATCCCTTTAGTTCAGTCTTTTTGGGTCCAGTAAAAGCAAAAGGGAAAAGTGGTGTTACAACCTACAGTCATATTTCTAGATTTTTTTAAATCTACAAATGATACACATCATTTAACTTTTAATGATGTGTATTTAAATGATACACACCATTTAACATCCATGAGCCTGATCGCAAATCAAATACTAACTCTTAAAATACTCTTAATTTTTATAGGAAATTAGGAAATGCATTCAATTTGACCATGACCATTTTTCTCTGCAGCGAATGCAAAGCATTGTCGAATTTTTAGTGAGTTTTAGTATTTTAGCCTTGGAAAATACTGCACAGCTGCACAAGCAAGGTGGTAATCAAACCCAGTAAGTGAATTTCTATTAGCATAGCATGCAATCAGCAACCTACTAATGAGGGTTGTATGAAAGGGAAGGGAGGTTCCGCTAATGACCAATCAGCATCATACTTAACAGACTCACTATCTAATTGAAAAACCTGCCTCAGTAACACCTAAGAGATCTTTTGTTGTTCCCAGCAAAAGGGACGAAACGTTTCTGGTCAGTTCCTTAGAGCAGTAAAGCAGCCTCCATACTGTATCTCCTGCTGAAAAACGATCACTCTGTAGCATGTTTGTCTGTGGTGAAGTCTAGTACCCTCTAGTTCTATTGAATTTTGTGATGTACCCTTTAGGGTATGCTTAACAGGCTTAATACTGCGTACGTTTTTTGTTTGTGTGTGTGTATATAGGACATTGTGCAGATCTGTGCCTGCGGCCGCTGTAGCCTCAGGTCTTTGCAGCCCTCTGAGACGAACCGCTTTCTCAAATAGATCTTATCTCTCCTCTTTACACTCTAGTCAATTTGGCCTTGTAGAGCTCTGAATTTAGTTTCACTGTGTTTTTATTTCGCCCTAAAGGCAGGTTCGAAGCACTTGAAGATAAAAACGGAAAATAATCAAGAACTGCACTCATGAGGTGCTCATGATTATTCAGATGGTATCACTGACTGATCCATTAGGCTGTACACTGCTTGGAGATGGAATGTGAAAAGAAAACCAGATGAAACTGTAAACAACAGCAAACTGAAATGGCGAACTATGGCACACCGTAGCACACATGGCCTCCTTTCATATGGAATAAAGTGTAAATCAAAGACTGAGGCGATAAAAAGCTGTTTTGCATGCAGATTCTTGTTCTTGTTTGAACGTCAGTTTCAGTAGAAAAGCTTTAAAACCTCAACCGCTCGTACTTTCCACCTTGGCTCTTTGCTGATGACTTTCACTTTATTCGGGGATCCTGCGTGAGGTAACTGTTTAGATGGTGAGGGCATTAACTGGGGCAAACCACTCTCAGCAAGGTCTTGGCAAGTGGCCACCGGAACGACGACCATGTTTGAGCGATGAAAGCACTTCAAAGAGTCATTGTGTAGGTTGCACACTTCCTGGCGCTTGGCAGGATTTCGACGCATATGGATAAATACGTCTACCAGCCTTTCACAGGAGAAAGCAAGGTGTTGCTGTGCTGGCTTGTGAAGTAGAACACAACAAGGGTATGTCACTGGCTCTCAGACGCAACTATTCACAAGTTCTCTCTCCAAGAAAATAGTGCATCTTTCCATATCCGCTTTTATCTGTTTACTAAAGAGTGCATCACAATGAATTACTGAATTGCTCTATTGCTTATCACGGTTTTGATCAATATTTTCATGTATTAACACATCACAGAATTAACTTTATATGCCAACCCATGCATTCCTGAGTCAAAAGTGTAATGATAATGCTAAAAGGTTTGCAGTATTCAGGGGTTTTTAAACTTTTTGATGCCAAGGACCATGGAAGATGAGGATCCCCTTGTGAGGGGCCCTTTTTCTAAAATGAAAATGCAGCTAAATATTTTGACTGAAAGAGATGAATTAGATTAATCATGATTATTTTATTCTATAGACAGTCTAAGCTTTTAACATTAACAAATCAAAACAAAATCTATAGTTTTTTTATTATTTTATTAAAGATGCACTACTGTTCAAAAGCTTGATGTCAGTTCTTATGACAGATGCTTTTGAACAAAATCCTCTTATACTCATTATGGCAGCATTTAACTGTTTAAAAACAGCAATACATTGAAATGTCATAACATTTATAAATAGTTTTCTATTTAAATATATTTTAAAATGTAATTTATTCCCTTGATGGCAATGCACAATTTTCTGAATTTTTATTCCAGTCTTCTGTGTCGCATAATTAATCACTTTTTCAAAAATTGTTTTAGGGTTCTTTGATGAACAAAAGAAAGAAAGTAAAATTCATAAAATATACAGTACATAGACTATCAATGAAAAAATTCTTTCGGAAGTGTTTTACAGATGTTGTACACTATCAGAAAAAAAAAGTGCAAAAGCTGTCACTGGGGCACCACTTTGTACCACATTTATCCCTTAAAGGTGCATTTTAGTCCCTAAAGTCTATGGGGCACAACTTTGTACCACATTTATCCCTTAAAGGTGCATTTTAGTCCCTAAAGTCTATATATCACTAAGTACTAAGTACCACCCCAGACTGTAGTTTTTATACTTTTTTCTGAAATATTTTGCACCTTTTTTCTATTTCTATTTTTTTAAATATTTAAGATTAAGGTATTAAATGTAGTGTATATTTTAGAGCGGTTTCTGAAAGTGTAGCACTGTCTTGCGGGCCCCTGGGTGTCCCCGGACCCTCTACTCTAATAGTACCTGAAGGTGAGCCTAGATGATTATGTACAGTACATGTGCACTTAAGTAAGCAGCATATGAGAAAATGATGACAAGAAAGAGAGAACGACTCCCTAAAGCAATGTCTCTGCATCTGTGCTTGAGCCCTGCCAAAATGGCTGCCCTGGCTGCAGTGGCCCTGACTGTAAGCCCTGGGAGCATTCCTGCTCCAGCTGTGGCTCTCCACATCAGGGCCGCTTCGCACACGCACACACACAAGCGCCTGGGAGTAATTAGGGGTATCACAGCGAGGGGGTGGGTGTGTGAGGGGTGAAAGAAGTAGAGGGTGGTACAGGAGTATAGATGAGAGGTTAGGACAAAAAATGTATGAAAAACAACTATTCTCTTACCCCTCTCTCAGATTCCAGAGGTTCTGCTTTGACTCGGACTGCAGGCATTCCGTCTAGCATTAACATCCTGTTATTGATGGCGTCTGCGAGTCGAGAGAGAGAGAAAAAGAGAAAGGCATGAGAAAGCTGCTGCGTGTGACTCCTCTCACCTTTTCCGTGATTGAGTCAAACCTAGCAAGCTCTGAACAATAGCGCAGGCTACAATGCAACAGGCAATGATGTCACCACGGTATGCAGTTAGTAAACAGTTCAGGTTTATGGCTGAGGGTAAACAAACGCATCTGGGTTGTATTTTGGCTGGTATTTTACACCTAAATGGCTGTATAGAGTGAGTGACACAGAATGTAGCATAGTAAGAGAGCTAAAATGTTACATCATGTCAGTAATGAGAGAATACAGAACAAATACAAAATCAAATATGATTTCATGTGAATAAACACCAGTAATCATATCCCAAAGTTACTCCATCAGCTGAGACAATATATTATCGCTACTCGGTTCTGAGCCTAGTTAAAAAATAAACAAAAAACAATCAAACTGATGATTTATAGTTATATTTTTTACAGATCATATTTTATATTTTGTGAATAAAAATGAACAAATTTAACATTTACCTGTTGTGGTTTTATTAGCTTTCAGTTAGCAAGCTAATAGCTTAGCTTCTACCCCTGTGAAGTTGAACATTTTGGACCTTGGGCCTTTAGGATTATGGTTTTGTTTGTTACTCGATTATGCATAATTATGTAATTATGCATAATTTATTGGTTTAACATAAAAAATGTGTTACCCCATAATGCACTGATTGCAAATGAGCATTTACATGTTACATGAGAAGATCATTGTTAATCTAATTTCGCAAAAAAAAAGTTTTTAATAAAATCAAAGATTGAAATAGTTTAATTCTCAATTTTGCTCGATTACAATAGAATAGAAGTGACAAAAAGCTAATCCAGCCAAATGAGTAGCCAAATAATTGAATGCACATGCAACTCAGTTAAAAGCCCATATAATACACTGCAATGATAATGATGTTTTAAAAAACAACATCAGTGATGACTTCATTGGTTATGAATCCCTGAAATACTTAAAACGATTTATAGGATGCATGTCTTAAATGTCATCAAAATCTGTCCCAGACCCCCTTGTAAAATGTTTTAGTGATCCGTTTATTGGAAACACATTAATGCCAGGTGTAAAAGAGGCCTGTAGATAGGAAAGAACATTTAGCATCACCTAAGTGACCTGCTGCATGTCTGTAGGGCAGAGTCTACTCGTAACACACACACACACACACACACACACACACGTATAGCATCTACATACATGCACACAATCAAGGCTGTCACTGCTATCAGAGTCTCCTGACATTTCTCTTCTTGTATGTTCACACAAATGACAAGACTTTCTAACAGAATCTACGTCTTTGTGCAAACTCCCCTCAGGCGTCTGAGTCTCACAACAAAGACTGCAGCCTTGTTACGGCTCTGTGCTTTAGAGTGGGCATTGCTTTACTAGACTCTCTCACACATGAAAAAGTGGCCACCTCCCTCAACATCCAAGGGATGCACAAAGAGACAGCTTTAATGAACTGGTGGAATCTGATTACAAGTTAATATGGCTCTTGGAGCACTGCATGATGGGGAGATGAGACTCTCCAGCACTCCCACCGAGACAGTTTCTCTCCCCCGTCTACTCAATTTACCATGTTTAACACCATAAAGGCGCAGTAATAGACTCATGAGTATCTTGGGAAATGCAATATTCATGTTTCTTCATGTTTGTTTGGGTTTCACCTGTCGAGAGGGACAAGTTCGCACACAAACAGACAGATAGGTGACTTGTCTTGAGGATAGAAAAGAGTGTACATAAATCTTTTCTGTCAAAATGGCTTTTTTTTATGTGACAGATGCTTCTACGATCCATGCACAAGTGTTGCAAACACGATCAGTGTGGCTTTCGGAGTTAGAAAAGGGAACCTCACCAAAGAGCCAATCACAATGGTGCGATTGAGGCTCAGAGGGAGGTGTCCCGAAGTAACCCGTGCACTTATTATTTTAGCAGCAGCACATGATGGAATGCAAGCAAAGCAGATATGCTTTAAACATCTCTATTACACTTTTCTTCTGGCATGGGCGGTAGGAAAACAGGTCCAGATCTCGACTCAGCATTTGAGCTGAAACAATTCTAGTGAAGATGAGACAACAATACCGTCCACCGGATGAATCCACATTTTTATGCTTTTACAGGCAGTATTCACTTTTACAGTTATTGTTTTGGTCATAATTATTGTGCTTTGACAAAAATTTTGTCATATTCAATAGTTTTAGTCTTAAATTAGAAAAGTCAAACTATAAACAAATTTTCCAATATTTCGAAAAATCATGAAAGTCATGAAATATTTTGGGCCCGAGTTTTTTAGTTGTTGTTGTTGTTTTTAAGAAATATAGATATATATTTTTTTAATTAATAAATTAACTTTTATTCAGCGAATAACCATTAAATTAATCAACAGTGACAAAATGTATAAAGTTATCAAATATTAATAGGTTTGATTTATTCATCTAAGAATCCCGGAAACAAATGCACAACTGTTTTTAATATTAATGTTCAAGAAACATTTATTATCAAATCAGCATTTTAGAATGCTTTCTAAAGAATCATGTGACCCTGAAGACAATTTTACTATGCCTTTATATAATAAATTACATTTGAAAATATATTGAAATATAAAACTATTTTTTTAAATTGTAAAATGCAAAAGTATTACTGTTTTAACCATAATTTGATAATAATAGTATACTTTACATCCTTTACTGATTGCAATTTATTGACTTGTCACCATTATCGACAAAAAATAAAGCTATTTAATAGAAGAGATCTGTGTATATAGTATCCATGTTAGCAATAGCCTTTACACTATTTAAAAAGCTTTCTGGATTTTCTAAGAAAAGACAAGTTTTGTTATGTGGAGTTAAAAGCAAAACACAATTTCTGTGTAAATTTTAACCCTACGCTCTTGTCATTGATGAAGCGTGTTTCCAAGCTAATCTGTGTGCATTGGATTGATATTGTGATCAGGATGTCCAATGGCTGCAGGTAGTGGTGGGCTGAGATAATGTTGCCATGGCAACTCAAGTTGGAGCTCAGAGGGTTATTGTCCTTCTGGATTGACATGCGAGGTTTCACAGTTGACCAGGGCACTCGCTGTTCAACAGCCAGCTATTTTTCTGTGTCCAAGGAGCTGTCAACACGCTTGTGTGTATTGTGTAAGCATATCACTCGGAGACATTGATCATTAGATCAGATAAATGAGCCAGCCTCTTGCCTAACTAACCTTGTCCCTTAAGAGAGCTCCAAATGGGAAATCAATACCAAGAGCAAGGTCTCAGTTGTTTCATTAACCATCAAATGAACAGATTATTAGCATAATTGAGTATAGCACCGCGAGGTTAACATTTAGGCACAATTTGTCTATCTTAGCTCCAATTGATTAACACTTAATCAAAGGTTTGTGATGGAGGATGGTGTATCGCCAACTGTAGTTAACAGTGCCAAGGCCAAGAGGCAAGAGTAACGATGACTAATTCTAAATCAGCGCAAATGTTCCTTATCAAATTGGTGGGATTTATCTAATCAAGAATACTGATATAATACTGAATACTGAATAATTACCCTGAAGACCCTAACAAAGTAATTTTCACATTAAGACTAATGTTATGATACTGTTTGGACAAGTTTGGATGTCCCATTGAGACATTTTTCAGTCAGTCATCCAGGATTGAGAAGACATTCTTATTTTAAAGAATGTGTCATCTGTTTTTATCCATACTATAAGTAAAAAGGTTGGTCCCCATTGACTATCACTGCATATATTTTTCAGTATATACCTACTTTTGTCTTCCACAGAAGAAAGTAAGTCATACAGATTTGGAAAGACTTATTTATTCTTATATTTAAAAGCATTGTTTTATCTGTCTTTATCCATACAATAAATAAAAACAAATATGGGCCCCATTGACTTTCACTGTGTGGTCCCATTGAGACATTTTTCAAAATATCTTCTTTTTTGTTTCACAGAAATAAGAAAGCCATATTCATTTGAAATGTCACAAGGGTGATTAAAAGATGACAGAATTTTCATTTTTGGTCAACTACCCCTTGAAAGATCTGAAGAAATGGAAAGAGAGCAATCGAGCGCGAGAGAGATTAAGATCACCTTTCCATTTCACTGGGATGCTGAAATGAAATGGTGATCCCAGGTGTGTATGTTATGAGCATGGGAGGTGCAGTAGCTGAGTGCTCAGGCATCTCATTGCCATGCACGGCTGGAGCCGTCCCCCGAGAGGCTCCCTGAGAAGAATGAGGGCAATTCAACTGGAAACGGGGCAACAGGGAGGGGGCCCGCCTGGGATTTGATTCCGGCTGAGGATGGGGGAGCCAGGGGAGGGGATTGGCTGGCACTCCCATGCCCAGCCATAGCTCCAGCACTCCCAGATGGACGTGGGTGCCGATGGAGACACGGCACGGGGGGCAGAATTGCAGAGTAGACCCCGAAGAATGACGAGCGGATCAATATGAGGTGACAGGCCTGGGTGGAAAAGCCTGACCTTCCTGGACCCCACGCTGACCTTGCTACACAATGATTTAAAGAGCATTCAACTTAGCCCTGGAGCTGGTTGCATACCTCATTGTGTAACTTTCTGCCTTGCCAAGCCTAGTGTGGCATTGATGTGAGGGGCGTTACCGTGCACAGGAGGAACCTCTATTTAAGTGGTTTGGAGGTATTTCTAGAGTAATATAAATCTGTCTGGCCAATACCGACAAGTCAATCATTGTTTTTGTGTTATGGTTTGGATATTAAAATTTAATTATACTATTTTATCTACTATTTGTAACTAAAGAACAGTGAATTTTCACATCACAACATGATGTGCAGCATGACAAAATGTGTATTTATCTTAAGTTCATGTTTAATAATGTTATTAAATTATGTTTTGTAAAAGCAAAAATAGGAGAAATAAAAATGCATTTTGCAATTTTCAGAAACAGAAAGGTTCTCCAGATGTTAAAGGTTCTTTCTTTGGGATCATGAAACACCTTTATTCTTAAGAGTGTAAGGCATAAAAGTATAAAATATTCAAAAAACACCAAGAAATTTCAGAATAACTAGACAAAATTCATTTGGAACATGAGCAGAAAAGAAAGAGGAGCAGGATGATCATCCTACTGCTTGGAGGCGTTTCATATCTGAAATTTTAGATTTTTGCACTGGAAGAGTAGCACACTAACAGACGGGTTCCCTTGGTCCTGCCAATGCTTTGTTCCGATGTCGAGAGCCCTGAGCAACTGTGGGCATCTGTGGCACAGAGGCTGGTCCTGCTGCCACGGGCCGAAGGGGGAAATGCGAATGGGGATGAGAGGAGGAGGAGGACGTGGTTGGGGAGGGAGGTAGGGATTTAAGCACTGGAGCCCAGCCAAGAGCCAGACAAGAACACTGAACTCAAACATGCCAAGAGAGCCTCTCAGGCTCAACCAGAGCAAAAGAACAGCATTTTACGTAACATCAGACTCCACGCTGAGGAGAAGAGCTATTGAGAGCCACTCCCCACTGAGCTCTTGTAAATAGATTACCTGGTTCTTTAAGTGCAAAAAAACGAACATGTTAAAAATATTAAAGATGACAGTTTGTAAAAACAAAGAGGCTTAGACAACATTCTTCCATTGGTCGAACCAAACAAGCCGCTCCATTCTGCTGATCTTGCTAATAAAAAAAATTCTGTAACCACTGTCAAAAATTGCATTTAAATATAGAATGTCCACATGTTGAAATGAAAATCAGTCTTTCTCTGGCCACTGCCAGACAATGTGTGCAATCCAGAACTCAGCTCAAGTTTACTTCCCTCTTTAGAGGCCCCATAACCAGCAAATATGACGAGTCAGCACGAGTCAGTCGTCCCCAGCAGAGAGCATGCAGGCTAAGTACCACCTTTCCTTTTACTGTCACGCCGGACATAGGGACTCCTTAACCAATCATGATAATCAAGTCTATTTCATTATCAAGACATTTATTTGCATATGACCATTTTTGACATCTACTGCCAGCCATTAGTCAGCATGAACCGATAAAATTAAGCTTTGGAACAATTTGAATTATGAAAGCATATATATATATATAAATTGAAAATTATTAAATTAAATGACTATATGATGTACTATGACACTGCCATCCGACTTTTTGATGCACACTTCAACCTTTTTAACAACGCAGCATCAGCAAGTTCATCTTACACATCAAAGGTCATGTACTGTCTGAGTATGCACGGCATTTAAAGAGGAACTTAATTTTTTTTTTCTAAAACAAAAAATTAACTTCTTCCCATACACAAACTGAACAACTAATGCATTTCAGAAAACATCATAACACATATAATCACCCCCATATTCCCATTCCTGGTGAGAATCATTGATTCTAACCCCAAAGTTTCTAATACTTCGGTGCGGACTGTATTTCTTGGTTAATCTTTTCTGGCATACTGTGAATGACTTCAGACTTTCCATTTCATAAGGCGCATTTTCCTTGGCAGGCAAGTTTGCCCTAAGACTTTGGCTGCTTTTGGGACCTTTTTTGATTCGAGCTCTAGAGAGATGTGCTGCTTCAGTACCAGCTGAGTTTGTGGATAAGTAATGCGAGTGTGTGTTCTCCTCCCTGCGCATCCAGACGGTAACGCTTCACCTCAGGGAGCCCACTTTGCCATTTTCCTATGGCTAAAAACAGCCACACAACAATGTCATTCACTCGGGCCCCCAACCAAGCAGATTTGCTGTCTTGTAGCTCTCTTTATCTTTCTGAGTGTGACAAATGTACTCCGACTCAGAGATGAGCAGAAGAAGTGCTGAAAGACATGACCAGATAAACTCTTCTAAACAAAAAATTAGGTCACAAGGGAACCTACTACTCTCGAATGCTCGTTTTACGGCCATGTTTTACGGCCATCCAGTTCACTCAGAAGAAGCCCTAAAGCCCATCAGCAAAGTCAAATGCTGGGGCCAGCTGTCAAAAGACTCTGTACTGTACATCAATTTTACCCCATTACCCCGTCGCTAGGCCTCACACACCTGATAGGAAGTAAGAGACCTTTAATAGAACGCTGAGGCTCTTGTAAACACTAGGCCAACTTTCCAAAACACAGGCTGACGGAAGCACCCGTAGTCCAGCATATTGCCCTTGGGCTCTTGCTATTTCTGCTCGTGGGAGATCCTGTGTCAGTGATCCAGTGAGGATAAGACAGCTCAGCCCATGAGATACTGCCCTAGTCCTTACCATTCGCATATAAATGCTAGACATTTATAAAGGATCAAGAGAACTCATGATTATTTCTGTCAGATTTTTTTTGTTTTAAGAAAAGAGAAGAAATCTGGTATTAAAACACTCAAATATTTGCATAAAACACAATTATTATTTTCAACTAATTTCCCATTTAAAAACACGGTTAACTTGGCAAACATGGTTTGTTTACAGATTGGTCAGTGCTATTGGGTGAGAGGTCATGAATTGTGAAAAAGAGAATCAAGGAAAAGCGGGGACAAAGTCCATTCTTGACACAGTCTTTTTTTAAATGACACAAATAAAACAATGTTCAGTGGAACCCATGCTAAGAAAAACTAATACTAATGTTTTAAGAAAACATACATCACATACACAGCTGAACAATATTTGTATCCTGATCAGCTGTTCTTGATCAGCATTTTTCAACAAAAAAAATGTGTGTCAAGGTTTATGAAAACAGAATTAAAGGGATTAGTATCAGTAAACACATCCATACCACATTTAGTCAGAGCTAAGCTATTTTGTTTGAAGTTACAGGATGTAGAGTGACAGGCTTTTAACTCAGAGAAAAGGGCGTTTTAAAGCTAAAGCAAAGGCATTGTGGGTTTTTTTTTCATTCACATGGTTTTGCAGCTTCTCGTAAACCTGTCTGGTTTCCTGAGCTTTGGTTCCTCTGCCAAATCTGTCTGACCTCTGAAAAATTTCTCATGACTTTCCAACATATGACCCCTATATACGTACACTGTATATCCATCTCACCAAAGTGCAAAAAATACAGAATATTTGCATTGATTCTTAAATTTAGTTTTTTAACTTTTAGTACATTTTTGCTTTTAGTTTTTCCATTACACATTTTTTATCTACTTAATTCAGAGATTAGAACTCAGTGGAACACAATGATTTCTTCAGTCCTGAAGTTAAACACATAGAAATCTGCTGTTACCTATACACTTCTAATCTGCAACGGATGGCTGCACAAGAGAGGGGCGACCCCGCAGCCACTGCAAGCACACCTCTTCCCTTCCCCCTTTAGTTACTGCAGTGATCTCAGTGGCCTGTGCTTTAAAATAGACCTGACACAAAAACCTCAATTGCTCCGAGAGGTATGGAATGGGTGGAGTGGTCACCGCAGAGGGATTTAACTGGAGAGAGGTGGACTTAAATGCTGATGATCTGTGCTGGATCAATAAGGAATGTGCATGTGTAAATGTGCTGCTCCTACTTCATATTTTCTCCCTCCAAGCCTTCAGTTTGCACAGGAACTGGAAATCAAACCTCATCTCCAATTCAGAAAAGAAAGCTAATGAACTGCCTCTGACCAGCAATGCCTCACAGCTCTCTCTCTTTCTCTTTCTCTCCCTCTCAGAGTGTGTCACGTCTGAAGTCTGCAGTTGGTGTACTGTAAGGTGACCAGTCTTTCCAAATGAAAACTGGGGACATTTATAGTTTAGAAGTGTTATTGTTACCACAAGCTATTAAGAGCTATTTTTGGCAATCAAAGCTAAATCAGACAAAATATTTTAAAAATTATAAAAAAAAATGTAACAAAGCAATATACCCCAAAAAGTCAATAGTGTCACGGTATGCTACTATATGGTTGCTACATATAACCATCAACATTTAAAAAATTAACACACAGCAACAAAAATATAATAATTTATTGATAACCCATTAATAATCTTTCCACCACGCAATGTAGTTTCTCAGCCATATTTAATAGAATGGCCAGTAATACTGATGAGATCACGGGTATGTGTTTATGTAAGGGATAATGTAGTGGCAGCCAGTAGTTATTGCAGAAATAAGCCCCGACAGTGTGATCTTGTATCACGCTGAAGGGGCTTAATTCACGATAACTACCGGCTGCCTCTACATTATCCCGCTTATTATACGGCTA
>JAUMHI010000048.1:12057397-12074167 GCA_032359435.1 Enteromius unitaeniatus | reverse complement strand
GGCGCCAAACGGTAATCTTTGTTGGCGCGGAGGGATTTTAAACATACAAGTAGTACCGGCTATGCGTTATTACTTTGAAGCGGTTATTATTTGAAATGTCTCAACTGACCAATCAGAATCAAGCATTTAAGAGAGCCGTGTAATAAAGAGTATTATACAATGGCTTCCAAGCAGCTCAGCCAATCATAATCAAGGACTGGAACTATCCATTTTATAAATGGATTCAGAGATGTTGCTTTGGCAACTACCTAAAATATGTACCCTATAATTTAAAGTACTAAAGCAAACAAAAATACAAAAAAGAAAAAAAAACTTAAATTAATAGAAAAATAAATACTAAAATAGGACAAAGCTGATATTAAACCATACTTAAATCTACTTAAATCACATTTAGACATCAGTGCCCTTTTTTTAAATCTAAAGACTGTTTTGCATCCCATGTTTTGGCCTTTTTTGAATCCACCTCAGTTTTAATAAAAAAAATCAAGCCTCTGTGTTTTTCTTGCGACAGGTCATTGTGACTAGCGAGTCATGTAGTGGTAATGTCACATTGATTCACATGTCATTAATCCACTTTTAATGAACCCAACCCATTCTAATCAGTCTTGTCACTGACATGTGACCAATGACAGTCTTGATAGTCAGCAATGTCACTGCTGTACAAAAATCTCTTCGCTGTCTAAAAGGATACAAAGCACGACTCTTTAACAATTCCACTTAAAAGCTCTGTTGTACATCAGGCTTATGTGGAAAAGCCGGTTAATTCCCTGGCTAATATTTAAATGGATAAACTAACAAACAAACATAGAAACAACGTAGCTCTTCCAATTAGTAACGCACGTCCTGTTTGTCATCCAACCACAATTGCTTGTGATGTGATTGACAGTCAAAAATAATGCCCCACCTCTAAAATCTTACGCCTGCTAAGAAGACGCTCACAGCTGTCCCCAGCATTCAAGTAAGTCCATTTAAAGGTGTCCAAAGCTAACTTTTAAGGGCCATCTGCGTTCACACCAGCTGTGGACCGCAGGGTAGCTCTGTTTGCTGGAAAGGTAGAAGTTCCATCCAAAGAAAACATCGCACACAGATGAGCAAACAACAATACTGTTTCACACTCGAGCTGTGCACTGTCAGATGCTTAGGGCAAATATTCACCTTTATGCTTACAACAGTGAAGTGTGACTCACTCATGTAAACACTTATAAAAGCACATACATGCATAATAAACACTACTGTTGTAGATTTTCTGAAATGTTTCTGAAAGAAGAGACTGCATTTACGTGACCAAACATAGTCAGAAAAGTGTTACTGTGATACTTACGTTTTCAAACTACTATTTTAAACTAAATAAGCTACTATTTCTATTTTCTTATAGATTTTATATGTAAAAAATAATTTATTCATGGGATGGGAAAGCTGAATATTCAGCAACCATTAGGACAGTCTTTATGTCACATGGTCCTCAAAAAGAATTTCAGTATTTTCTGGATGATTCTTTTTTGATGCATATGAAGTTCAAAACAGCATTTATTTATAAAAGAACTCTTTTGTAACATTCTAAATGTATTTACTGTCAATAAAGGTGCTCCACGATGTCACCATCTTTTTTCTAAATGGTTCCATAAAGAACCTTTGACATCTGAAGAACCTTTCTGTTTTACAAAAGGTTCTTTGTGGCAAAAGAAGCTTCTTTAGATTACAAAACGGTAAGAAAGAGATAGTTCTTTAAAGAACCCTTTGTAGAACCAAAAACCGCTATTCTTTGGTATCGCTGGTAAGCAAGAGTGCATTCACTAAAACCCCAAGCTATTAACTGGTAATGTATTTTTAACTACAATGATAAAAATTAATCACATGAGTTTGTTTGACCAGCCAATATCAATTATGCAACTTGACAATTAGTTGTACATGCTAAAACACTGCTTTTATGCTTGTTTCTATGTTTATGCTGAATCCAAGCATCCACCCAAAACATTTTAAGAAGCAAATAACGCTAAAAACCACCCAGAACACCTTTGCAATTGCATAGCAACACTTTAGCATAACAGTCTACATTCTCTTCAGAAGATTATGTCTTGTTAAACCACCTGGTTTCGTATAGGGACTAGTGGTTTTCTATAAATAATAGCAATTCAATGGTGCACTTAAATGCCACTTGCACTTACACAACTGCCATCATCGCCATAATTGGCTATGGACCTTTCATTCATAGTAATTCTAATGGTCGTCGAACATCACATGGAAATAAGAGCAGTCGTACTATGTATAGCAGCGTGGGTTATACAATGTAGTGAGTCTGTTAAGAGTGTTTGCGGAGGTGGATGGGAGGAGGGCTGGAGGTCTGTGGGTGGAGGTGGTGGGTGGAGCGTATTATGATCAGTACAATAACCCATTCCTCATGTCTCCAGCCTTAATGGTGAAGAGGTTCTTTAAGACGCCTCTCTGCAGCCTTTCAATGCCTTGTGCTCCGGCCCCCTCCCCCTACACACATCATAAACACACACGTTCAGATCACCAAACCAGGTATGAACACACACTTACTAGCAACTAAACACCTACAGAATTTGAGCAAGTTCGATGTGAACAGCATGGAGCACCAAAGAAATCTCCCTAGCGTGAAACCCAGATTCTCCATTTCTGAACGTGCATATTTACATAGCTCACATCCTCTTGTAGAACCTCCTACACACACTCTCTGATTGAGCAACGGCATTTATGCCAAACAAGAACACACACACTCATCTCGCACGTTCTGTTTTTCTCTGCAAATCTATAACCGCCGATCTTGCCACATTGAGTAAAAAAACAACTTTAGAGCAAAAATTCAGAGTTCAACTCACTTAAACATTAAGTAATACAGGAAGTCCTTGTGAGGGTATTTTTAACCTGAAATTTGATCCATTCCGGCACCCATAGCCTCACTTAATAGAACAAACAGCTGGGTTTAGGTTCATGCTTCATATGCATCTGGTTTTCAGTTTGCTTTTCCACATTTTTTGCTAATATCCAGATTTAGGTGCCAGTATCCGGAGTGTAAGCATAAAAAGATAAAAATGACATAATATTTGTCAGAAAGTCGCCCTTTTTTAGAGAAAAATCAAGTATAACAGATAGATTGCGGGGGATTTTTAGAGATAGACAGATGGATAGTCTGAGATTGTATCTTTCTTTTAGTGTATATCAAATGAAAAATGCCCAAAAATAGTTTTTTAAAGAAATAATTTCTTACATATAAATGGAACAGAATTATAAAATCAAATAAATGTGCCATTCTGGCACCCATAGCCTCACTTAATAGAATAAGCAGCTGGGTTTATATTCACATTTCACATGCAGCATCTGTTTTTCAGTTTACTTTTCCAAGTTTTCTGCTAATATCCAGCATTAGGCGCCAGGTACGTGTTTGAGCAAGTCGCCAGAGGAAAGTTATTCTATATGACATGGACTTACACTTGAGTCTCTCAAAGCAGAGCCATGCATGCTGTGCTTTGCCTTTGGATTCTAATTGACTCCATATGTTGTTTGCATAATTTCTCAACCTTGCGATCGCCGGACTTACAACTGCTATCAAAGTTCATGCATATCTCAGAACATCCTACCGATGGTTTTCGAGTCTGACTGACTGACCAATTTAAAAAAATAAAAATAAGTCAGAGCAAATCCTTAATGTATTGTTATGCTTTGAGGGATTATACTGAATCAATTTTTTTCCATCAAGTTCCCAAAAGTCATCTCAGGTTAAGTGACGGCAGCTAGGTGCGCTAACGGTGTTGTCATGACGACAGGCAGAGAACAGCACATAGATAGTGTATGGCGCAGGTCTGGTCGTCTTTGATTTCTCTTATTGTCAGGCAGAGCAATACCATCTCTAATAACTAAAAAACCATGTAAATACATCCCAACAGATATTCATATAAAGACTGTTCTGAACACTGTTCATGAGAGAAATAAATAGTGCGGGTATATCCAGTGTTACTGACACTGAATAGTGACAGTTGTCGCGAATCATTTGTGTACTTGAAGTAGATGCAGAATTCCACGTCTTGCTTTCTGTGTCAGAGTGTTCAACAATCATCCCTCCCCCCCTCACCACACACAGCTTCAGTAAACAAACCAGGGCTGGACACCAGGGTCAAGGGTTGAACACACCAGAGGACAAGCACTAGAACATTTTGTCAGCTTAGCAAAATGTTGAAATGAGGAGGAAGAGAGAGATCATCAGACCCACGTACTGTAGCAACCCACAATTCCTTCTTTCTCCTACTCTTCTGTTGGTTAGTTATTGTATGGCCACTAATCACAGACACTGTAAAAGAATGATTGTGACAATCTCAGACTGTCCACATTCTTAAAAACATTCAGCAAATATATTATATTTTCCTAGAAACATATATAAAAAAATGGCCTGAACTTGTTCAATCAAATTTACATAAATTACGTAGATAAATAAATATGGATTTCTTTTATTTAAATTTGTATTCATTAAAAACGAATGTATTTTTTAATTACTTATAGTAATGATAATAATAATAATAATGGGATTTATTTGTAATGCACTTTTCTTAAAGCCTTAAATAATTTGATCTATAAAGAAAAATCATATTCTTAAAATATTATATATCTAATATGTAATTAAGAATATTTTATCTTAGAAACGGAAATGTCCTGAAATTGTTCAATAAATAAATATTAATGATAATCTCAGAATTCAGATAATCTCAGAAAACAGTACATGACCTAAAATTATTAATGACCAAAAATAAAATTATCATAAAGGATAAAACAGGAAATCAAATAAACAAAAGAACTGAAACTATAAATAAATAAATAATTAAATAAACAGGAAAACTGTCTGGACATGAAGTATTGAATACATAAATACTAATGATAACTCATATAAATTTCCTTAGGGTGTAAAATACAGTAAAATAATTATGATCTAAAGTCTAAGATTTTCACTTGTATACAGAATACATCAGATAAAAAGAATATGTGAACATACTAAGCAGTGGAATCGATATCCCTTCTGTATTACCCAACAATCATAACATTCCTTTCTACGTTTGCAAACATTTGTGAGTCACTATTCAATTGAAGGACACACTCTGTCTCTGTCACATGCTTCAGTTTACTCACTGACATGCATGAAGCCAGCCCCAGCGCAAGCACATGTTGTACGTCATGATACAGTAAGGAATGACAAATTATTTTTCATACTATGCACCACAGACATCATTCAGTCTATTCTGGCTATGCAGAACACACACCTGGATTCATCAGTGCAGTGAAGGGTATCATTAAAACGACACGCCCTCTGTGCCGCCAGACAGGACCGGTGACAGACCCAACATTAACTCAACGTGTCCGCGCTCCCAATGTGCTGTGCTCTTTAGCTGTTGTCACTAAAGCAGGATTGAGGGCAAAGCTGAGAATTTGATCAGCTGGGGCCGACAGCTGTGTAGACCACAGGGGCATTCCTGAGTCCCCTGGGTTGAGCCTGGGACAGATGAGGCCGCTTTGGGATGGAATCCAGCCCACTTCCTGGTCTGAAGCTCTGGGGGTATCTTTCGAGGATTTCCCAGATAATCCCTTCGGCAAGGTGTCCAGTCTCAGGCAAGTCCCATCAATAATTCACTATCCCCAGCCCACCTGTGTGAAGCTCCTCCGAGCAGAAGGGCACTAACCTCTAATTCCCCATCCACATGGCCAGCAGGACCCAGTCTTGTGGCTTGAGAGACCGCTTTAATGGAATCCTTCAGCTACACGTAAAGCAGAGGTGATAAGCAGACACGCTGTCCTGTGATTATTGGGTCCCATTATTGAGCACTCTATCAGTCTGATAGAGCCACAGATAAAATCCTCCAATACTCTTCTGATACAGGCTATAGTCAATGAATCAAATTAAAAGTTGGATTTTTTTCAGTGTGTATCTAACATGCTTTTAAATGTATCAGTAAACATAATTGAAAAATGTAGGCTTGGTGAGACATCAATGTTTTTGAATTGTCTTTTTTATGCTGGCCATTATACTTTTATATGTTCAAAACTTTAGTGAAATCAGAGATATTGTCAAATGTTATTAGAATTTAAAATCACAGTTTTATATTTGAATATATTTTCAAATGTAAGTCACTCCTGTAATGGCAAAGCTGACTTTTCCAAAATTTTGCGTCACATGATCCTTCAGAAATCACTTTAATATGCTGGTTTGGTGCTCAAAAACATACGTTTTTATTATCGATATTGAATAGTTTCGCTGCTTTATATTTTTCTAAAAATGCGATTTTTTACTTTTTTTGATGAATACCTTAGTAAAAAATTGTAAACACATTTATTTCATACTATAGTATAACATGAAATGAGCATTCAAATCAATTGACATATTTCTCTTACACTTACTGATATAAACTTTATTTGTAGTACCTGTGCTTAATACACATTTGTTAAGCATATAATGAGTTTTAATGTCACTGTTGATGAATATTGTATGATCTTTGAATAATCGCTCTTTAAAACACACAATATGTAAAGTTTACTTCTATTAGCTCCACTTTTGCACAATCAAGTATACTTTAGTATATCTTTAATTGGACTTTAGCACTACTTCCACACATTTAAATTGCATTAAACACAAAAATGAGTTGTTCCACCAGAGT
Organism: Enteromius unitaeniatus; assembly: GCA_032359435.1. Lineage (NCBI taxonomy): Eukaryota > Metazoa > Chordata > Actinopteri > Cypriniformes > Cyprinidae > Enteromius > Enteromius unitaeniatus. The sequence continues at coordinate 12,067,511 of JAUMHI010000048.1, read as the reverse complement.
TATAGGCAATGTTTATCCAAAAGTACAATTGCAGGGTATTTTTATTATGTACATACAGTAAATATGTAAATGAATCTGTAGTATACTTAGCATAAAATAAATGTATTTCATATTTATTTATGCATCTTTTGTGATATTACAAATGCTTATCTGTCTTTGATCAATTCAGTGCATCCTTGGTTAAGAGAGGTATTCATTTCTTTAAAACAACAACACATATTTGGATTTTTGTTTTTTTAAATCCCAATTAAATACATTGGAAAGAGTATCTAAATTTAATAATCTACATTTAAAATTCAAATCAATTCAGTTTGAACATGTTAAAACTGATCCATCTGATTATCTTATGACAATGTAAGCGCTGCTCGTCTGTGCAAAACTCTCCAACACAACACTAGGGTGTTCTGGGTGGTTGCCAGGGCTTCAGTCGTGGTTGCTAAGGACGTTTAGAGTGGCTTGTAGCATGTTGCTATGCAGTTGCTAAGGTGTTCTGAGTGGTTGCTAGGTGGTTACTTACTGACCCAACACATGAGAGACCGCCTCAAAGACATGCTCCTTCAAAGATCCTTTATTCGAGGTAAATCTAAGGGCTTTTTTCCCACCCGTTTACTTCGTCAGGTGAAAATCGTATATCTGATCACTTAGTATAACTCTGCTGAAAAAGCCACACCATATGAGGCATCACTTAAATGTCTAACCATAAAAATGAGGAATAATAACAGGAACTGTTGCTTACCGAGCACCACTAAATGCCAATTGTGCTCACCATGAACTACAGTATCAGCAGCAGCAATAGTATCATTTAGTAGTGTTTTGGACAGCACATAAACTCACTTTAGCAAGGGTCTTAACCGCAGCAAGAGCATTAAATAACCTCATCTCTGGCAGAATAGCCTTGAGCAGCAGTGGCTGCCTCACAGTTTAAGGCTGAGTGACCAACATTTGCACTGTGTAGAGTCACACACATGAGGACACAGTTACCGTATCAAAGTACACACACACACACACACATAAGGGATCCTACCTCCACCCACAGTTACACACACACAAATGCACATCGACCTCCGCACCACACTCTCTCCGCGAAACAAATGCCTTCGCTGTCAGTTGCGGCCAGGTCTGCCGTAATTGAAAAGAACAGCCACGGGCCAGCCCACAGACACGGCGCACCAAGCCAGGAGCCCATCACTGACAGCCAGCCATCAATACCAATGAATGTTCCTTGAGGAGCAGATGACATCCACAACACCACCCATGCAACACCCCGGCGCACACATACAAACGCTTGCCTCCCGCCCCCTCGCTGTCCTTCCCCCGCCACTTGAGTCTCTGATTCCTACCCCAGTTTGTCACCGCAGTAACTCCACTCACCGGGAAGCCTGTCATCGCTTCGGAGATGCACGTGCCATCGGCAAACGCACGCATACGCGCTCGCGCTCACTTACGCTCATGCATGCATGCCAAACGAGGGGGATCAAACTTTTTCGAGAGTGGAACAGTGGCCGCTTAGAGACCTCTGCCTCCTTTCCCTCGCACACACTTTTCTCAGAGCGTGTCAATATTTAACCCAGAAAAAACAATTTGCCTGTTAAAAAAAACAAAACAACCTATATAAAATCCTATACATACTTTGTGAACTCTGTTAAGACACTTCAAATCACTTTATGCCGCATTTCAGTTGCGTATAGCATTCAATATAGATTTCAAACTGAAAAAAAACAATGACATCAAGCTTATATTTCACATCTTTAGCCACCTGCATTGTGCAATTGTTACAGAAGGCTGGACAGCATCAGACTTGTCGTTTGGCGTAAGACTACAGTGACAGCTGAACAAGATGCACAGAGCAGAGACAAGCAAGCAAGACAGAGGCATTCAAAGAAGAAAAGAAAAAAAGAACAGTGAGGGGAAAAAAGCAAAAGAGAAGAAATATACACAGACCTGACCAGGAGCTGCAGAGCGACAGAAACTGTCTTCCTTATACAGTCCTCTCTGTCTGTCTCTCTCTCTCACTCTCTCTCTCTCTCTCTCTGTGTATGTGTGTGTGTGACTCCCTCCCCTCAGCTGCTCAGGGCAGTTCTCAGGAAATGAATGGGAGCTCACAGAGAACTGTTGTACTTGCAAATGACTTACCACGGTCACATGATCCGCTAAATGTAGGGTGGGCCGGTGGGTGGAGGCTTCATAAGCAAGAGAAGACAATATACTCTAAGCTTTAACAGCATGCATCGAATTACACGGGGCCCCTCGTGGGAGGTTTCCGACATGTCTCTGAGTCCAGGCAGCGGAGAAACGCTAGAGTACCTCCCCGTTTAAAGGGGAAGAGAGAGAAAGAGAGAGAGAGATGAAGAGAGAGAAAGAGAGTAGGTATATTTCCTCACAAAAAGTGCCCTACTTTATGTAAGTTTACAATCTTTGACTAATAGAAAAGCTTAAAGCAGCAAAGAATATAAACATTTTTGTTAATTTATAATATAAATATGAATATATCTTATTATTTAAACTGCCATGCAGTATTACAGTCTTCACATATAGTTTTCTTTTGGGCAATTATGAGGAAAAATTGTATTCTGATAATTCTGTAATATTTTTCCCAAATTGAAAACATATCAAAATGTTGGTTTATTATTCTACCCTAATTATCTATAGACATGTACAAATAAATACCATGAAACATTTTGTGTCTGCGTTTTCGGTCAGAAACTGTCTGCTCAGAATGTAAATATAATAAAATAAAATGCCAGCCACACGGCTCTTAATTGGCTCAATTTCTATTAGTCATCACACAGTGCTCTCCTTTAGATTACGAATGCTTCTCTACTAAAATTCAACAGAAACCATTTATTTCTGTGCATGTAAGCATGCAAGGGGGAATATGTTTTGAAAGCTCAACCATGGTTTGTTGAAGAGGCAGCTAAGATGTAGATTTGCTCTTCTGGGAATCCTAGTTAATGTATAGGAAACGGGGCTAATTTGCATCTCTGATAGACTTTGTGTTCTGCACAAACACATGCTGATGGGCTTGATAGTGATTTGAAGAATACTGTCCATATTAGACTTACTTAACACTGTCCTGCAATATTTATGTTGTAATTGGATAGTAGGAAAGATGTATCTATTGAAAATCAATTAAATTACAATTTTGGACCCAATCTTTACAATATAAGGCTATGCAGTGGTATGCCTAATAGTCCATTCCCTATATATATATGTATATATTGATTTTAAATACTGAGGTGTAACACATTAAACATTTTGGCATGTTAGACATACAGATGAGAACTAAAAAGAATTACGTAATATTGATTCCAGCAAAGGAGAACCCACATCCTCTGTAACTGTGTGATAATTATACGATCTATCAATACCAGATCATCATTGTGAATTACACAGGAGAAAACAAAGACTCGTATTCTTCCATGTGACAAAATGGCCATTGAAATACCACTCTGCTGATGCTTTTAATGCTGATTAGCCCTGATGCTTCTTTATGAAATGCTATACCACCCAGCTGCAGCTTCTGACAAGAGTGGCAATTTCCCCAGCAATAATGACATCTCGAGGAAGCAGTCCCGCTCTGCCCGCACACCCAGCCCAGCCTGGCACACAAAGGGTCCTGGCATGTCTTGTAAAGGGCTGAACTGGAATCAGGCGTTCCAGTGGGAGGGTGAGCCGTGTATGGAACACTGCCAGGGAACATGGCCCCATCTTAGCTACCCTGCAAAGAGGAGAGAGAGAAAGGAAGACAGAAAAAGAGTGAACACCCTTGATTACAGCTGTGGCACGGTAAGGACCCAAGGCGATTAGGTGGCCTCCAATGCCCGTGTTTACCACGGGTAACTACACAGCAGGCAAACAGTTGGTGTAAGGTGATAAGATTAACCAAACCCATGTAGGCCAATATATACACATTTACACTTCAGCCCTAAATTACATGCTAACAAAGAATTTGCTCCCATCTGCCTGCTCCAAAGTATAGACGTGACTGTCATCCCTCCAGCAGGCCTAATCTATTTCAGCAATAGAAAGGACATGTCTACAGGGTCCATTTTAAAGGGATAGTTGGTCAGTATATTCATTCTCATCATGCTCAAACCTGTATGACTTTGTCTCTTGTGTGAAACGCAAAAGAAGATGTTTAGCAGACTATCCAAGCTGCTCTTTTCCGTACAATGGACGTGAATGTAACCAAGACTGCCCCTGGTCCACATGGCTTAAAAAAGTTCACATTTACACATTAAATTTTAAGTTTCAAACGGCATGGGAGATTTTGCTTTGTGATTTCGTAAACCTTTTAACATTTTAACGGACTGCAAAGAAAAGAAAAACTAAGCAAAAAAATAACTCTTAATGTCCTAGTGTGAAGAACTAGAGTTGAAAAGCAATGGTGGGCCATCAATAAACAAAGTACTTAGCGATCTACAGCAGAGCATTGAAGCTGGGAAATGTGTTGATGGCGCATTAGCCATACAGCTTTCCCGGCTGCATGAGAGACCCAGTCGCTGGGCAATAAATGCATCTCCCGCTGGGTAACTCACCGCTGTCTGAACAAGAAAAGGGATTACTTCACAGCATTTCACTGTCAATTTTGACTATAATATAAATATCACAACATTATGTGCATGTCCTTTACAGCTGAAATTGAGAATTGTAAATACGATAATAGATCTGTGTTTTTGCATATTAACTAAGTGTCTCGGCCTAGTTATTGTTCAATTTCAAATTAAATCAATCACAAAGACATTCAAAGTGAAAAGTAGCACGATAGACATGAAATATATGAGAAAAATGCTAATTGAAAAGTACCATTTTACCTATTATTTTTTAAAAGTCATATAACAACTTATTCCAAAAATTCCAAAATGATGTTTTTTTTGTATGATCTGTGCAACATAAGATGTAGTTAATTGAGAATAAGCAGTTTCAGTTTAATACAAATACAACAAAGAATTTGGTTTGCTTCAGTTATTAAAGCAATATGTGAATTTTGAGGGTGATGTTGTACTCAGAGGTCCACAGCTCAAATCAGCCAGAGGATCTGAGAAAGACAAGTCTGTAGTGACAGGGTGTTCCTCCATATTGTCTGGTCACTCCATTTGTAAAAGCTCTGATCTCTTTAGTGTGATAAACGGTTTGCTACAATAATGGGAGGAACCTTGTGTTACCTCAATCACACGCCAATTCAACTCAAGCTTAGTCTCAAATGTCTGAAAATTCATGTTTTTAGGCGCTATAACAAATACATGTACACACATTTTGAAATAGTTGAGGCCAGCATTATTATTGCTCACTTCATCTTGAGCTAAAGTGAATAATGCAATTTAAATGATGCTTCAAACTAAGCAGTGTTTAAAACAGAGGTGTACAGCTTTTTTTTTAAATAATCGGATCCGTGATTTTAGCCTGTCAGAAGATAATCCAAGAGAAAAATCTTGCACACTTACACTGAAGGGAGGGAGCTGAGCCATTTCTAGGGACCAGAAAATCATAGAGACTTTTTTTGTGCCTTTTTTGACTTGGTCCACTTAGCAACCTCCCAGAACAGCCTAGCAACCATACATGACACCTTAGCAACCGCATAGCAATGGCCTGGCAACTACCCTAGCACATTTTTTTTTTTCATAAAATCCAGACATTCAGTTCTTTCAGATGTTGTGTAAGGTTTACGGTGAAATTTCCACCAATTTTCAAAAGCCAAAAAAGGACCACAGAGCAGGGCTGTAAAAACAAGATCAGGGTCAATGGTTTTATTTCTTTTACTAGTATAAAGACGAATGAAATAATCTGTGCTGAACCAGTCAGCCTTTTTCTGGCTAACAAGTGTATTATTTCAGTAAACGTTCTTCAGTGTAGAGTTCAGAAGCACATGACATGTGCATGCTCAGGGGCCAGGGCTCTTCAGGAGCCAGTGTGTGTGTTTGTGTGTGGGTCCACCTGCACAGACCCTGACTGTAAAGACGGGACTCTGGCTGGTGTGGCTGCAGGGTCTGAATCGGGTCTGCATCTATGTGCAGTGGCCAAGGTCAGCACATCACCGCGGGGCAGAAGCAGAGGCAGGGGCAGGAGCGGGGGCGGCTGCTTAAACACCACCACTACCTCTTCTGTGTCCAATAGCAACTGCATCTGCAGAAGGAAGGAGTGTGCACTCTGTGGGCAACTGCCAACACCGGCACACACAAACTCAAACAAAAACATATAGATCACTGCTGATGTTTGTGGACATGCACAAACACACAAAACTACTGGAGAAATGGAGCTTTGTAAAAGACAGCTGTGAAAGTATCAAGCGAGAGCGATGTGTTCTCAGACTGCAGGCTGGGTATTATGTGATCTCCGCTCAGATCCATTACCTGGATCATTTTCCCTCACTGGGTCTGACTTTGCAAAGGTGGGGCTGACATTTAACCCCCAGCAAACTGCTACCAAAGTCACCTGAGCATGAGCGATGGGCGTAGATACGACTACCTGACTTCATTAATAAATAATTATACAGTCATTCACACATTTTCCTCTACGTTTTGTGAATTTCACAGGTAAGTTCACTTAGATAGAAAGGGTTGAGGTAAATGCTTTGTTCCGATTGGATTGTCCATGAAGCAGCCTTTTAAGGCATCACAGTAATGCTCACTACCTTTACTTTTCTAAAAGGTAAACAATGTAATTATGCCTCCCAAGATACCTTGTTTTAGTCATATTCTAAGACAGGATCGCTTACGTTCTCCATAGATATGACATTTCCAGAATGCACTGCGACAGACTTAAAAATCCAAGATGGCAACTGAAGTGAGAGAAACATGTTTTATTTAATACCAAATGTACAGTCAGGACGAATTTTCACAGGCAAAAAAAGTATTTTTATCTTGTGTCAATCGTAACAATGTATGAAACAAAGCTTCCACAGAATTAACCTTAATACCAAGCAGCTTTCTGTTGGAAACGTGGAGAGCCAATGTGACCAACTAGAACCCATTGCGAAATCTTTTGCCCAAAGGTGAAATTCCAGATCATATGGATTCCTGTTGGATTTTGCACATAAAAATTCTCTAAACAATAAGAGTGCCAAAATAAGTGCCAATTTTCAGCTAGCATTGCATTGTTACCATGTCAGTAGTGTATGTAAATAAACAATAAGTACTTTTTCTCTGTGTTAATATGATATGACAGCTCCAGGACATACAGTATAACACTATGGATCAAACTTTCTCATTTTTCTATACTCTGCACACAGATTTAAGATTAGGTCAAGAAAGGGCAGAAACAAAATCAAAAGTGCATTATGGGTAATGAAGTCAAAATAATTTCTCAGTCTATTTTGTGTTTTGCAGCACCAACTAAAAAACATATCTACTGCACAGATAGTGAAATCCCATATTGCCAGTCACATGACAGTTAGGATGCTATCTTAGAACTCTATGTATTTACAGTAAGTTTTAGAAAAGACAGTGTCAAAATTGTCATATAAACCATACTCTTCCCTTATTTACCATAATTTTACTACAGTAACATTTTGGTAACACTAACTGCAGAAACATTTTAATCTAACATTTAAATTTTATTCTAAGCTTTACACTTTACCTGCTGCTTTAACACAAATGCCACAGTTCAACTATATTTGCTATATGGGCAATTTTAATAAGGATTCATTTAGCTTCAGCAGAGTTGAATGCAAATGTAATGCTAATCAATTCCTCATAAGGAACGATAACAGCCCCTGGCCTCATCTGAAGGGCCTAATACTGTACACAGAGCGCACCCATCACCCAGCCACATGGACACAAGGAGAGCATTGGGTTTGTGTTGAACCTTTTGTTGCTCTTTCCCCAGCCAGCAGCCTTGGTTTAGTTGAAGAGAGACCTCCCCTTGTTTCCAAGCAGCTCCACCCCACCCACCCAGGCTCAGGGTTGGGAACAGCCAGTGCTGTTCTTTGTGGGGGCTTTCAGTACACGGAGGAGGCTGCCAGCAGGTAGCCATGGCAACAACATTGCTTTCACTCTCTACTTTTTTGTGCTTTAAAAGGGGACTGTGGAGAATTGGAGGGGCCCTCATCACAGGCCAAATTAAAGAGGTCACAGTCATTTGCTGGCACCAGTTGAAATAATCATAGAGACGGATGTGTTGCAAAGCAACGGTGAAATGGAGGGAAAAAAACTAGCATATTAAGCAGACAGCTCGTTCAATTGTAATATGATTAATTTATGTTGCAAGTGGGAAATTGGAAGAGAAATTACAAGAAATGCATTTGTCAGAAGAGTTAGAGGTAATTATGAGCACAAGCATTCTGCGTTAACATTAGGGAACAACATTCTTCGTTGGATGCAAACATCTAACTTTAACAAGAAGTGCAGGCAAGCTTTATCTTTCAGCAAACACCTCAAATCAATAGCCGTGAGTGAGTGATGTTTACTCAAACACTACATATTTACAATCAGGAGGGACTGCTCCACATGCATGCTTGCAGCGTTCTGCGCACATTATTATTTATACAAAATTTCTTGCATAGTGTATGAGCCAAACCTTATAATCCAGATCATGTATATTTACATTTTGGCAAGGGTTAGAATTCCACAAGCCACAAAACCCTTGACTCTGACTGGGTCTATTTCCTGTATTTTCATCAGCTTTTTGTGTCTTTAACTCGGCACGGGTGTAAAACAGGAAAACCGATATCACTGTAAAACCCTGGAATGTCTCATATTGGTGAAGGCTGTTTTGACTTTATGATACTGACCAGAGCAAGTCACTCCAAGCTGCTTATTTTTAGTTGGATTTTACTGAACTTAATCAGGATTGGGATTTGATTTATTGCCAACGTAAATCAAACACTCAAAGAGGTGCAAGCTGGGGTGAATTGCTGTAAAGAATATTACAATTAGATTACATCACAACAAAACCATTTCTATTTTTACATTTTGATTAAACACAATTTGTCATAATAGGAATTTCCACGAGAGCGGTCCAAAACTGGACGTAAGGCTTCCCACTCACGCAAGAACAGTGAGTTTATGAGGATATTGTTATGGTAAGCCTTAAAAATCTTTTTCCACAAGCTCTTTCTTGGCAAAAGCATTTATTTAAGATCTCATACAAAGTCCTTTTGGATCAATGACATGATACTCACTTTTTTGGTCTAAGAAATACACTACAAATGTACTTCTTGCATAGAATGACTTACATAAAGTGCCTATTTTTATGTACACAAAAAAAAACATTTTTTCTTAAATTAATGGCAATGTGCCCTTGAGCAAGTAGAAAATATAAGTTATTCTAATACTAAACTCTAAATTAAATATAATTCTTAAAACTATGAAGATTTTCTTTTTTTTTATTCATTAGCCAACATCGCAGCAAATGGGTTGACAAGCATTGTATACACTAACATCTCTTTACCTTTCCTGGCATGCTTCAGATTTTTAAGTCAGATTTAAAAGCTTGCAAGTTGAATCGAGTGAATTAGACGAGGGAGACTGTTTTGCGATGCTTTGAGATGTGTTCTTAAATGTGACTCAAATACTTGACCTTAGACCACAAAACCAGTCAAAGGGGCACATTTTTGGAAGCCAATATTTAGGATAGGTCAATATTTGGCCAAGATCCTATTTGAAAATACTCTAAATATTCAGAATATCATCTTTAAATTGCTCAAAATTAAGTTCTTAGCAATGCAGACAGCAATGTTTTATTATATTTCCTGTAGGAAATGTAAAAAATATCTACATGGAACATCATCTTTACTTAATGTACGAATAATTTTTGCCATTAAAGAAAAATCGATCATTTTGACCGATACAATGTATTTTTGGTTATTGTAAATAAATAATATATCATTATATCATTACATATTAATAATACATACATGTCAGAATGGTACCACTGTGTTGATATCACAACGACAAAATAAATAAATGAATAATAATGTTTCAAAGCATTTTCGTTTTAAACTACATTTTTTATTCTTTTATTTATTTATTTTTTGTATATAATAATTATTTTATTTATTTATTATTTAATTATTTACTCTCACACAAGCTCATTTTAACTTTCTGGTTCCTAATATACTGTAACTGGAATAGCCATGGCAACACCCAAAGAACACTCAAAGGAAAACCACATTTTT
>JAUMHI010000048.1:12027634-12046965 GCA_032359435.1 Enteromius unitaeniatus | reverse complement strand
TTGTATGAAATATTATCTTCAGGCATTCATTGATAAACGGTCATTTTCAGCTTTGTTTTTGAGCTTTTCAGTGAAATAGTTTTTATATTCTATTTTTCTTTATAGATTCTTTGAAAACAATAAAAACTATTTTTGCTTTTATTTTCCTATTGAGGTTACAGGAGATTATTTTGTATTTTAAGGACTGAAGTTTCATGTCTTAAAAGTTTTCGAAAAAAAAAAAAAAGACATAATATTGACACCACTGTCCATTTCATAGCTGCCAAAAAAGTTGCATGGAATGAATTAAACGCAATGTTTAGATTTACAAATACAAACCCCCAATCTGAAATCCAGTGACTCCACAGTAAATTTTTTGACTTGGGATACTCCCAGAAGTAACATAAATTGGTGTTTTATTCTCATTCTGGCCCAGGCTTTGGCTTCTTCCTGCCAAAACTTTCTCATAAACACACTTCCATTTTGACGTCCAGCCAGTGTCCTATTTCATAATGTCCCCTTCTTCCCAATATTCATATAAATATCTGCTTACTTTCTGTCCAAATGTGTTTCATTAACACTTAACCACTGTCACAAACCTACACAAACCACAAGATTTATTGTCAAAAGTTCATGTCATCACTTCAGTTTAAAGTATCGGGGTATCATGACATGGGAGACATTTTGTTATTGCCACTCTACATTCCAAAATGTGTAATATAAGACTAAATGAGAACTAACTCGTTTAAATACAGTCTTAACCAGTTTTATACAGTGAACCACTTTTGCCTTCTTTAAAACAATAGCTTTTAGCTTTGCTAATTGTTTTCTGCTGGTGTAGCTGATAGTTTAGCTTGCTACATTTTTGGAGTAATAGCTGGCTCAACGCTGTGTTACTTTTTCATAATACTGAATCTGTTTGCAGTAAGACAGACTGCACAAATCCTTTATTCTCAGGGGCATTTCTGTTATTGTTAATTAGCGCGCTATCCAAGTAGAAATCCATGAGGTTGTTTTGATTGTGCTGTCCTGTTCACTGCTTTGTGTATATCATACTGATGCCTCAGAGGTCTCATGTTTATGTCTAGCAAATCATCAAGAAAAATAAATGACAGATTTAGATGTCACATTTTGTGGATAGGTTCAGAATGTAGCTAATGCTCATTTTCATATGGTCACGTAAACTATAGGAGGTTTGTCGTTAAATACACTTCACTGAAATATTATGCTCATTTGTTGTGGATATTCTGTAACAGTTTATATCCGAATGCTAGAAAGATTTTCATGTTAATTGGACGCCTATTACTCTGAAGCTGCTTTCAACAGAGAGCAGAGGAGACTAAACTATGGTCTGACAAACCTTTGTGCTGTCTGGTTTGGATGCTGCTGCATAACAGAAATTTCTTTAAAAGAATTAAATAAATAAAATTAGGAGAACACTTATTTCCCCCCTGCTGCTGCTGATCATGCACACAATTTCACTCAAAGTGTGCCACTGGATAAATTGACTCCACACTTGTCAAGGCATCAATTATTCAGCGGCTGAGCCTTTCAGCACCGCCATCATGTCCCTCTCATTTGATTTGGAGGACAGGAGAGGCGAACGGTGCCGAGGCGAGTCTGGCGGAGCGCGGCGAAAAGTGGCAGAGACTCCTGTCTGATTGGAGCGCGAGGACCGCCCGAGTGTTCATTAAACCCCAAAAAGTACACGCAGGCAAAGAGGACGATAACAAGACCCTTGAGCCGCTCGTACCCGGCTCTCTCACACTTCTGGAAGCCAATAAATATTCTCCTGCTCTCCCTCTTGCACAAACAGGCATGTCAAACGCAACTAACGAGTCAGCAAAATAGGCGATCCCTGTCCCTGCGGTGAGAGGCGGCTACTTTCATTTGTTCTATAATTTGGAGCTCCTGCAAAGGATTAATAGACCCAGAGTCATTGTAAAGGGTTGAGACATGGACTCTGTTTCCAAGAGTGACATCACAGACACAAGTTATTGTTCCCAAGCAGGCTGCAAAATGAACCTTTTTGCCACACCTAATGAGAAGTAAATTGAGATTTCTGCATATTTCTTTGCGACCATGAAACAGTTTTTTGAATCATTTGGGTTCAGTGACAATGGAATAATTATATGCTAAGTTTCGGGAGAGTTTTCAGTAACAAGCCTCAATGTCTGCCACGAAAATGTAACGTTGAAGTAAATTTTGCCTCTACTGTGAATGCATTAGGAAGAATGTGTTTCCTACTTTTGAAAGGTCCATAACACCACCACAGAATCTATAGTGAAAAACAGAGATGTCCAGTAAAGAATGAACGACTTTCATAATATGGTTCTTTTTAGTGAATCTACACACATACACAAAGTAAGAACAGTGTAGTCCCACTCCTGAAGAAATAACTCATATGAGCCTATTCATTTCAGTGTTGGCCCATTTAAGTACGCATTAAGCTTCTTTAATTGAGCTGCTCATTACAGTGATGATCAGAACATGATTTGTACTGGATTCAAACCATGTAGTTTGCAGATTGTATGTTTTTTTGTGTATTGATGCAGTGTTATTTATATATGTCGCATTATGCTTTATTTTTATATTGTTGTTTTCATTTCATTTGCTCTTTTTACTTTTGAAAGTTTTAGTACTTTGGGGAGGGGTAAATATTTCTAATTCGCATTAATTTATTTTTTATTTCAGTTTGAGTTTTACTGTAGTTATTTTAGTATTTCATCTTAAACTTGTTTGGCATACTTCAGTTAGTTTCCAATATAACAATGTACGTTTTCGTATTTAGTTTTATTTCAGCTTTATTTCAATTCACAATATGTATGTATGTATTTATTTATTTCTGTTTAAGTTAACCAAAAACCACTGAACTGTGAATAAATTGTCTTATTATATAGTTTATACATTTTGGATCCTTCGTTGTCCTTTATGTTGCTGCGCTGTAACAGATCTTGAATTAAAGTAAAGTGAGGTCAGTATGTTGCCTTAACTCAGGCAAGAAAACTCTACGAAGTGTAATATGAATAATGAAGTTGTCCCCTGAGCCACTAATATGACCTCAGGGCTGTGGTCCAAACAGTTTGCCTCAGTGTTTGGGTGTAGTCGACCCGGGGTATCCTTCAGACCCCGCAGCCACTGAAATGAAAGCTGTCTCACTGCGGTTAGTAAAATAGTTGGACAATGAGAGCATGTGGTGGCCATGACTCAAGGCAGTCTGGGTGAGCGATGGAACTGCTGAGCTCTGGAGGACAAAGGAGAGAGAATCAGCAAGAAAACACACACTGACCTGGTTTAAATTTACATGCAAGGATTTCAGGAGAATTAGATGGTTTGTCAAACATACATACAGTACATAGAGTAGCATTCACTAGGTAGCAGTTTTGCTTGTTGTGTAACGTGATTGGTTACCAAAAAAAGTATGCCAACAGTAGGGTGTAATCTCTGACCAAATACTGTATCACCGCATGTATCTCATTTTACGTCTGCTGCTCAATTTAATGTGTCATTAAATAAGATTATGTGTAACTTTTTATGACCTATTGTGTTATTGTCTATAATAACAAGGTTTGTTTTTCATGCAATTGATAAATAACACTTCTTTCATACTGTCATCTCTTCAGGTTTAAGAAGTTACGAGAACAGCTGGCAGTCTCAGTTATTTGACTGCCATAATACAGTCTGAAGTCTTTATTGGATTACATAACATTTCTGGCAACATTTGGGAGCACAAGACGTGGAATAATAATATAAGCTTCCTGATTGGTGAGTAGATCTTAATCCCCGCCCACATTCCACAGTGACTGCTTGCTCTGAGAGCTTCGTGTTTTTCCTGGCTAATTACACCTCTAGCACATTCCAATATGAATATCACCATACGCTTCACATCAATAAAACATACAATTTCTTTCTTACCTGAATCTGCTCTGAGGTTTCCTTTTGCTCCCAACTCTTTCAGTTTTCATGAGTCTCTTTGCTTCGTTTTGGGGGGGAAGGAATTTCATAGTGTTAGTCAGCAGAACAAAGTCTGAAAGCAATGATCAGGAGCTAGAAGTTCGTCAGAGTTTGGACAACAAAAAGTCTCTCATATTTTCTAAGCTCTGCCGACTCCATGCGGGGAATGGGATGGGTTTCATAAATCTCTGAGCCAAGTTCCTTTGAGTCCATTGGGGGGCCAGGCATCAGCCATGACTCAGTCTTTCAAGTGTAACTCGAGCCAGGACATCTGCATTGCTCGAGAGGAGGGTACTGAGGCGCCGATTTGGAACACTCAGCGATGGCAATTTTGGGAAGCAGTGATGCCTGTCAATGACCCACTTTGATTTAGAGATGCTAATTTGTTCTTTGTTGCCACAATATGTTTGTTTTTTTGTGTTACTGATTGTCACTGGAGCCACTGGTTTAAAGAGCAGACAAGAAAGGCAAACTTTCTGTCATTGTTTTCCTCAGGTGCTTCCATAGCCTGTGCTAATGTTCACAGCCAGAGGGAAGCTTTGTCTACTGTCTGAGATAGCAACAGATATTATCATTGCAACACCTTAGTAAAAGTGGAGAATTATTACACCACTGTGCTATTATAGTACTCAAAAAAAAAAAAGATTCTTCATTGGTATCTATTGTTCCATCTGTAACATCCAGGGAAACTCTCCATTGCACCAAAGATTTCTTGAGGTGGAATATGTTCAACAATATCTTCACGCAAGAACTATTTAAAGGAATAGTTCACCCAAAAATTTGAATTCCTACATCACTTACATTGACTTCCACAATAGTTTTTCTCCCTACTTTGGAAATCAGTGGTGACTAAAATAGCCTGAGAATTGCTGTATTTTTTCCAAAATATCTTCCTTTGTGTTCGGCACAACAAAGAAATTCATACAGGTTTTGAACTACTTGAGGGTGAGTAAATAATGACAGAATTAAAATTTTTGGGTGAACTTTTCCTTTCATTAAAGACCATTTTGGTAACACTATGTGGAAAAACATAATCTCTCTTCATTTAACTTAACGTTTAGTACCAAAAAATAAAATATAGGGTTTTGCCAAGGTGTTGTTGCTAGGTAGTTGTTTAACAGTCCAAGTGGATGAAAAAAGGACAATTTCCAATCTGGCACAAAAGAAAAAGCTTATGTGAAGACCTATTTCATTTTTAAGACTTTAACAACACCGTCTCACAATCAATTCATACGTGTTTTACAAGGTGGCTATTTCATATGAATTTGTATGACCTCACTAGTGCAATTTTGTACGATTTGTTTAAACCCCAGTGATGGGTTTAGGGGTGAGTTAGGTGTTGGTGTTTTGTACAAATTCATATGAATTGGCAAATTGTAAAACTTGTGCGATTTAGCAAAAATCGTAGGTCATATGGAAAATTCACATAGTCAGACTGATTGTTTCAGAATGTGATTACCTCCAGTTGGATTATGTCAAATATGTTTGAAATGTGAAATAATATTAGAATGCTATTTTTGGCACACTAGTTAGTGGCACAAGTTTGTTGTGGTTATAATGACTTTAAACACACAACAATATGATCCTCAGTCATTTAGTGTACAGTTTTGAAACCATTTGCAAGTGTATGATAGAAGTTGTGTAGCATATTCCAGCCTTTACTTGCTCAGCATGATTTTTCTCCCAACTGTTGCTACACCCTGATATTATAATCAAAAATTTAATTTCACACAATTTCACAAAAGAAAATTCTACACCAGTTCTTGCTATAACAGCGTCTTGCATAGCTAAATTAAAAAGTTGACACTGATGTAATTGCATAAAGTATGGCCTAACACTAGAGTTTTTCTAGTTTGTTCTAAACTCCTAACGCCAGGTATTAGAAATGATAATATATGCACATTTTTTGTCAAATGTAGCAGGATATATTTGTAATCGATGGTTCTCTCAAACTAGACCTTCCAGTGGAGGCACATGTAGACAGGAAGTTGCAAGCATAATTGCTCACATTTTATTGTGTCTCTCCTTTTCCTGCTAACGGTGCCCGAGTGTGTCTTTGTGCAATTCTGTCAGTGTGTGACCTCCCATGTCCTAGAGTCCTGCCACCACACCCCCCAGCTCTCGGCATGTCTATTCCACCCTAGACAGGAGCCAGGTTGCCAGAGCTACGCTACTCCCACCCATTAGCTGCAGGAATCCAACATAACCATGGTAACAAGTCTCTCACCCCAGGGGAGATGAGCAACAGAACTGAAAGACTCCATTCAATTTCCACATCCCCAGTCCACTAGGGCTGACAGCCTCTCATCGTTTGTGTTGCAGTGGGCAGGGGTATGTGCTCATTAAAAAAGCCAACACACACTCACTCTCTCTCTATACACAAATCCGTGGACACACACTGCCGTACATGCGCTTCGCATTATCTTCACATTAGACCACATCCTTCCTTACCATTTCAATGCTTGAATTGCGTCTGCCCATTTAGCCTGACAGAAGATAAGCTGTGTTTTAGAACTGTGTTTCCACCCCCGGTATTAATGGAGTGTCAGTCTGTACACCTAAAGATGCTAGATCAATATTCTTATTCACCATTGCCGCCCCTTCATGATAATTCAGATGTGTGTCCATACAAATATATCTGTTATGTGTTTTCTGACTCATGTTTGTTGTGTTATTTCAGCAATCAAACTGTATTACAAACTGTTTCAGAGAAATGAAAAATGGCCCAGTACCCACACCTGAGGCACACCGGCTTCCTCCAGCATATGTCTAATCTGCGGTTATTAATTCGTAGTTTAACTATTTGCAGTGAGTCACCACAACATCTAGAGACGCATCTACTCCCTCATGCGATGATGGCATTGGAGCGCGTGCTTCAAATGTACCTCGATGAATCCGTGCTGATGAGATCCAGGAAAGGTTAATGAAGCACAATGGGAAATCAGCCCTCCTCCACTAGTGCTATGAAGAGGCTAAAGGAGTTCTCTCTAGGTGGAGTGGGAGAGAGCAGTTTCAGGTTCTCTCCAGTGAGCGATGAAGCAGCAATGCCCACACTGCCTGAATCAAAGCCCAGCCCAGCCCCAGTGCGCAGGAAAACCATGCAGGCTTTCAATTATTAGTCAGGCTGGGGACTGGAGACTGGAAGCAAGAGGTAAGAAACTCTGCTGGCGAAACTCCATATATCAGTTACTCTACTTTTTTTTTTTTTTAAGAAAAATAGATGTTAGGAATAAAAAATTATAAGACTGGAGAAAGATGGACTAGTTTTAGCTTTTTTTGTGGAGAAACTGTAATGGTCTCTTAGAGTATAATGCTCAGATGAGCAACTGCTACCTAAATTTGTCTTTTGATTGCACATTGTCGAGATCTAATAAACATCTAATAAACAAATGACTTTTTTAGGTAGGCCCTTATAGTGAATCTTTTAAAAAGACTCAGAATTCATGAACCATTACTCTGAATCAGTCTGACAATTCCCTCTTGGATTTTTTAGTTTTAGAACAATTTCAGAGCTTGCTTTTTTTTAGTCTCATTGACTCCCATTGTATTTTTTGTTCTCCTTACTATGGAAGTCAGTTGCAGGCAACAACTTGTTGGTTACCCACATTCTTTAAATTATCTTCTTTAATGTTCAACAGAGGTAAGGCATCTATGGAAGGTTAACTGGATAAATTACAGCAACAGCTAAAAAATGCATGTCTTTTTTTAATATAAGCAAAATGCAGACTCATATCAAATCAGATATTAAAATCAAGAGCTTGTGAATTGAAATTCAACCAAGAAATGTATAATAACACTCTGTCCTACCTGGAGGGCATTTACACTTGTTCTTTTCATGATCAGATAACTATATGCTGAAGAGTAGCGCCACTTAACGCCCTATAAATCACCTCTCTCATCCCTCTTATAAATAGTGCATAGATGGCACTGGTTCCTCCTTCAGAAACAGGAAGTAACAAGTATGGGACGGAGGCAGTGAGAGAGCAAAATAAAGATAAACAGAGAGAGGGAAAGATAGAGCAAGCACATGGGCTCTTAGCCAGATATGTGAAACCTAAGTGAGCCTGACCATTACGCTTCAGTGCTTTCTCTAGAAAACTCATCTGAAAAAGTTCAGCATCTGTACACAGCAACTTCTTAAAGGCCCCCAAAAAGTGAGATATGAGGTGTTTGTGTGAGTTGTGGTGTAAGGGTGGAGGTGGTTTGTTATTAGCTAGAAGGGTGTAGTGTCAGCGCTATAAGATGTAGGTGGGTTGTGAAATTAATTGAGGGTGCATCCATGGTTGCACTCCTTTACAATGTTGTCTGCTCAGCAGAGCTTGCGCGAGTTTGTCCACACGATAGTTGCGCCTTGTTTTCAAACAGATGGGCCACTCAAAGAACTTCAAAACAGGCTTTTAATACTGCTCCTCCCAAGGCAAAGTTCAATCCAAACATGCGACGTGGGAGACGAGCAACAGTATATCAGCAGTGGCTGGACCCATGTAGAAAGGAACAGGGCAGAACAACAAATATTTGGCAGCCGTTCGCCCATCCAAAGGCACACAAGAGCAACCCCCAGTCGAATGTTTACTTTGCTGGTGGAGAGTGTCTCCACTCATCACACTGTTTTCACTGAGGTCATCACAGACGTCAGAAGAGTGTGGTTTTAGCCAGTTCTTTCTCTCTTTCCCTCTCTGCCCACCACCGCACTGTTGAGGATGTATCTACTGTATGATGTCAGTGTTGCTTCACACCCATAACTCCCCTCACCGATAGTCCCCAGAGTTGACCTCCACCCTCAAAGTTTGTCAAAGGATTTTTTTTTTGCAAAGAAAGCTTTTTTCTCTTTTGTTTTTGGCCTATGTAAACAATGAGTCTTGATCTGGTTTGGTAAAAGGATAATTTGATTAAAAAGGGAGTAGATAGAATATTCAATGTCTGTCTTTTGGGATCTGGTCCCATTTGTCATGAAAACTTACCTCAGCTCGAAAATTGATTTTCATTAGGATGAAGTCATTAGGGTTATTGTTGATGTCAGTGTAAAAACATACGTTGCCAAGCCAACATTTATCATGTGTTTCTGTCACTAATAAACAGTAAAATTTATGACTGAAGGAATACCTATACTTTTCCATACTTATAATCAGATCCAGACGAACTTTGTGGAATCAAACATTTTCTGTGCTGATTTCGGAGGGAAATCTGAGAAATAGATTTAAATCAGCTAAAATATATTCAAGAGTTAAGAGCAGTGTTGAAAAAAGAAATGTAACTGTAATCCGTTACTGAGAAAACTGTAATTAATTACAGTTACTTATAAAACTGTAATGATTACAAAAAGAGTTACATGTGAATGAAAGAAGCTAGGGTGTGTTGAATAATATTAATTTGTTGCTTTGCCTGTTTTTGATGTTTTGCATGATGCCTCTTAAAGTTAAAATTTTCAGTGCCAGTTAAATCAGTCCACATTGCTGCTGAAAGCTTTAGGCTACAACCTTTCTGAGAGTTGATTAGCTGATAAATGGTTGAAAACATTCATTAATTTAGAAAGTAATCAGTTAACATTTTATTACACTACTTAATTACATTCTAAATAAGGTAACTTGCAATCTGTAACCTATCACAGGTTAGTAGTATCCATTACTCCAGTTGTAGTCTCACATGACCCTTTAGTAATCATTTAATATACTGAATTGGTGCTTGCGAAACATCTATTATTATTAGAAAGATGTTTCTAAAAAACGAATAAAAAGTTAAATGTTTGGTGAAAAAAATGTCTTGCAGTCTATGTCACAAACCTAGTTTAGCTTTTCTTTATTTTCTTGTGTACGTATATGTTACAAACCTAATCTTCCTTTTCTTCTTTTTCTTTGTCAGCGCAATTCTTAGACTTTTTTTTAGCACAGAAAGGACTGCTATTCATATTCTCCCACTCATCATGTCTCTGCACAGGTCTACTGTCAATAAAATAACTTCTGATATAAATATCGCTAAAGGCATCATCGTGTTGGCAGCTTTGTGCTGTGAAGGTGATCTGATCCCACAACGGTAACATTGTGAGAGGAAAAAGCAATGAAGGATTCAGATAATTATTATATCAAGGTAGTTCTCATCAATTTATCACACTGACATAGCAATTTATGCTATTTTTCCACAGTAAACTAAAATTGCTTATCATGTAGCCCTTAAAGAGCAAGCTTCCTCTACAAAAAATAATAATAATAATAAAGAGATGAGAAAAATAGCTAAAAGCAGCAAGTTTTTGGAGATGTGATACATGGTGGCATAAGCAGCACCAGCTGGGAGGGGGTGTAAGCGTTGTGCAATGCCGAGGACGTGCATGGAACCTCCCTCCTCACTCTCACTGTCCCTCTTGGACCAAACTGTGCTTTGTTCCTCTCCCAAAGGGGAAGGAGATTAATTCAGTGCTGGATCAGGTAAGCCCAGTGATTTTCCCGGGGACGTTGCAGCCGGTCTTTTGGGATTAGCTGCACGCTTTCCCTGGCAGCTGGGGGATGAAAGTGGAAGTGTGGCTTGCAAATGGCCTCCTGGCAGGAAAGGAGCCTTGACAGGTACACTAGGATAAACACTGATTGCATTCAAAAAACACATTGTCTGCTGTGATACATATCAAGGAGGAATTCTCTGTGTTTGAGCATCTGTCTTCCGCTTCTAAAAGTGCTGTGAGTGTGAAATACCCATACTGATAATCTAATGAGCTGCTGCAGATTCTTGACATATATATTTAAAATATATAGCTTAATAAATCGACTGATGCGTATCTATGTGACTATCTGTGTAATGTTTCAATAGTATTTGGCGATATTAGAGTCAGTGAAGATAGGAAGTAGCGACGAGCCCCTCTGGGATACGGGCAGATTTTACCTCGCTCTCAAGGCCAGACGCGGTACACCTGCGCCTCGGTAATGCCGGCCCCCTACAGCTGTCTGCACACCTCTGTCACCTGGCCTGTGTACAATTTCCAAGCACAGCACATCCCCCAAATCCTGCGCCACCACTCTTAGGTTTGAAGGTGCAGTGTAGACACACAAAGAATATACGTAATAAATAGCTGCTTTTTTGTACTAAAGTAACAGTGAAACAGAAGTAACAGATCTTTTTTCCCACCGTGACCTACACCCGAGTGTATCACATTATTGTAAAAATATAAAAAGCAGGCGACTTGGTACTGTATTTGAGATGTAGGCATTGTAGTCAAAAAATAATGCAAGCTTGCAGCTGATTTTGGGGGGTTTAGAATATTAACACAAGAATATTTCTGCATGACATTTTGATTGCATTATATTACAAAAGAATAAAACATTGATGTTGATAGATTGTTCTATCGAAGAAGTAGAATGTTAAGGATTGTTTATACCAGGATTAATTGTTAACCCTTGGTAAATTTTGAACTGTAAGAAATTTGAAACAGGTTTCAATTCACTTGGTTTTAGAAAGACCCAGGGTTAAAGATCCCTTACAAAATGGTTTTAAATAAACCATGGTAACCATAGTTTTGCTATAGTTTAACCATTGTATTTATAGTAAAACTGTGGTTACAAATGATAATCAATATGCCAAAAAACGTGGTTACTGCACTTTTAATATAATAAAACCATGGTTAATTTTCATAACGGAAAAACCCTAAAAAGATGCTATGTTCATATAATCATTAAGCAATTATGACACAATGTTGAAGTCTTCAAACTGTTATTGCATCTTGTTTTAAATGTAGCTCATATTTGATTTATTACTGTGAATTACTGCGAATGCTGGAATCATTATTCCTGCACAGTGTTCATCTATGAATAAGACAAGCTAATAAATAACCACAATAAAGCAATATACAGACTCAGCATTTGAAAAGGAAATCTGATTTAAGAATGCATGATATTGCCAAAAAAGAAAGTTCAAACAACATAAAAACAGAAGATAGAAAAACACATATTATTATATTTTTCAAAAGTAGTGCTTACCTGTTGAGAAGTCACAAATGGTTTGTGGATGTTTGTCGTTGCTACATGGCTGCTCAGTGGTACTTGGATTGGTCTGGATTGTGTTTAGTATGCTGCTATGAAGGAGGTTCATGATAGGTTTTACATATTTTGTTATGCAGTTGCTGTGGCATTCTGGGTAATGCACCTGTGGAAATGTAGACAGTGTTAATCAAAGATCTTCATAGTTAGCAAACAATAGCCTTTGCAGATTTGACTATAGATCCAAAGTCAAGTCTTCAATGCTCCGAATATTCTTAAACTTTCTGTTACAACTCTGAGAGTGAGAACCAAATCAGACAACTCAGTGCGTGCTGCAGGGAACTGAATGAATCATTCAAAATGATTTGCAACTGGTTTGATTCTTTGAACAGAGTTGAGTCAAAAGAATGAATCATTCACGAATGGGCATCGTTCATTGCCCAGAGAAAAGTAGATGGCTAGTTTGGAATAAAGGGAAGCATTTTAACTAGTACAGCATTAAGATAAAGTAACGAGAGGAGCGTCGCCCACAGTAATGAAGTAAAAGTACAGTTTTTTTACTAAGAAATTACTTGTGTTTGAGTAAAAGTACCCATTTTATATATACTCTAAAAGTATTAGTTACCCAAAAAATTGACTGAAGTAAATATAACAAAGTAAATGTAACTCATTGCCACCCACCTCTGCAGATGAACCTGTGTTATTAGTTTTACCGGTTGTTATCGGAATAACAAACTGACCAATCACAATCGAGTATTCCACAACACTGTGTAATAATAACAATATTATTAAAAAAGTGTGAGCCAAACCACCTAATGAGCAATAATGATAGCTTGACTTTGTTATCTTTACTTAAGTTGCCTTCTAAACCAAAAATATAAAAATACTCATTAGGGTTGGAATTAAGTTATGCTGATAGCAATAGTGGCTTTTGTGTACAAGTGAGTGGAAGCTTACAAACATAAATGAAATCTGATGAAAAGACCTCTCAAAATAATAGTTGCTTTTTTTCAGTTTTTACTGCTCCAAACCCTTGTCTACAACCATGCAAGATTCACCTTATATGGCTGGAGGACACTGACTCCCCCTATGAAGTCTAACTTCCTTGCCAGTTCCAGCTCTTCCTCCACTATGACTGCAAAAACACAGGAGACACTAAGGGGTAAAGACAAAAAAAAGTTAAAGTAATAACAAACTTGCTTAATATTGTTCATTTGTCTTAAAATTGCAAAGCGTTTTGGTTTTCTGTATTTTATGCTCAGTATTAGCCTAGCTTACGCAACTTTAAAGCTTATAGGAGCTTAGTCTGGCCAAGCTACCGGCTTAACCTGCGTCCATCAGATGCCTCTGTATACTACTGGACGAATCTACAACCAATCAGACCACTCATTCCGATGACGTATGCGTAGTGGCGGAAACTGAAGACAATGTAACCTTCATTAAAGCAGTAGGAAAATATCTTTACTTCTGCTCCGTTTTCAACGATAACCTGTGATGAAAATTTCTTGAAAACAGCTGCAACAGCAGAGTCGAATGATTGTTGCTGCTCGGTACACGCCATGTTTGAAAGCGGGTATGGTTTCCAGTCGCAGAACTGTTGCGTTATCGCGTTACATCACGTTATCCCACTTTTTTGGGAACAAAAATGCCTAAAATGGCAACTTGGCCAGGTTAACTTTGCTTGCGAAATAAAATGTAGTGTCACAGGAAGTATGGCTGGCCCCAGGCTAGCTCATTATGTCATTTTAGTTATAGTCAAAGTTTGGCGGTGCAGTTATAGAGCTAAAATAAAATGAAAATTAAACAAATTCTTACTTAATGGCCATTCAAAACTTTAATTGTACACAAAACCAGTTTAAACATTCATCAAAACATCTTCTTTTGTTTAAACTGGAAATTAGTTCTCACAAGAGGAGTGAAAACATGACCCAAACAAAGTAATTTGATGCCTTGTATTTTGTAGCGCTCTATCAGCCTTTGACACAAGGCCCTTTATTGTGCATCTCTATGAGAGGGAGGATAGACGTGGTATTAAACAAAAAGCACTGATAAGGTTGTGCAGAGGAAGTGCTCTGTGCGGCAATCCCCTACTGACTTCCACGATCCGTCCAGGCATTTCCCCTCCACAGGAAACGCCCTCACCAGGGAACACATACGGAATGCTGCCTTTTGTTCATAGAGAGAGATAAGCGCTGTGACAATGCTCCAAGTGTGGTATTTTTGCATCCTCTCGCCATCAAAAGGAGGTTTATCGAAACGAAGGGTGGGTAATGTGCTGTCTCCATCTCTCAGCTGGTCCTACATCTGGTCCAATGAGTCATTGTCTACTCCCTGCAGGAAAATTGGGCTTAACTTCCCATCTATCTTGTAAGACTACATATCACCACTTTCTGTGCCAAAAATTGCAATTCTTCTGAATAATGTGGTTGGGAAAGGACTGACGCTCTTTTGCATAAGCATAGACATTTATCAGGCCCAACACAATCAAGCCAGACTTTCATTACACTTTCACAGGTCGTCCTGACACTTATTTCTTCAGTGTTTTTAGTCAAATCCTTAGAAATTTTCTCTCAAATCTATAGCTTTGACATAATAAAAGTACTTCTTTGGTTTAAACATGTATTGTATACTGCATGTATAAAAAAGTAATTATGTGTAACCAATGTAATATTTTACCTATTTAAAATATTTACCTATGTTTTTTTTTCATGTAATATATAAGACCAATCAATTTTTCTTTTTCTTTTTTTGCTGTACATAAATCACTCGTTTTGGGGTTTTTTTTATATCCATGTATAATGTAAATCAAACTGTTCAGGATGAAATTGTGCATATATAGTACCTAATACAGCAAGTAACAATATATAAATTGTTGTGCATTACAATTATTCCTGCTCTCCCTTACTCTACTAACCCAGCAGAACTTCTTTATTTCTCCTCTGAATATGTATAATATCAGGGCACATAACGGCAACCTTTTAATTCACCACTGACGTACAAACATCACCTCAGAGAGCAATCAATGAAATATGCAGTCCTGTTGACTTCACGAAACCAAAAACATCTTCAGGCCATCTTGTTGTAATACATGTCTGCAATAGCAACATTATAAAAGCGTGAAATTTACATCACAAAATAGTGGTGGTATTAAAAACCAATACTGGCCTTGAGAAAAAGAAGAAGAACAGCCAACTCTCCACGACTAGAGCCTCAGACCTGCTGTTTAACAGCCTCCGGTCAAGGGAACAACCAGAGGGCTCGATTTCAAATTCAAGCACTGTTTGTAGGAGGCTCTGTTTACTGGACAGTGAAAAAAACCCTGCAAACTGGCTCAAGTATGTCATCATTTTTAGCTCTTAAAGGGATTCTGCTCTTGCCATTGTACACATTTTTTGCGCCTCAAACTGTAATGCATAGAATTACACATTCATACAAGTGTGAAGATGAAAATCTAATGCAGGTGTGGAAATAAAAGCATAAATCAGCAAAAATAATCACACTAAAATGTCACTTTATCGTTTTGTTCTTAGATGGTGTAAACATATACATTGCGTTCATATCTTCTCAGCCCTGAATATTTTGACTCACATTTCACAATGGTATTGGCAGGTGTTAATGCATCCCATAATATAGTAAATAAACTTGTGTAAACCACTAAAAAATAACTATGGCACGTTTTGATCGTGCATCATTATTATGCATGTCTATATTGAGTTTAGTTACTTAGTTACTATAAAACTATGAAAATGTGCATTGTGATTGCCATTGCGTTGCTATGATGTTCTAAATGCTTTGAGCACTGGTTGCTAGGAGCTTGCATACTGACCCCTGTCAAAAGACTCCTCTCTCGTGACTTGTGTCCTTCCTATAGTGTAGGTTTACAGAAAGCTTACCTTGGCAAGAACAACTAATAATAACAATAAATGGAAACTGAGGTATAAAAAGTTGATTTTAATAGAGTATAGAGGACTGATCACTCAGCCAAAATCAAAGAAACAATCAAGACATTGTCAGCACACTGCACACACAATTTCAATGGTGACAAAAGATTCATTGCCATTGCATCCGAAATAAATGAAGCCCAACAAATCTAATGGTGGCACGTGACGTAATGATCAACGAGTTTTGGCACATTGAATTTAAAGTATGAAAAAGAATGACCAATGCATCAAATATATCATCAGACCATTTGCTTTAGGTTTTTTTGTTGTATGAAGGCATCCTATTTTATTATAGCATTGAGAAATAATGAAAAGTTGGACAATGTGATGATGAATAATTTCATCCCTATCCTTCGCATTGTTAAACTTTTGGTGTATTGCTAGGATGTACCTCTTCTGAACAAGTGATGTATTTGCTGCCCTTGATTTAAGGTGCGCATGTTTTCACTCCTTCAAAGATATGCAAGTCTTTTCAGTTTGCAATGTTAAAGATGCATTTCTGAAAAGAAAATTATTTAATAAAAAACAAAAAAACAATCAATATCTAAAAGAAAGTTGACCAATTCAAAGATTATTTAATTGGTAACCTTAACAGGCCAGCAATAACACTTCTTAATGTCACTTTTTGCCATATTATGTTCACTCGAACATAAAATAATAGCAGAAAGACCCTCTTGCTTACTATTATAACAACACTTACATTAGAGTTTATCATCTTACTACAGTTGTGATTCATTCATTAAACTGTCAAAATCAGTCAGGATCATCTGAAAACAGACAAACAAGAATGAGTGTTCAAGTAGATATTCCTGTTTAGCTTTACATTCATGTGGTTAGATGAGTGACCAATACAGTGTCAATTTTCTTACGGTATATGTACAATCATATTTGGCCACAATCAAGCTGAACAGGTGGTTTAAACCAATGTCTCATCTGTCGTTTTTTTTGGTCCTATTAGGCTTACATGCCAAGGCCAAAATGAACTAGCATCAAAACCTGTAATACCAATGTCTGAATGAAAAAGTAATGAAATTAGCATTTGATATCCATCTAGTTGTCAGATTTTCATCATAACAGACATCTTTTGTGAGCCACTCTCCACGACAGGAAAATTTCGACACAACTCGAGACCCCTGCACTCTTATGCACTACAAAAATATTTGCGCAGATGTCAAGGACAGTTATTGCGACACACACAAAAAAGTGATCATTTCAAATGAAACCCAAACAATTGTAAAATCCCCAAAGGATTGTGGGATTTATTTTTTTATGCCCAGGAAAGCAGTACACACTGCATTTCAAAGATTGCACACGCACATTCTTCAGACACGCTTCTTAAATGCACACACAAAATACTGTGCAATATCGAAGATGATGGGTTGTAGACAAATTACTCTTCATGTTTACAGACAGTGATTCGCTTGAAGTCCATGAGCTCAAACTGGGAAGTCTGGACGGCAAAGGAAACCCAGAGGCACATGGTTTCACTTCCTGCCTGCACTTTAGGTGAAGCACTTTAAGCAAAAAAATTGACCTGGTAAATATTTGGTTTCCACCAAAAACCTAGTTTGGAGGGCCAGGTCAAAAAACACCTTCACAGCGAGCGTAAGGTCACACGAGGACATCAATGCACTAGTTGTGCTGCTCTTTGGAAAGAATACACCTTCGTTTGGTTGCAAGGCGTCAAACGTGTCTCTTAATTATAGGCCATCAAAGGTGAGGCATGATAGGAACACAAACGAGGAAGAAGCAGGCTAACTCCCTACTGTACATAATGCATCGCTCAGTAGGATGGTGATTCAAGGCTTTTTGCAGGCAGTTTATTTGGCTTTCCCATTGGTGCTGGACTTGAGTTGGGTCATCTCCACATCAGCCATGGCATCCGATGGCAAACTGCTACGCATGCGCTCAATGGTCTTTTGGTAGGAAGCTTTCTCTTGTTCCAGAGAACGGATCAGGTGCTTCATCTTGCTCTCGCGTGAAAGGAAGCTCTCCATGCTGCTCTCCAACGTCTGGATCTTCAAACGAGCCGCCTGGTAATTAGAAAGATCATGACAATCAACCAGTGAATCCTGTGAAGAAACTACAGTATGCAACATTTTTCGTCATGTAACCCAATACACTACTGCTGTGGTAGTTTGGCGTTGGTAAAATGTTTTTAAAAGAAGTCTTGTTGTATATATTAGATTAAAATACAGTAAAAAAATATATATATATTTTTAAATATTATTACAATTGAAAATGTCATGCAATTTATATATATATATATATATATATCTCAACTTATTGTTAGTTTTGCTTATTTTAAGCAACAAGACGCTTTTAGAAACAATTTGGAAATTAGCATGTTGTGACATTATGCTTGCACTAAATGAGTTTCGAGGATACTTTATTCTCCCACATTCATAAAAGCTAATGGGCAATAAATCAGCAAGTATCATCAAGATATACAATCAGTATATCACCAATATAATCAGTTGCATTTCCATTATTTTCCATTTGAAATGTAAAACTCTGAACCAAAATTCCATTTTAATATTCTTTGGTAGTAAACGGAGTTGAATCTGTAAAGGGCTTAGGTTTCAGGTTGTTTGTGTTTTGTACTGTGCTGCCACACACTGGCAATAAAAGGAACAAGACACTTTCCTGCTTTTCAAACCACTACTTGTGTTATGCTGTGATATTGTATATTTATCTACCTGCAGTTTCTCTAGTAAGTCCATGTTCTGTTTCTTGAGCTGGGCATTAGCTTTCTCCAGTTTATCTAGCCTATCGGAGTCCTCCAATGGTGGAGGAGCATCTGACAGCTCATCCTGCAGGACGTGGTACTCCACTTCATACGCATGCAGCTGTTTGGAGATGTCCATCTCGATTGCCTGCAAACCAACTTTTTTTTTTTAGTATTTCATGATAGTTGTTGTTCATTCAAATTAAATGCTGTCTGAGACTCACACACATACCTTTACATAACGTATATCCAAATATAAACAAAATCTGTGAAACACAAATTTACTGGACCACAAAACTAGTCTTAAGTAGCATGGATTATATCTGTAGCAATAGCCAGCAATGTATTGTATGGGTCAAAATTTGTATATATATATATATCAAAATCTAATTTTTATTCAGTAATATGCATTGCTAAGGATTTCATTGAGATTTAAAGGCGATTTTCTCAATATTTAGATTTTTTGCATCTTCAAATTCCAGATTTAAGTAGTTGTATCTCTGCTAAATATTGTCCTATCAAAAAAAAAAAAACATACATCAATGGAAAGGTTATTCAGCTTTTAGATGATGTATAAATCTCAATTTTAAAAAAATGACCCTTATGACTGGTTTTATGGTCCAGGATCACAATTTTCTTTCTGGCATCTTGCTCAAGCTTGATTTTTGACGCAAGTTGCACCACCTAGTGGTTAAATAGAGTGCATTCTAGTGTATTGCATTTACATACATATTGCCTACTATAAATTAATCTTTAAACAATAAAAAAAAA
>JAUMHI010000048.1:12014319-12027534 GCA_032359435.1 Enteromius unitaeniatus | reverse complement strand
AATAGAGTGCATTCTAGTGTATTGCATTTACATACATATTGCCTACTATAAATTAATCTTTAAACAATAAAAAAAAAAAACTATACTGAAATTAAGTTGAAGAAAATAAAATATAAATACTAGTTAAAACTTAACGTAAATGAAATATTTAAATGTTCATATGCAAATAAGTTTAAGTTAGTTAATAAAATTTAACATTCATTACAAAAATGTTACTGAATACTGAAAATACTGAATATGTATACATAATAGAAAGCATAACAATAATTGATTATATAATTGCATTCAATGTATGAATGTTTAAAAAAAAAAAATTTTGTTACACTGTAGACCACATTTTATATAAAATTCTCTATATTCAAAAAACAGAGTTAAGTGCCAACTCCCAAAGTAACATGGGTGTTTAAAGTGTAAATAACCTATTTAATTTTTTTTGGGATGAAATAATAATTTTACACCAAACCCAAAGACCTGCAGCAGGAAATGTTAAATGTACCTTAGTGATCGTCTCTTCCATTTGGCTGTGAGTGAGTGTGGGGATGGTGGATTTAAGGTAGTCCACAATACTTTCAAATCCGTCACACTCCAGTATCTCTCCCTCGTGGCTGCTCAGCAGACACAGAGCCACCTTAAAAATCACCTCTGTGCCTTGGACAAACAGGAGGTCTGCCACACAGCACACACACATGCACAAGAATCAGGCTAGGCACTTGACAACAACACTTGACCTATGTGTGAAACACATACATTTTAACACACAACATCATTTCACCACCATCCAAACCCCATCACAAACATTCTGCTAGCTCTGAATAAGTTAAGAGTTAAAAGTGAAGTTTACCAAATATACGGGCAACAAAGCCGAGGGGGAACTGAGAGGCGAAGAGAGTGAGAAACCAGGGTGCGGCGTACAGGCTGGGACAGATCTCGTGCTCCTCCAGGTGAGTGTACAGGTTACGATGATAGTCGTGCAGCAGGCGGGACAGCTGGTACATCTGAATCTACAGAGCAAGAGAGAAAGAAAGGAAAAAGTCCTCACACTTAGAGGAGTGAACTTTAAACACGCTCAAACGCGACTGGCTGACACAGGCACTCTCTCGGGATTAAACATTGGCACATCTGATGATGAATAACCACTAACAGCTGACGAGGAAACAGTGTACAAGAGGTGGAGACGGCTGTTTGCATACCGCTTGAGCAAATGTGTGTTTAAATCAAGCGTATTAAAAGTACTCCCTGTTCTGGTCTCTGTAAATTTCACAATGCTAATTTTGTTACAATCACTAAAAGTACATTTCTTACATTTTCATTTGTTTCGCCAACCAATAAAGCAGCTGCTTTGAATGTTAGACTGTCACCTAGTGGTGCGGATGTAGCATTTAAAAACATTTCCCTTAGCAACAATACACTATTTACCACCATAATTAATATTAAAGTGTCAAATAAAAGAGGCGCCACCAAGACAGTGAGCAGTATTGAGCTAGTCATGTGACCTAAACATGGCTTTTTTTAAACACTACCATGACTAAAACGCATGTAAATATGTAAAGATTTTGTTTTACGCTTTTTGCTCATTTATTAAAAAAGTAATATTTAATATTTTAATATTTAGCAGTATTTAGCTGGCCAAACACAATCAAAGCTTTTTAAGTCGCTATGCTTGCACTTTTCATTTCATTTATTCAATATTTTTAATAATCTAGCTTTTACCTCCTCATTCTGTTAACCAAAACCAGTCCTGCTACATTTAACAATAGGCGTAATCAGATAACATGAACTGTAGTGAAAACTGATGAGCACACACAGCGCACCTGCAAAGAGATCATGTCGGGACGGTACTGTCGGCGAATGCCCAGGTCGTACATGAGGAACTTCAGAGTGTCAAAAGCCTGTTCCTCACTCATGTGCAATAGCAGCAATCCAGCCACAAAACTGATCCCCTGGCAGTAGCCCACCTCCGTGTCCAGCAGGGAGTAGGCCTTCAAGAGATTGTACAGAGATAGCTGTCCAGCTCCTAGCTGAGTGCTGAAATACTGGTGTGTTGGGAATGTCCGGCCTGGAAAGAATGGGAACATCACTTCAGTAATGTGCTGGGTCAAAAATATAACATGCGCATGGGAATTAGCTGCATAAACTATAAGCACTTTGGTTAAATACAGACCGAGGTCGACCAGGATGGCGTGCTGCTGTGCTGTGAGCTGTTTGAGGAGATCCTGATAAGGGGTTTCAGGGGGCTGCTGCCGCTGCGGCAGACGGTGACGCAAACGATACTGCTGAGAGAGCAGCAGCCACACTTCACCTCGCCGACTTTTGGGGACACCTACAGAGATCACGCATACATACAAACACGCAGTGAGGAACACTAAGGGTTTTTAAGAATAGCTAAATTATTCCATATATTAATATTAATATGAGCATCAGTGCATACACTACTAGTCAAAAGCTAATACCTTTTAATAGCAATGACACACAAGATATTTAAAAAATAACAAATTTTTAAAAAGATATTTTTACATTATGGCAAATGAAATTACTTCTCCAAAAAATCTTACTCACCCCAAATTTTTAAATGTTAGTGTACAACAAAAATGTATGTAGACTTCCCTGTTTTATTGAAGGAAGTACAGAGATTAAACAGTTCATACCTTGGCAGACAGCACTGTGGATCTCTTCTTTGTCCCACTGTACTTTAGTGCGACAGGGACTGCTTAACTTCTTGTCCCAAAGGGCCTGCACCTCTTTTGAGCACTGACACACTTCCTGGTAATCCAGCTTCATTTTACGAATGTGCAATTCATCACGGCTGGCTGCAGGGAGGAAAAATGCTAGTGAGATTTAACATTTATTTACTCCGTGAATACAGACACATTAAAGAATTTTTATTATGTTCTAAATGCATTCTAGGTGTCAAAATGATATGGACCCATGTCCGTCACCTGCTTTTATCCTAGACACAGAAGTCGATTCTTTGTTAGTGGTTCTCAATTATTGAGGTGTGACCCAAAAATGTGAACAGAATGGGAAAACAATACTAAATGCTATTTAAATTGCAATTAAAATGTATTTCTATAAATACTGTATTAATAATGATCCATAATAAAATTCCATGCATCAGATTGTTTTAAGAACATATCTTTTTAAACACAATTCATATTAAAATATCATATTATTATAAACAAAGATTTCTGTATTTCTGTGTCTACTCATTTATATCAAATGCAAATCAAATAAAAACAAAAGAACCACTAACCATTATTACGGTCATGCATACAATAATTTGATCAATTTCCATTTCTAAAAACAGTGTTTACAAGAAATACATGTACAATAAGCTTATTTACAGACAAACATGCTTCACTGTGAATAAACTGTAGCATGCTGCTGATATTTTGGGTTAAGCGCAACACAAGTTTCCATAGCAACTTTAGACAAGGTTCAGAATGGCACAGCCTTTAAAGCAACCTCAACAAAGCATCTGTATTACTCGAGGTACAAGCATATATGAACATCTTCACAAAGACAGAGACGCTCTGTTAGACGCCTATTATACTTGTTAGGAGAAAATGATATCCCAAAACCCAACAGTTACTGTTTATCTGCACCCGTGAACGTGTAGCTGCCTCATGCTGGTTTCTATACTACATTGCAGCCAAACAATGATATCACGCCAGCAACTTCTTGAAGTGCAGCCTGCTTGAGTGAGACATCTATGCCACGTCCATATTCTTACCTTCTACTCAAACATGTTTTTTTCAGTTCGGCCCATCCAACAGCACACACAAAAAAGACAGAAAACAACAAAAAGAAAAGAAGATAGAGAAAGTGACTTGAGTCTTATGTGTGATGCAGTTTGGCCAACAGATGGCAATATTTTACAAAGCTTTTTAACTCCAAAGCAGAGTTCAACTATTAAACAATTTTAACCTTTTACAATGTATTAAAGAGACGCCAAAAAAAAAAATCAATAAATAACTATTTCAGTAAGACTAAGTCTGAATATGCAGCCTAGAGGTCACAGTACTTCAAGTGCACTCTTAAGGAACGTGAACGTCACGCAGACATTCCCATCTATAATTAACTTTTCCCCAGAATGTAAAATAGAGGCAGTGGCACTTGCCCCTCTAAAAATAAGTTCAGGGCAAAAACAACAGTCTAATCAGAGTGATGGGAGAAACTCTTCTGTGGCTCCATAACGTCCCATAAAAGCTGAACTACTGCTGTAGGTTTTTAATGCAACTGAAACTTTTATATAGTGAATTAAGATGAACCATTCAAGATTCATTTTGTTATCTTTTTATAACCTGTTTATATATTAAGTTTATTTTATGCATTGCCTTGGAATCAAACCCAAGACACGGAGCACTGCATGTTTGTTGTTTAAAGGAATAGCTCAACTAAAAAAATAGATTTTTTGCTATGCTATTTACTCTCCGTCATGTTGCTCCAAACATTACTGAGTACTTTCGTGCAACACAATAAGACATGATTTAAAAGAATCTCCAGTGTTGATTTACTATTATTTACATCTAGGGATGTCCCGATCAGGTTTTTTTGCCCTTGAGTCCGAGTCATTTAATTTTGAGTATCTGCCGATACCGAGTCCCGATCCGATACTTCCATAATACATAAAGAAAGCATGAAGAAGAGCAAAGAAACAGATACAGGATGTTCATTATTATTATTTCTTTTATTTAATTTAACTTCAAACATTCAACTCTGTTAACAAACAGAGCACTTCTTTGAGGTAGCTTGAACTATCAAGTATAAATAACATCATTTTTCTTCACTTTTGGACTTTTGTGCAACAGTAAATATATAAAAAAAAAAGTTTAATTTGTGCCATCTTGACTGTAATGTCCTGGGCCTTCGCGCTGTCACAGGGCATTTTTTTATCTCCTCTTCAAAATCTCAGGTTTGTTTTTCATCTCTTGCAATCTCAAGTTTACATATCTCACAGTTTGCTATGGCAATGTTGTTAGGGCTGCGCGATATGTTTCGCGCATCTTGTTAGTTCTGTAATCAGCGGTAAACTCCATCAGGTGAGTGGTCTTACATTGAGCATCATGCCGCACGCGTTGCTGTTCCTGTGTGGAGTCAAGATGTCTAATTCTGTGCCACCGCATAACTATAGATGTGTTTTATAAATTATGAGAATATATATACATATATATTCGAGTCCTGATCAGGAGGTAACGTCCGATTCCGATAAGAGTCTGAAATCACGTGATCGGGCCCGATTTCCGTTCATGTGATCGGATCGGGACATCCCTATTTTTACACCTCCAAATTATCATGTCGAGACTTATTTTAGTAGGTTTGACGTCCAAGACACCAAATGCCATTGCATTTCATGTGTTTCATAACCAAAACATTTATTTATATAATATAAAATCTAGATCAACAATATATTTCCTGTGTAATGAAAACTCATAGGGAAAATCATGACAGATTTTTCTTTTTTGGGTGACCTCACCCACTGAAGAAGGGAATCCAAATGAGACGAAGGTTAGATTATAAGAGAGGGGAAACACTAACCCTCCAGGCGCTGGTTCTCTTTCTCCATTCGGATGAGTAAAATCTGTTGGTGGATAGCTTTCTTCCACAGGGCCCTGTAGTCAGCTGGACAGCGCCGGCCCTTCTCTGGGGACAGGGGGCTGACCTGAGGGTCTTGATCCTGGTTCAAAGCCCGAGGAGAAAGTGGCAGCAGCTCCCGGGCATCCATGTGGTCTGAAAACAGCAGATGCGGACCAAAAATCTAAGACTTATGGTATGGAATAAAAAATTTAATGATTTCCCTGACAAAAAAATAAATAAATACTGTGACAGTACTATGATATTGTTGGCAATTTCATTTTACTGACTATTATAATAAACTAACATTCACATATCCTGATATAATGCATACATGTATTACTATAGAATGAGGTAATTCAATGTCACATAAAAATGTATTACAGTAATTTGTATAAATTTATATCAATAAAAATTACATAAATATTTGAATTTATACCATGCATACACTTATGTATAGGGCTGTCAAATTAATATCAAATCAAATATGTGTGTGTGTGTACTGTGTATATATATATATATATATATACACACATACATGTATACATTTAAGAAGAATATGTGTTTTGTATATATATATATATATATATATATATAAAAATATGGAATAATCAAATTGATAGTCCTAATATACAGTATATCATGGTTGCTCTTTCTTTTTCTTTAATCTCAATAAAAGGGAGAATTATCATGGAAGTTCTGAAGCTTGCAGAACAATGATTTCTCCTGCAATGTTGACTATAAATAGACTGCTGGGAGAACAGGGTGTAATGTCACACCTGTCTGTGTGTGCGCTAAAGCATGTACACCCACCCACGTGTTGCATAGAAGCAGAGGGTTTGCTCATGGGTGACGCCACCCTTAGGAAAATCTTCTGGCGCCAAGAAACTCTGCGTGGAGGTACCAGGGTCAAAGAATCTGTGCTACAGCCTGACAGAGACCTCTTCCTGCCCTCTCCATTACCACTGCAGAGAAACAAAACAAGCCATGCTTATTCAAATGAGTTTTTAGGACCCCTTTAGGACATGAACTCTCAAAACAGGTGGTCAAACCATACACAAATAAACACAGATTTGTGTAACATAGAAGCAAAAGCAATAACAAGTAGTACATTTAGACAGTCAAAAAAGAGGTTAATTAGATTCATGCATGAAGTACATAAAACACATATTACCTGTTTTAAAGGAAAGAGAAAACTATTAGGAAGTGGACAGAAAGAGGAATTGCTGTAGAACGCACACAGTAACATTACATTTAAAAAAAAAAAAAAAAACATGCTTTATATCTTTTCATTAAAAATCAATACAAAACATTGTAAACTTATGTACAATTAAATAAATACAATATTTATATATATATTGTTCAATGTGACTTCAGTCTCACAAATTCTAATATGCTGATTTGGTGCTCAAGGAACACTTCCTTTTTACTGCCAATGTTAAAAACAGGTGTACTGTGTAATATTTTTTGTGCTTAATACATCTGTGTGTATAAAACCTCTTTTCCCTTATAGAAACTTTTCAAAGAGTTCAAATAAAATGTGCTTAATGCGTTTTATCCTGCTAGTCTCTGCCTATTTTCATTTACCACAACAATACACAAAGACACTTCAGATGGCGTTAATAAAAGCACAAAATGGTTTAAATGTTATGCATTAAATTCTGGCTAAAGGAAATAGACTAACCCAGACAGCCACACCAACAGGTGTGCTGCACGACAGCTGGTGACATTCAACACAGAGAGAGAAATTTGTAGAAAACAGAGCAGGGCCAAGGATGTGACATTTTAAATGTTATCTCCTCCTTTCAGAGCGTTCACTGGATCATTAGAGCCCACTATGTCAAACAGATCAAGGGTGAATACACAGAGGAACATCATTTGTCAGCGAGTCCAAGGTGGCTGTTGTTCAGCTGAAGGAGCGCTCGTAGACCAAGCCACTCGCACAAAAGCCTGGTCAAGTAGTATTGTTCTGTAAAGAGACCCTTGGGAGAGGGTCTATATTCCAAACATTTTTTTCCCTGTATGTTCTCTATATAAAACACACTCCCACTTGACTAACAGTGATATATATTTACTTCACTGGAGGACATTTGTTAAGGGTCAGAGAGGGTGCAAATTGAAATGTAAAACAAAACTGACGGTGGTTTAACCGTAAGTTTTAACAATTTGTCTCCTCCAAGTCACCCTGGCCCCCTTTTGGAGAGTAACACATATGTAAACAATGCACGTATGAAGATAGATTGTTTACACTTTGATCTGAACATAAACAATGTATCTGCACATGGGTAAACAATCTCTTTAAAGCTGTTGAAAACACCATTCTAAACCTGGACAGGCTGGTCTATCTCTACTCAAAAGCACTCTAACACCAGCCTGACATGTAAGCCTATTACAGTATTTCAAGCCTTGCATAAATTCCTATTATCAAATCAACCTGGCAACATAATTTAAAAATTCATTCTGATTTATTACCCAAAATAACAGCATAAATTATTCTCAATACGAGTATAGATTAGTAGAAAGTTCTGCAGTTGGATGCAATATAGGTGATAAATGCTTTTGTTTATCATTAATTAGTAAAGACACCAACATGCAAACAACATATCCCTCGTGTCCAGTGGACAAGGACAAAGTCCAACAATTCTGACAGGAAGAGAGAGTAAGTTACAGAAGAGGTTCTTCTTGGCTGATGACAAAGTGACTGAAGCCTTTGGGTTAAAAAACAGACAGACGCAGAGAAGGCGGCCGCCATCAGCTCGAACCTCAGGCACCCCGGGGGGAAACGGACTGAGCGGTCCGTAACCGAAGCCCCCTCTCACCTCTTAAGACTCCCGCTGTCCGACAGGGAGGCCAGTGAGCCGAGGGAGCCCTGGTAAAAGGATTTCAGGAAAGTGGGAGTGTGGAAGGAGGATGAGAGACTGAAGTAGGTCTCGCTCTCAGAGACACTGCGCACTCTCGTGTAACCGACGGTGCTGAGGGAGCCGAAACATAAAAGGCCCACAACAAATACACATTACATTAAAGAGGTCTAAACACTGCCATGAAACCACAAACTACAACATATGAGAGCTTCTGGCAGATGAAATACTCCTTCAAGGGCACAGATTTTGCCTAGGAAATAGAGTGTTTTACTGTTACTTTTTTAAATGTACAAATCCTGACAAAAATATATCAGAAATGTTATAACTATAAAATATATTAGAGAGGCACAATACACCTATACAACCATTGGTTATATAATGATTTTTATTTTAAAATCTTAAATATATTTATATATTAAATATATATAGCCTAATATTGGATGTTTTATTTTTGGATAATCTGGATTACTTTGCTGCCATATACAGGCCTAAAATCTATAATAAACACCAATTAATCGAATTAATATATTCAACTGTTGTATACCTTTTAATAAACTACAATCTTTAGCAGAACCTCCAAATTAATATTCAGTTAGATTTTTTTTTTACATTTGTTATATATATATATATATCTATTCTATTTATTCAAAAAATAAGTAAATATATAAATAAAACTCTCAAAGCTGTTTTCAATAGTTGTAAAAAGTAAGAGTGTACAAAACACAAATTATACGACAAAATAAACAAAATCTTAATATTATTTCGAGACAATGCCCTCATTTGGGTGAATTTCTCAAGAAATGCCTGGTTAAATTAAGTGCCATGTATTTAAATTCATTCATTTAATTAATTTTAGAACAATTGGCAGTCTCCAGTCAATAAAATGCTGATTCATTAACATAGCAATTATAGATCACAAAACTTTAAACAATAAAAATATAAATGAAATTAAATAAAAATCACATAAACATAATATTATTTAGTCATTTTCTAAATGATTTGAATTAGTCCAGCAGTACACACAACATGCCACATGCTCTTTCCTTGTAAGCATTCATGCTAAAATTATTCATTTATCAGTTTATATGTACTGCATTAAACCAGATTTATGATTTTGCAAATAAAATCAAGAAGCTGTTTTTAGCAGGCCAGCACATTGCTGCAACGTTCTGAATATCATATGGCAACTGAAAAACAGATGGAAAGATATATGACTTTATCACATGAGAGCAAACAGGAAGTGATGCATTACCTGTTCTGCAGCAGCTCTGGGGCCAGAGACTGCTGTCTGCGCAGCGGAGCTTTACAGGCCTGGGAGGAAAGCTCAGTGAAGGAGATTTTCTTCTTGATGGGCGGGTGGCTGAAGGTGTGCGCCCGGCGACGGAACTGTGGGGCATCTGGGTCCTCCTCAATGTAACTGGGTGGAGTCCCAGGTGGGGAGTCACCAGGGGAGTCGCCCTGCTGGGTGAACAGAGAATGAACCAGGTCTGTGAGGAGATGGACCCAACACCCTGAATCCAATACAGACAAGGTCTCCTCAAAGTCAGCTTATCCAAGAGTCAAACCTCAACTTCCAACCACTTTCCAGACAAGACATATCTTCTGATATGAATATACAACCTTCAAGTTTCAGACAAAGCAAAATAAGTGACTCTAACTACTGATTCTCGACTCACCCAGCGCTTTCTCTCTCTCCGTCCAGCCTGAGTCTCAGTTCACTTCCCCAAGCAGAAGTAGCTATGATGGTGCTAGCGTGACTGTACACACACTTCGTGATCTATTGTATGTTAATGGTCTGTGTCACAGAGCCACATCAGACACACGAGTCGTTGGAGGTGGACCGCAGCACAATGGAGGTTTCTGGCTGCTGTTTACTGTGATGGCTATAGGAAAGGTCCCTCTTCCTCAACTCTGTTTCCTGTCCCTGCACTATGGCAGTTCCTGAACCCATGCTCTCTTCTGAGTCAGTACACAGCGGGGCCAGGAAACCAGCAACGGCTGCACAACGCTCTCTCTCCTTCCACTCACACAAATCACAAGCCCTGTCCACTTCCTACAGCTGCCTACAGCTAAATTTGGGAAAAACAAATGATCTAAACAACATAATAGTTCTCTTGGCAGGGTAACACAAAGGGAACGGGAACCTTTCTACAGCCTAAGTTTGATCAATTTTGGAACCGTTAGCTAAAAGTAGCTGCACAATAAATAAGAAATGAAAAGTTAGTTCTGACGTCAAAGTAGACTATTTTTTATGAATGATTGTAGTATACGGATACAACTCGTTTTAATATTATGTTATAAAATGCAGCATTTTTCAGCTGGGGTTTGCACAATTTGACCAAGGAATTTAAATCTTTCAGATGTTTTTGATTTTTGGATAAGGAGTTTTAAAAAATAATTAAAATAGACATTATTATTGTTTTGGGATTAAGCAATATTTAACCTATTAAATATATTAGAACAGAGCATAACTAGATAAATGGATATTCACTACATAAATGTAAAATATATTAAAATATAAACTTGCCTGATATTCCAGGTTTACCATAACCTTATAAAATATATATTTATTATATCAATATTATTATTTTATTTTTTATTTTGATTCACTTCTCCTCTTACTTCCATTAGTTTTAGTTTCTATCCAATTATTCCTGGTATTTTAGTCATTATTTGATTTGATTATTATTTTATTTCATTTTACAAAAACGTTCAAAGGGACAGTTCACCCAAAAATGAGAATTGTCATCATTTACTAAACCTTAATACCATTCCAAAACTGTTTGACTTTTTTTTTCTTTTTAGAACAAAGGAAGATATTTCAAAGAATGTTGGTATCCAAACAGATCTGTTTACCTTTAACTACCACTGTATGTATGTAAAAACATACATAAAAAACATTTTTTTAGGAGAAAGTAAGTCATTCACACAACATGGGAGTGACTAAATTTTTGGGACTATCCTTTTAAAATCCATTATTTTCATCGCTTTTTTAGTTTCACTATATGATAATAATTCTCAGAACTGACTCACAGTCCATATAGAACATAGAAGAGAGCCATAAGCAAGGAGTTGCTGGATTGTAACATGTTATTGAGAGTTACAGTTTCAGCACGAGAGAAAGAGCTCACATTGGCAGTGCCTCTGAGGCCATGTGAGGACCCTGTAGGAAGGAAGAGCTGACCGATTTGTTTTCCATGGAGATGTGTTCAGCTTACCATCACACACCCCTCACATTTCACACCCCACAGAGACAGTGAGGCAGACGGGGTCAAATCAAGCCGCCCCCAATAAGCAAGACCTCCTGACCAGGCTGACTAGCCAAATTTAATTATATTACACAGGCTGATGTGTATCAGGCTGTAGCGTATCATAACACAGCATTGGTATTATTTTCAGCATGCGGTGGTAACTGACACCACAGATACATGCTTGCTGGCAGGGGCAGAACTGAGACGTGATTCTTGACAGGAAGAGTACAAGAGCTGGGGTTAAAATGACAGATTCTGGTATTCACGTGTTGTGAGATACTCACACGATCAAAACTTCCCATGCTGCCTAGACGCATTCGCATACGGTTGGCCCCCTAGAGAAGAAATATTTAATAATTAAATTATAGGAACGACAACAACCTGCTGGAAAGTCAAGATTTACATTTACACACACTACACAAAGAAATAAAACAAAAATACTGTCATCACTTAATC
Source organism: Enteromius unitaeniatus (assembly GCA_032359435.1). NCBI lineage: Eukaryota > Metazoa > Chordata > Actinopteri > Cypriniformes > Cyprinidae > Enteromius > Enteromius unitaeniatus. Next base: position 12,015,395 of record JAUMHI010000048.1, on the reverse strand, counting down.
AACATGTCATTCAGAATTAACATACCTGTATGAGTTCTGTCTTTCATGGAACACAAAGGAAGATTTTTTGAGAAAGATTAATGCTGCTCTTTTCCATGTAACAATGTCAAACAGTGACCATCAAAAAAGAATCTCAATTTGAGCTCAAATACAAAAATTCATACAGGTTTGGAACAACATGATTGTGAGCAAACGATGGCAGAATTTTATTTTATTTTTTTAGGTAAGTTTCTTTTACTGAACACACACACACAGCAGGCTTTATCCTTACACATAGATATTGTTTTTGAGTAAATGCAGCAGATGGTTGATTCATTATAATACTGTACACAAACAAAGGTATTATTCAGTTCAAGGGTGGGGTAAATGGGTCAATCCCCATTCATAGATTACTAAGACATAGACGTACAACACACACACACATACCCTTGAGAAGATGTTCTCCAGGGAGCTTGTCAGAGAACTCCGAGCTTTGTTCTTCAACACATCTAGTTTATTACGGCCCGCAATAGAGTTATCAGAGGTCACGGTGCTGCCAGAAGCATTCTGCTGTCACACAAAGGTAGAAAGGGAGTGAGTAAGTGAGAAAGAATGTGCCACACAACTAGAGTTTTCTGAGAAATCCGTGAAAATCGCATTCTGCACTAGGTGACATTTCATTCAATAGATTTTAATGATGGAAGACCACCAGGCATTAGAGAAAAATCATCACTTGTTTAAAACAACATTTTGCCACAGCAAACACAAGTGAGCTTAAAGCACAGATTGAAGGCATTGGAAGCATTGCTAATTGTGTCATACATATTCATACATACATATATATATATATATATATATAAATTTTCACTCTTTTTATAGATTGCAGCCATTTGCTTAAATCATTTAAGTTCATTTATTTTCCTCAATGTACACACAGCACCCCATATTGACAGAAAAACACAGAATTGTTGATATTTCTGCAGATTTATAAAAAAACACCGAAATATTACATGGCCCTTAGTTGCTGTGGCACCCATATATTTAACTCAGGTGCTGTCCATTTCTTCTGATCATCCTTGAGATGATTCTACACCTTT
>JAUMHI010000048.1:11995219-12014219 GCA_032359435.1 Enteromius unitaeniatus | reverse complement strand
ATCTGCAAAAATGTCAACAATTCTGTGTTTTTCTGTCAATATGGGGTGCTGTGTGTACATTAATGAGGAAAATAAATTATTTTAACAAATGGCTGCAATATGAGGAACATATGTATTGTTTAAAAATCATACAATGTCATTTCTTGATTTTTTTTTAACGCTGTCTCTCACAGTGGGAATGCGATTTCTAAGTGGGAGAACTTGCAAAATAACTTATGTTTCTCACTATATATATATATAATGTTTACACACACACACATATATTCATGATGATATATGCATTATTTTAATACATACATATAGTAATCTGAATAACATTTGTAACAAACAGCACTGTTGGGAACTTTTACTAATTACTATTTTAATATATAACAAAATATATAAATATTCCTGTGATGGCAATCCTTTTTTTTCTCTCTTTTTTTTTTTTTTTTACAGTTTCAGTGTCATATGGTCATTTTAAAATCATTCTAATGTTCTGATTTGGTGCTCAAGAAACATCTTTATTACTATCAAAGCCGAAAGGTTTTATTTATTTTTATTTTTGGAAACTGGTATTTATTTTTAGGATTCCTTGATGAACACAAAGTTCAAAAGAACAGCATTTTTTAAAATATATTTTTTAAACAATCACGCTTGATCAATACACACACAGTTTATAACATGAATTAATCATATGTATGTCTAAATATTTTTTAATACACATTAACTAATAACCAAACAACCAAGCCAAGTGGTGTTAACAGACCATTTATAATGTGCATTACATAACAATAAATCATTAACAATTACATCAGGAATAAGAAATAAGAAAGCACATAGGGTTCAGTTTGATTTCGAGTTAACTTTAAAAGCAGTTAGAAATTTTTCAAAGTACTTTGAGAACATGCCACACCACACACTCAGAAGGGCAGCTGCATTCATTCAGGAGCTCTGTTCTAATCTATTGCTGTTTTCAGATTACACTTTCAGTCTGTTTTATCCAATTAGAGAGAGGTCACAATTTCATGACTCTGCAAGGCAGCGTGGGCGGCCGAAGCAAGTGGTGCATTTATGTTGTTTGTGCAGTTACGCTACCTGTGGAACCTCTCCAATATGAACATGAGACTTCTGCTTGGTCTCGCACAACTGTCTGAGGTGAAGAATCACAAGCTCGTTTTCTTCATGATCTGATGCTGGCTTCATTTTCTAATGCATGAGAAAATACTAATTAAAAAATAATTGAAATTCAAAGATACTTAGCTACCTCATATGCAAAATTTCTCCTTGTGCCTACCTGCACCCGCTCAAATATATTGACCTGCTCGTTGTCGCTCAGTTCGGACAGGTATTTCTGAATGGCTAGTTTCGCCCTGGGAGGATACAAACCTGGGACATTGAGAGAGAAACACACTGGAATATTGTGCTTAAAGTGGGACAAGGACAAGTGAGTTGATGGAAGCTGGTGGCCTGTACCTTCTATTCTCTCACAGAGCTTGTGCAAGTCATGCATTGGACAAGCTTCGCACAGTTTGATTTGGGTCTTGGAGCTCTGCAGAGCTGCCGCTGTGGTAAAGGCTTGTTTCATGGTAAGCATTACTTCATCTGCCTATGAAAAAGCGTTTGCAGAAAAGTGGTCAAATATACAAAAAAAGAGAAAAAGTATAAACTGAAAATGATTATTTAATGATAAAACATCTGTTTATACAATAGGACGATCTTTCTTTAAATTGTGTGCAAAAACATAGGTTTAATTCTATTCATCCTTGGAGTGGCACTCAGCTGAGAGAGGAATCGGCATACTAAAGGCAATATTCACAAAATAAGCAAGGGAGAGTCATTGTTTCCATTGTAGCTTAGGATAAATAATTGATCGGTGTCGGGACAACAGGTGCTTCAAGCAGGTCAGGACTCACCAGAGACTCACTAGCGCACTGGAACACATAACACACATACTGGGCTGGGCCAGACTCCACCACATCCCGACAAATAAAGCCAAAGTGATCTGTCTGTTTAACACCCTGCAGGCACAAAAAACAACATTCGTGAAAGATAAATATCTAAATAGAGCTGCAAGTAACACTGCAACACAATAACAGAGCAGCAAAATTATTCACTCTAAAATATGATTGGATGAAACATCTTTAGAACTGACTGTGCATCAGCTGGTGTTATACAACAATGGAGTCCATGTGTTTTACTGGAATTTCAGCAAGTAACAATGGCTACAAATATCCCTTGATTACTGTAAAATCACTAACTCCTGAAATTGAATGACTTAATATTGTCTTGACATATTCAAAACATGCAGTTTTCACATAAGACAGTAAACTGTAAGTCTTTAGGGTTTGATCTTATAACAATTTCAAAATAAAGACAGATATTCTAAAGTAAAATATGCTACAAAACCATGTCAGTAGCTTGGCACTTGTTTTGAACAGCACTGTGTGATAACATATGGTGACATTAAATATGAGAGGGTGAAAGAGATTATCTCTAAAACCAAACAAACCTAATCCTTACACACACAGACCTGTGAACAGGATGAGATGTCCTTAAAATTCTTCTCCAGAACCACAGATTTAGTGTCAGGGCTGATGAGATTCACTTCAAACCGTCCAACCTGCACAAAAGAGCCATTTGAGAGCGAGGAGGTACAAGAACAAAAAAATATCTAAATGTCCGATAACTGATAACCCAGCATGCAGTGTTTTTTTGAGAACAGAATTTGCATCAAAACAATTCTACTTATCATCAAGGTCACAGAAGCCGCAACTGATTTCTTAACCAAATGACCATAGAGACACCTATCCTTGAAAAATGTTTAAAAGGAAAACGTGTGTTACTGCATGATTGTCATGCATGCTAATTAGCAAGATTTAGCGCTACGCCTCTCAAAGAGAAGACATTTGCATGCGTAGGCCTGTTTTAGAGGTTAAAGGGATAGCTCACCCTAAGACAGAGCACTAAAAACATTTTTGTGTTTCACAAAATGAAAGTCAATATCACTGAAAGTCCCTCTAGCAATAGAATGACCATTGGCTAGAACATTTTTGTAAACTATTCCCTTTTTTTTGGTATTTAAATTTAAAACCGCTCTTTCCATGTCCTGAAATGAAATGACACATTCACGGTCATACATTAAGGCAGAGTGCATAATGTGTATTGGACCTGAAGCAGGACACAACATGCGGTAAAAATATGGGAGAGTGAAACAGCCAATGGCTAAACACAGACATTATTCAGTAGCCTAGCAAGAAATTCAGAAAGTGACTCGAAACGAAAACAGTTGTCTATTAACTTTCACTCGACAAAAAATGGTTGGATGACATTTAATGCCACGCCACCTTCCTTGACTATTTTCATGGCTAAAATACTATAAGAAGAGCCTGGGCCCGCCCATTCTTCCTCTGACGAGCAAAGTTAGTCTGGCAAAGCTGCCGTTTTAGAGCATTTCTGTTCCCAAAAAAGTGGGAACCAATGAGAAACAAGCTCCCCCAAACGTGGTGTGTACCGAGCAGCAACAATCGTTTGACTCATAGCTTTTCTTTGAAAACGTAGCAGAAGTTATTAAAGTAAGTAAAGACATTTTCCTACTGCTTTAATGAAGCTAGCTACAATTGGTTACGGTGTCTTTGGGTTCCACCGCTACGCATACGTCATCGGAATGAGTGGTCTGATTGGTTGTAGATTCGTCCAGTAGTATACAGAGGCATCTGATGGACGCAGGTTAAGCCCGCCTAGTAAGTTAGCTTGGCCAGACTAAGCTCCTATGAGCTTTAAAGTCACGGAAGCCAGGCTACTTTTAGAACACTACAAAATAAAAATACTATTAAAAGAGCAATTTAAAAACATCTTAAAATTTTGAAATTAAAAAAATATATAAATCTAAAATGAAGGAACTTTCTTTGAAAGTGAAAAAACAGTTGAAAGGCTTAATAAAGTTTGTATTCCAACATGAGTAAACAATAAAAGAATTTCCATTTTGGAGTCACCCGTTAAGGTTTATGAAATTACATACGTTTCTGCATGTAGTACCTGGAATAGCATTGTACGATTCTTGTCGGCATCAGACGGCTGTACGTTATTGGGTGCACTAGCGTGTCTTCTACGTGTTGAAGCCTTGCCCGCCTCTCTAGGCCTTTTCTGCATACCGCCCGCCAGGCTGTTACAGCGTGTACGAATCTCCTGCTGCTCTGCAAAACCTGAGTCCTCCAAGATACATTCAGGAAAGGCACCTCGTGGGCTGCTCGTACTGGATGAGCTAGTCAGGTCCAGATTCCCATTGTCCAACTCAGACAGTTCTTCCTCATTTAGGTTGGGCTCAGGTTCATCGACTTCGCAAAGGGAGGAGCTTAGAGGGTCATCACCCATAATGAACTCCACAGGGGCTTCAGTGGAACTGCGCTGACCATTGAGGAGCCGCAGACGCTTTCGTTCAATCTCATGCTGGCGAAATTTGTCAATGCAGTCATCGATCAGCGTGGAAGGGGCTTTCTTATGGTTGACTGTCACTTTTCCACAGTAAAGCACTTCGAATTTCTGGGAGTTGTAGAAAGACTCGTCACTCTCTTGCTTGGGCTTGCTTTCCTCCTTAAGAGCAGCCTTGGAGACCTGTCTAATGCTGCTAATAACCTCAGGCACCTGGAGAACAGTTTAAAACATTACATCAACAATAAAAACACTAAATCAACACTGAAAGGCAAACAAGGACAAAACGTCCATAAAAAGGGTTTAGCTGTTATGTTAAACTTTTGCAGAGAGACATGCAGGTTGCATTACTACCTAGGTTCAGCCCCTGAGGAACAATTCAGGAGTTAGTAATACGAAGGCTGAGGCAATATCAGAAAAAAGCTGAAGAACCTGAGCGTGCATTAAAGAAGCCAAATGGATATAAATCTATCAGATGGGTCTCCTCTCTGGTATCCGATACTACTGTTGTTCAGTTAGAATGAAACCTGAAGCTAAGAAATGTAGATCTACACTTTTGCATACCTGAACTTCAGTAGGAATCTTTTGAAACTAGGTGCAAGGATATAGGTTTGCTATAAACAGAGGCTGAGACTTTTTCAAATCAGTAACACTATACACACAAAATAATCTATGTACTGTATACTGATGTTTTTCTTTCCAGGGTCTTAAAAGTATGTTTCAAACAGCTGAGAAACTTATTTCCTAACTTTACTCTTAAGTTAGGAAATGCTAAAAAAAAAAGAAAAGAAAATATGACAAGAAAAATGTCATTCTTTATATTTTGGTAATAAATTTAGCTGCTACCCAATTTTTGGAAAACCTGAGATTTTACTGAGGTGTTTTAATGTGGATCCTCAATGACAATGAAGAAATTGTGATTTACAGCTGTTTGGGTTGAAACCTCAAGCAGTATTTAGAAAATTCCCATTAAACAACCCATGCACAGTCACGAGCTAGACTGAGTCCTTTGAAACACTTAAGTGAACTTATTTAATTTTGCAAATTAAAACATAACATGAAGTACTTTCAGTAGCCTTACTATATGTACCCACAGCTGGAATCAATTATTGGCAGGGATTATTCAGTAGCCTTTAAACTTTGGTAGGGTCATGTCCCTACTGTCCATACTAAACTCTGCATTCATATTAAGGGGTTAAACTGGTGCATTTTTGCCTTTGCAAGGCTCAGAAGTATTCTGCCACATCTTTCCAGCTCAAGTGTACACAAGGTTATGGCAACATTAAATAACACTGATTTATCAGCAAGACACGTCTTGTTGAAAGAATACAAAAAGCAGTCTGGTGCCAGAATTGGGCCTGGTGCCAACAAGACTGAAGGTTAAAAGAAATGAAGCTCCACTGTCTTCAAACAGACACTAGACCCGCTCAGACTAGACTGGAAGAGCATGCTTGGCTGGCTTGATCTACATGACTACCACAAGCCTGGTATAAGATTCAATTCTGAGACTCTGTAAACTCTAAATCCCAGCTACATTAAAGTAAAACTCAGTCATGGTTCAGATGAAGGTGAAAATTTCTTAAAAAAAAAAAAAGACACAGGAAGCTCTGAGATACATTTGCATGTTGCAAAGGGCACAAGAGTGCAAAGCGGTAGTGTGAACAAGAATCCAGTCGATACAAACAAATCTTTCAAGAACTTAAACCTCGTAATGGCCACAGAGCGCTCGCCGCATAAAAATACAAGGCGCCACACCAAGGTCACATGGATTACTTGTTCAAGGCAGTAATAGAGTGTAAGCCAAACATGACTGCACACTGCGCGAACTGGTCTATCTTTACAAATATAAAGACAGGTATGTTTGTCAAAAGCGTTGAAACCCATGAAAACTTTCACATTAGAGGCAAACATCTGCAAAAGACATTTAACATTGACATTTAACGTTTTTGATGGGTTCTCAGGTACAACAAAAACCTAACCCACCACATTACATTTCAACACATAACTTGATATTTAAGATGTGGCTTGTTGAGAAGATGTGCTATTATATTTTAAAGCAATCAGACTTATAATTCTCACCTAGAAGACAATACAAAAGCATAGGAGGGACCTGAATTATAAATAGAGATTTGAGGCTGGGAAAGTAACCATCCAGAAAACCCAATAAACCACATTATAGCAACACGCTGGCAACCTCTCAGAACAGGCCAGCACTGTAACAGCAAGTTCTGCATGGGCAGGCAGCGCTTTTCTTCACTTTGCAATTAGTTTTATGCAGTTATTGCAACATCCTCACAAGGAGACTGGTGTAAAAATGAAGACAACGAAGAACTTTGTGCTCCACTGCACGTCTCTCTGTAAATTTGACTTGGTTTAATGCAAACATTTCATTAAAACCCCAAGGCTAACTTGTGGAAAATCACAGTGCAGCTGGGAGAAAAGGCTCCTTGAGATCAGGAGAAAAAGCAAACAATCATTCAAGTAATCGTCTCCTGCAACGGGCTGCCTGCATGTAGGGTGTGGCTGCTTGTTTTCAACTGACAAATGACTTATTTCGCAGGAACACTCAAGAGATTTCCAAAAATGTCTCTAACTACCTAGTTTAACCAGCTTGAATAATCTGTGAAAAGCTGATTTTTTTCTCTGATAGTGGAAAGGCAATGCATTCTAGTGCTGTTTTACGAACACAAGCCCAGCGTGCAAGGAAAAAAAACTATTTGTAGCATTTGCACAAAACTTCAATGAAACCTCATCAGAAATTAACAACAGTGTTTAAACGGTCTGAATTATTTACTTGCAAGATGATGCTAGAACCGTGTAGTCTAATAAATTACTTGCACTGAACTAAACATTCAAGGATGAAAGTAATTACAAAATTTTCATTAGCGTTTTTTTTTTCACCCGTTCTTTCATTTGTGAATTTCCTGCATTCAATCCTTGTTATTACATTTGATTACAGAATGTCAGACTTTAAGACTGAGATACACTGCACAATTTTTGGACTGTCGCAGATGAAAGATTGGCATCATAAAAAAAATTGGGGCAAGTGGGTTTCTGTCATAAGACACAGGTGACCTGGCACATTAAACACGGGTGTAGTTCATTACATTAACTATAAACATGTTTTACTACTGTTTGACAATCAAAAAATGTCTAAGTACTTTGCCTGCATCCCAATGTTCATACTATCCACCCTAAATAGTATTTGAGATTAGAATAAGTACGTCCTAAAGCATAGTATGCTGAAAATAAGTAAGCCAACAGTCTCCAGATGGTCTACTATTTCAGGTTGATTTTTGAAGTGTGGATCCATGCACACTCTAATGGCCAAAACTGACCAAAATCCATTGTATTTTGGCGAAGGATTCGATCCAGAGCTACAAACACGACTGAAGGATCAACAAGCTAACTTTCTTTTCAATATGGTAGTAACTTAACATCCTCCACAATTCATTTAATTTAACACAAGATGATTGACAGGTTAGTTTACAGTAACAGGATGCACGTAAAATGTGCGACTGAGCAGTGATAGTATGTCCCAAAGCTTGTCTACTATTCTACTACACACTCAAAAGTGTGTACTTTTTCTTCACCAAAATAAGTATAAGTAGGCACATTGGGACGCAGCAAACATCATTATTCCTAACAGCATGTATATTCTTTTACAATTTTAAAATTCAGAAGCATTCTGATGTTTACAGATAAATGCCACTTGGGATTATATGATGTAACCCAATGCAATGGCATTCATTCATTTTTCAAGAGCAAGATAATTGTTCAAACATTTTTGGGGTACGGTGTATGGCTAAAGCTTTTTAAAAACATGTATAACACAAAGACTTGAAAACAGCAGAGGAAAATTAAGCTTCATTGATTTATGCATCAAAGCTATGTGGATGATTAAACTGATTATTGCACATGTTCTCTTTAAACACAAAGAGCTGCGATAAGAAATTACTGCTTTTCATTAAAAATGGATGAAATTCAAATCCCCCGATTAGTGCATGCAAGCTCCAATTTTCAAAAGGTTATTGCTATTTTTGCTTTTGTGATTTAAAGAATGTGCAAAATGTCATCAATGTGCTGCCATGACCACACACCTCATGTTTAAGAGTTGACACCAATTTATTAGAATGTTTAAAAACTAAGATATAAAATGCAAACAGCACTGGAGGCTTCTTAGAAATAAAAAAATAAAAATATGATTAAAAAGTGAGAAAAGAGAAGAAAGACTTGTATTTTAATCAGGTTCGCAATTTATTCATGATTTTTGTTTTTTTATTAATATTTGATGGCAAACTCAGTTATGAAATACTACAATGGTTGTGATTTTGCACTTTAAGTTTTGCAAGTCACAAGGTCAAACTTCATTTAACGTGTTTAATACTATTTGATGAATTATTTTTTCCACCTCACTGCTAAAACCTTTCATAAGAACTAAAATAATTAAGTAATCTTCTCTTGAAAATTGCAAAAATATACCACACAAATATTTTTATTTCTCTGAAATTTTTGTAAACCCCCAGCACCCCCCAATTTGAAATAGTACCAAACACAATTCACGCTAGTCTAAGACATAGACCGGTCAAGTCCTGCAATGCATGTAGATTTGATGCCAGGAGTCATTGTAATTAGCAAAGTATTCAGCACAGCTGGATAAAATAGGACACTGTACTGTATTCTGAAACTCTGACTTGGAGGTTTAAGTATATCCTGTGCAACACTGATTTTGCTTCATACTTGATTGCTCCAAACTACAAAACAAACAGTCCCATCTTAAAATGCATAAACAGTGAACAAAATGCATCAGAGGGACCCCAGCCATTTTTTTTGCCCACAGCATAAACAACACACTACCGCATAATCACAGATAATGCTTTCCTTTCATTTCTATCAGTAAAATGAGGCCGGGCATCTGCGTGCACATAGTATATCATTATAAAAGGAAACATAACCTTACTTTGTTGCCCTTACACTGGGTGGGCTATTCCAAGTTGAAGGTGGAGTTATAAATAAGAGACTAGTGGGTTCCCCCACAGCATTAAAAGTTATGTCACTCCGCAGGCATCTGGAAAAGATTGATCGGGCTGCATTAGGAGTAGGAGATATTTATATGGCGAAATGCCAGCTCAGTACACTGGACAGACTATAGAGCCCAGTAGCACTCCAAAATGAGACAGCAGCCATCTTAAGACGTGAGCTAAGACACATTCCTCATGGACCATCTAGCACGTGTTGCTATCCAGCAAGTTTTTCTTGCGTAACATAAATGACGGTGATGTATGTTGCCTCTGGAGCTTAACGTGCTCTCACAGGACGCTTGGAACTTTCCCTTCCTCACGTTCTCTACTAAAGAAACTTTGAGATTGTACAACGAGTACAAATAGCAGAAATAACGTAGCAAGTGCAAATTAAAGGGATTACTTTTCAACTACGATTCAGGCCAACAAAAATATATGCTTGCAACTGTGTAATGCATAGCAAAACGTTGCATATACACACACGTGTTTAAATCCATCTTTCACTCAGACCAACAAAGTGCATTGAACAGGCGTCTCAAATATAGCTCAGCAGCAGACTAACATTAGTGTCACATTACAGGTAATCTCTAATCAATACCATGAAACCGAGAACTCAGATGTAAGTGCAGTGCATCACGGTTGTTATTATTGTTTCAAGACAGCTAGCAAGCAGAGGAGCGGGTGGAGGGATTTCAATATTCTAAGTGTGTATTGTCTAGCTGATCTGATTAATCCTTCCTCTGCATGTGCCAGGAGAGATCTGACCCATCTTTACATGATGCTCTGCTAATCTAATTCCTCTGGCGCAATGGTGCCCTACATACTGGCATTTATCCAACTGACAAAGACTAGTCAATTTAAAAGTCAGGGTGCATTGGCAGAAGCATTGTGATTGTTCATTTTTATAAACTGTTATAAAATTATCATACAAAAGTGGGGGGTTCAAAATAATAAGTATAACTTCTTTCTAATATGTGTTTTACACACACACACACACACACACATATATATATATATATATATATATATCTTCAAGCCATGCATTATATTTCTATTACCATGTGACCCTCTAAAAACAATAGAACAAAACAATTACATTAATTTTGGTCACGTTGCAGGATATAGATATTATCAATGTTGCAAGTCCATGGCAACCCTTAGATAAATAGATAAAGAATCATATATAAACTAAACAGTTTAAAAATATATAGATTATTAATATATAGCATTTAAGTTGCATAAAATGTAGCAAAACAATGTTATTATCTGTAGAACAGGAACCGATGAGCAGTTTTCTGATCCGAATCAACATTGATCTTTAACCACTGTGTTTTGATCAATATATTTAACAGATAAAACCCTTTCAAACAGTTGAACGAGTGGCCGTACATACCTGGTTGGGATCACATGCTTTGAACACATGGCATGCCATCTCTGATTCGGAGTTATCGGGTTGACTTCTGATAAGGTAGGCGAAATAAGACAAGTCATGGCTATTGTGTATAAACCTGGAGATAAACTGTGCTTTGTGCTCGAATATGAACACGGACGGGTTGCTGCTGTTTGCTGGCACGCAGCGGATCAGAGGAGACGAGAGATACAGCTGAACTTCTCTGGCCTGTGCGGGACCAGACTCGTTCCTCTCACTTTTCCTCCGGATCTCCGCCACCAGCCAGGGCAGCATGGGTAGAGTGGTCCGTCTGTCCAGAGACGACCAGCCCATGTACCAGAGCGCAAACCTTTTGTCTGCCTTCTGATTACTGTCATTATTCCCTTTGCCATTTTGTCCCTCCATCTCTCCAAGGGCTCCGGGACAAAGACTTTAGTTGCTTTATGCAACAAATGCCTTTATGCCTTTATATAATATATTATATGCTTTATGCCTTTATACCGCTAAATGTCTAAATACATGCATGCACGGGTCAGTATTGTGTGAAAGCACCTGGAAACATCACTCACGCTTTAGTCAAAAGTGCGCAAGGATCGTGTGTCCTGGAGAGCTTAAGTACGAAAATAATGGCTTTTAAGACGCAGCGGTGATTTTAGCTTTTATTCCAAGGTCAGATCACTGTTTAAGGATAAAAACGGCCATTCAAAGAGTCTGAGGGCTTCAGTAATCCATATATGAAGTTAGACGATTCGCGCGTGTATCAATACACAGCCCCTGGAAGGAGAAATATTCCGGCTGGTTTGTCGGGTCTCAGCGCGTCGGGTTTTGAACGCCGCAGCGGACAGACGCCTCCTTCGTGAAGTTGCAAATCAGCTGGAGTCTTTTAAAGTCGTTGAACATCACTTTCAGTCGTTATTTTGTCATTTAACGGCGTTGGAGAACAGAGTGCTGTTGTTCCAGGAGGAGTGGCCGCAGCAGCCATAGGAGAGGCGTTCACTTGTGTGTGTGTGTGTGTGTGTGTGTGTGTGGATCTCTGGCTCCCCTGTCTTCAGGAAACACACCGCACTTAAAGCAAGTCAACTTTATGCAGGTTTAGAGTATTTCAGTAGTTAAACGTTTTAGAGCTAGTTCTTACGTTTTACTCACATGAATATTTAACATTTTTGTAAGTGAGCTTCTTTATATGCTAAGAAAAATATTTTTTTTGTGCCAACATAACCAGTTTATAAATATTGCAATGTCCATAAAACCTTAACATAAAAAGAGAGTTACTGTGGACAAAGCATTCTTCACATTTCTAGCAAGTAAAGGGTGAGGTTCAGGGTGTGTTTAGGGTGAATTCAAAGGTATGTTATGCATTTGAAGGTTAATTTTGAGTAATATTAAATACTGCATGTTTAGTGATGTTTGCAAGTATAGTAAACTGAAAACACCATCACACATCTACTGCCACGTTTTTATACAAAATTGTAGCCAACTGCACTAATAAAGAATACTCCTCGGCGCCCTCTGCTGCCTCTCAACGTCATAATGGATTTTCATAAAATACTGACATTTTCCATCAAATACCGACATACTTCATATTATGTAGTATATAGCAGTATAGTAGTCTATACTATAATAATAATAGTAGTGTGCTATTCAGAATGACACAGCCTGGATGCTGCTATTATGAGCTTTCTATTTAAGAATTCTTTACAAGCTTTAAACGTAATGTGATCAGTTAGTCTTGTATAAAACTGGACAACAGACAAAGAAAAACATGTTGTTTAATGCTAATTAATGCTATAAGCTATTTTTAATAATGTTTTGTGTGTGTGTGTGTGTGTGAATTTTGTTTTTTATTAAAACTTGTTTTAATGACCATTATTGAGATACTTGCTTTTATAAAGATCTAGCAGCAGAGACAGCCAGTAAATCAGTGACCTCTGAGTTTGGATGTCAAGCACTTTGTGCATATATGTGTGTGTGTGTGTGTGTGTGTGTGCAGAATGTACATTGAACAAAAATCAAAAAGATCAATAAGATAAAAAATCTCGTCAAATGCTTCACAAACTAAATGTTTCACATATTTAATGAACTAAATATGTATTGGCCAGAGATGTGTTCAACAGAAAATCGTAAAGTGTGGTGAGTCAAGAACATATATATTAAAAAAATCTTATTTACATTGTATAAAAAATCTTATTTACATTGTATAAAATGTAATAACCAAATTATCTCCCTTCACAAATTTCTTTGTAAAATGTATTGAGGTTTATCAATGTCTTCATTAAGTGTAAATGTATTTTATAGTAAGACAAAGGTGTCTTAAAAGTAAAAAGAAAAAAAGATAATGATAGTCAGGAAAAATGCATGGGATCAAAGATCAAATTACTACAGCAAGATTAATTTAAATATTTTTTCAAATATGTATTTATAAGTATACATTTCCTTTTGAACTATACCTTTTGCTATACCTATAGATTTAGGCAAAACTGATTTATTTCCTATAGATCAGTTTTGCTTTTGTGTTGTATGAAAAAGTGATGACTTTGTCATCTTTGAAATATAAATGTGAAACTTGCTCCGGTCACAATGGCTACTTGTGGAATCATCCCAAATGGTCTAGAAAAAACACAACTATTGACTTTCATCATCTCTATAATAAGTAAGCCATTTTTGGTAAATGAGTGTAATCAAACATATATTGTGGAGTGGAATCTGGGTCGAAGCAGAATATTTCTACAGTGTTCAATTGTAAGCCTATAGGCTAAGCCTATTGATAAATAGTCATTATAATCACTAGTTTGACCAACATTCTGTATAAAGCATTGCTACAGAATACAAAAGGTAATGCAATTGAAGTTTAACATTCATGATAACCTTTAGTGAGAGTGTATGAGAGGTGTGTGTGATGTTCAGTTGAGTGAAGACTGTAGAGCAACATTAAAGCATGCAAACATGCAGTTCCAATTTCTTATTCGCTCTTGAGCCTAGTTTAAAGGCTATTTTTACAATATACAGAAAATGTTGGGAGACCGATAAAAACACAAATGTGCAAATATTTATTAAAACATGAAATCATCATACCCATTTAAAAAAATCATTAATGTGATTAATTATTTGCAAAATGGGAACAGTCTTAGGAGTGGTGTAGGCTAAGTACTAGTATAATCCAGAAATCAAAAGTGGATCTGAGGCACTCATGCTGGTGATTTCTGTTCCTCGCAGCAGTACAGGATGGTCCCGCCCATGGGTTATCCGGGTGACCACACACACGGAACCAAATATCTGAGGAACTGAATATTTATATATAAATATATATATATACACACATGTATGTACGTTAGTGGCGCTATTAGCCATGGTTATGTGCGTTGTAAAGGGCTGTGATAATAAGTCGAAGGTGTACTCTACCATCATGTTTCACAGAATCCCAACCAAAAAAAAGAAACGAACGAAACAATGGCTGACTGTTCTGAACATAGATCTCAAAACACCGGTGGAATCAATAAAGAAATGGCGTGTCTGCTCAGAGCATTTCGGACCAGATCACTATTTGGAAATAATGGACAGTGTTTCCTGTATTAATGTACAGCGTCTAAAGGATACAGCCATCCCAACAATCTTCAGAGCACCGACAGAAGCAAGCGGATCTTCACCAGTGGCTGTAAGTGGGACACTGTTAGTGTGAGTTATCTTGGACTGCGTTTCCTAAATGCATCGTAAGATTAATTTCATCGGAGCTACGATCAGTTTAGGTTTACGGTGCTTTTGGGAAACGCAGCCCAGATTGAAAAGCACTGCTGGTATCGTTAGCTACCTTTGAAACGCAAACACTTAAGGGCTAGGTTTAGGTCTGTCACGTTTCCAAAAGCTCATCTCCAGTGTATCTCGGTTCAAATGGACAGGGTCAAGGATCTGCACTGAAGTAAATATGGTCGGCATGGTTGCAAGGCACGCTTCCTGCGCAAGCAGGCGGTCACGTTGGTTTTGTTGACGGAAGTGAGCCTGTGTTTCTTGCGCAGCAGCAAGAGATGAACGTGAGGCGCGTGGAAAATGTAAGCCATCAAAACCCACTGAAGCCCATCATCACATATAACCCGTGAGACTTTCTTTCTAGACACGCATTTCAGGCGTTCAGAAAGTATTCAGCTGCATTAGATTATTCAGTTTTAAAGTCAAATATATTTAATGGGGATCTTTCAGCCTGCAACGAAGAAGACAACAGAGCTGCTAAAATGAGTTTTTCTAACATTTTTAAAAAACAGGATGACTTTTTTTATTTTTAATTAAATCTACTGTATTTTGGATCAAATCAAACTTCATCTCTACTGTTAATCATCGTGATTACTGTTCAACAGGTGCATTCATATTCAAAAGGACTCTTAAAAATACAAATTGAGTGAATATTTTTATTGATTTTTTTTTCCACTCTAAAGAAGTTTATGTTTTTGAGCATCTCTTTAAGTGTTACTTGTTATTTAAAAATGGAGGGGAAAAAAACAGGTTGGGCACTGAAGACAATTATGAATATCAATAATAATGACAAATGGAAATTTATGATGATCCACATAGGGAAAAACATTTCTAACATGATACAATCATTTATTAAATAAAGTAAGAATTTGACCTTGTATAAACTGTAACGGTAAAAATCAAATAAAAGCTCAGTGCAAAATTCAACATATTAAAAAAATATTAAACCGTCTCTAAAACAGAGGCCATTTCCTTGAACTGCCTGTAGAAGTTCTGAAAATAAAAGAAAGAAAGATTAATTGCAGCAGTCAGTATCATGACATTAGGAAAATGCGTTCTTCCATACCTGAAACTGCTGAACTGTCATCTCAAAAGATTTATAGGACATCTCTCCTGATGTGTCAGCAATTTTCATCAGAACAGAGATGAATGGGGAGTTGAGGGATCGGCAGGTATCTGAGCTCACTGCCATTCCAAGCTTCCACTGCATATCTACAAGCTATGAGTGAAGAAGCTTGATCAACAACCTGACAGAGAACAGTGCTTGAGCAATGTTTACAGTGCAAGCAAGGATCATGTGACACACCTGTCCAATACTAGCCATTGTCAGGAGCTCCTGATGAGCATGTAGAAGAGCACCATGTTCAGTCCAAAGCTGGTGCACCAACTGTAGAGTTGGTTTGGACCATTTACTGCTGCATTCAGTCAATTTACTGACCAAGCCCTCCGCGCTGAGATTGCTCTTTGCAGCCAACCTGATTAAATAAACATTTCTCATAAAATCAAATGAAACAGACATCAAACAAGACAGACTGCAAAGGGGTTCGAAAAAAAGCATTTTTAATTCCTGAACATACACATAAATGACAGACTGTAGTTAGATAATACTGTACCTAAAATAGTATGTCATCAGTTTTATAATATCTTGAACAGCTTTCTGATCGAGGTTTATCCCAGCTCGTTGAAATTTCTGTTAGGGAAGTGAAAGCATTGCTAAAACAAAAAAGCAAGTGCATGCATGCTTCATTTATAGAATATTAACAGGGATGTAGGTTTGTGAACTTACATCACAGGTTTCAATCAAATCTATTGCTCTGTTCTGATCCTGAAGGTGAACAAGGACTGACTGAAGCTGGAAAACGAAAAGACAAGTGTCAGAACAGTCCATAAGACTACAATAAAAGCACTACTCTGATAAAATGTCAGTATTATCTGTGACGTTTTGCATGTTTTAAGCATTTTCATCCCATTCTACATGTCATTTCACATATTACCGTTTCTGCAAATACGTCTATGGTGAGCTTTTCGATTTTTTCCACCACACCATCCACACCTGCAATTGGAAAAAAAAGTCACCACTTATAAGCATTATATAATTTATTAATGCTAGGTAAAGATCCATGTATTACTTCGTGTACAGAAAACACAGAGTATTACTGCATATGATTTCTATAAAAAATACACATTAGCATATGTATATGGTTCATTTCGACTTTCACAGAACGAAACTTGCTGCTTTTGCTGTTTATTTGCAAGAAAATAGTACCCTTCCACTCACCGGTTGACAGACCCAGTTCTAACATCTTCGACAACTATCACAATATTTATTATAAGATATATGCATTCACCATATGTTACAAGCGAGTCTTTAAATACGAGACTGTTCTGAAAGCATCGATCAATATGTCTTGTCCAGTGCTGTTTGCTTTTTCTACTTCTGTAAAAGCAGTTCCTGACCGGAAGTGATGGATCCTATTAAGATATCCTTTCAAAATAATAGTACGACAGCCGGTTGGCGTTATGAAGAAACAATTCAGAAAAATTAAAAGAAACGTCTGAACAAAACGAGTGTAGAGGTTAACCGAGGTACATGTGAATGAAAAATAATTAACGAGATAATTTGTAAGTATCTAGTACCCATTCAAACTAAAATTTAATTAAATGTAAAACATATACATTTTTAAATCCTATAGTTATTAGTCGTAAATATCAAGAGTTCTTTTATTTGACGTGATATGTGCTTTTTCTTTAAAAACAAAATAACTGAAAGACTAATATGTATCTAATATAAGACTAATATAAAGTTAAACTGTTGATATACTAAATTATGTTTTAATTATATTGTGCATATTATGTCAAATTTGTAATATTGATTCAATTTATGTAATACTTGAGCTCTTATTTTGAAAACACTGTCTGTTAGTGCTCCCGGATGTCGGAGAGTGAGGTCTGTGGAAGTTTTGTATCGTCGCGGGTTTGTTCATCGAGGATGGCTGCGCAAACGGAGAGAGGGATCCCGCTCAGTGCGGTATGAATATTTAACACATTTCTTTGTCCTAACGCGTGTAATTAACACACTGTTAATAGACGTGTAATGGTAACAGATTTATTGAAAAGTTTACACGTAATAACTTGTTAGCATGTCATTGACGAACTATGCCATCTTCAATAAACTAACTCATGTGTTTTCTCTTAATAATAAACTGCATTCATTTTCAGTGTTTTGAAAAGGGTAGCGTTGTGTGATTGTCTAAAACCAGGAACATGCATTTGTTTTGCTGTGACGTATGAGTTCGTCGTCCTATCAGAAAGGCTCAACATGTCATATATTATGTTCAGTTTCGTTTCTCCGCCAAAGGAAAAAC
This sequence comes from Enteromius unitaeniatus, assembly GCA_032359435.1. Lineage (NCBI taxonomy): Eukaryota > Metazoa > Chordata > Actinopteri > Cypriniformes > Cyprinidae > Enteromius > Enteromius unitaeniatus. Next base: position 11,996,292 of record JAUMHI010000048.1, on the reverse strand, counting down.
GCCTAATCGAGCTTAAATCCAGTTTTAAACGGGACGCTCGCGTATTTTAACTTCTTACGCTAATTTAATAGATTATCGGCCCATTTAGTGTGACTGTAGCTCATCCTCTGAAATAACTTCTAAGAAAAAGCGGCTCCAATTGGGCAAAATTAAATGATAAACTAACATTATTCAAACGTTGTATTTTCATAGTCCATTACAGTATCTGTAAGACCCTGGTGTTAGCTTTAACTCTTTTAAGTAGACCATTTTGAAGCCTTTTGTCTTATTTGATTTTCAAATGCAATATGTCTTTTTGGAGGTTAATTACGTTTTTGCCATTCTATATAGTGGATGCATGACTTTGATATATTAAACAAAAGAGATAAAGCCATAAAGTCTAAAATCTTCTTTATGTTGTGAAAAAACACCTTTCACTTTGTCAAAAGCCCGGCGCACCTTGTGTGGTATTAAAAATGATAGTAAATAGAGACTGATATGTATATCTGAATAACATCTAAGCTTGTGGCGGGCCTCTCTTTGAAGGTTTAATACATCATAAAAAAAGTACTTTTTTAAAAGCTCATAATATGTAGTGTAAATAATGAAATAGAACTTTAAAATTCCAAGCAAACAAGTAATGCCTGTTACATGTAAACCTGCAAATTGATCATATGAAGAAAAGATGACCAGATTCACTGCTTTATTAAACCGTGCATAGTTTTAGAAAAACATATTTTGTGTGTTTCACTTGTGTTTCCTGTGCCTTTGATCTTTTTATAGCTTAATCCAAAGTTCCTTCACACCAACTCCACCAGCCACACCTGGCCCTTCAGTGCTGTTGCAGAGCTGATAGGTGAGCCAAACTATTGAAATCTTCTGATATGGCTCTTTCTGAGTATGTGTTTAACAGTTTGGAGGAATGGATGTGTGTCCTTAAGGGTTAGATTACTATCAGCTTCTTCCCTCAAGCCATCAGGCTTATAAACACTCAGAGACTGGACTGAACATACACAGACACACACACACACACAAGCCATCAGGCCACTACACTCTCAGGGACGAATCTGACGCACTATTTGCACTACATTTGC
>JAUMHI010000048.1:11972349-11985284 GCA_032359435.1 Enteromius unitaeniatus | reverse complement strand
ATGTGCACTTTTGGGGAAATAACAGTTAAAGACCCCAGGACCAGGTGGTGTTGAATAATGACAGGAGTCAGAGATGAGATCAATCGAAGAAAAATTTACTGAAGAAAATAATGATAATTATTGTGATAATATAAGTGATAATTTTGGCGTCAGGCCTCCAGACCAGCCCAAATATGTAACTCAGCCAGCAGACGGATATTCTCTGCTTCCCTGAGAATAGACACACCCACACTCCACTAATCTGCTTCTCAGGGTTACCTAGCTCAGTCAGACATCTTATCAGTATGGCTGGTTACACACAGTCTATGCAATATGCATAGAAATACAGGGTAGAACTGGATTGACAAAATCTCTTATAGAGCCTGGTTTGAAACACATCACAGTTCTATCCATAGAGACTTATAGATGGCATTACTTCTTAAATCAAACATATGGATATGTAATTTAATTAGATAGTTAAATGCTGATTCATTGTGTGATCATGATCAAAATTAATATGAAATGAAAATGTATAAAAAGGAAGGATATGGCAGCACTCCATCCTCTACTTCAGCACTAAAAACAACTTAATGCTGTCTCACACATTTAGTCACCTCAAATAATATAAAAATATGATTTGCTTTGATGTGTGACTACAATATTTGCAACACTTGAAATATGGTCAGTAATACTCCCAGAATTGTCCGGAAATCTGAGGTGTTTACAGAAGTTTACTAATCTGCTGAAAACAAACAGAATCCCAATGGAAACCATCATGGAAATCCAATTGGCTTTGTCCAGTAAAATCATTACAAAATTCCTTTTTATAGTCTGTTGTGCGCATTTCTCCAATTGGATTTAACATCCCACATACCAGTAGATACCGTGGGGTGGGTCTGCACTCCCAGCAGACACTGGGAATTACTTGTATGGTTGCTACTAATTCCTATCAGTTGATATTGTAATTGTGTATAAAAAGGCACAGTAATGCAGTGTCATTAGTTCAATGGATTTTGCACGTACCGCAACTAGTGTGTTTTAAACTATGGGTGACAAATATTTTAAAACGCAGTACTGTCCAGATTTTCCCCTACATCTAATGTTTATATCCCACGGAGGAATACAGGCGTGTCTTTACTGTATGTATGAGTCAGAAAGCACGCACTTAAGCAGGAGGAAAGATTATTTACCTCTTCTTTAATAGTATTTTCCTAAAACCAAAGGACTCTTGTCCGCGGTGAGATACTCTTCTGTCTGCTAATGAAATGACATATCTAGCAAGAGAGATACAGTAGATGGATATGGATTATTGTCTAACTAACTACTTACTATCAAGAGAGAAATTGTAACTTTGTAATTTGAGAAACATGTTTTGTGCATGTGCCAATATAGGTACTTTCGTTTTAATAATCAATATGTTTACGGGTTTATAAAAAACAAAAACAGCTAGGCTTCACTGAAAGTTTGTTTACACTTAGATATGAGATGGGTTTCTAAAGGATTATGCTTTATAAGTAATAAGTCACTGAAGTGCTGCAGTGTATCTTTTGACCGCCGTTTATCTCCTCCAGTGCTCTTTTGTAGTCACTAGTAGTGTGAATGATCTGAGCAGTAACTGGCAGTGCAGCATCCAGAAGCTACAGATCCCAGTAATCGGGATGCAGTATGTGTGGAGCGAGGGCATCTCCTGCCTTTGGTGGAGCATAATTTGTCCCCACAGATGTCATATCCCTCCTCTGAATTCCTTCCTCATTCAGATGGTTTCTTGTACCTCACTTAAGGAATTCTCACACTTTCTTTGTTAGAGCAGATGTTTTTCTGAAGTTATACTGTAACTGTCATGAATGCCCTCAAGCTCCACTAGAGGGCACTAGCATCCTCCACACCTCCTTTGGACTCAAATTCCCATCATGGATTGCACATTCACACCAGTTCACATTCTGTAATTATCACTGTCAGCTGTACACCCCTTCTCACCTCCCTTTAAACCACTATCAGACACTCACTCACCGCAAGGTTGTGTGTTTCCATGCCCTAGCATTCCTTCCCGTGATTTTGTTTTCTCTGTTGGACTGTTTATTCTCTGTTTGTGGGATTGTGTGCTGCAGGCCTCGATTTTTGCCTGTCTCTGCTGCTTCTGTCTGCGGTTGATTTACTCTGCCTGTCTGACCATGAATGATAAACAAAGCTTTTGGATCAAAGCGCATTCCTGTCTCCTTTGTTACAGGAAACCTCGCCACCAAAGGGTCCAGCTGCTTTGACCAGAGACGGTGACCAGGTAGGGGCCGAGTCAGGTTTATCCTCGTGAGAAGAACACAGCACGTGTCAGCGCATGAGATGACCACCAAGCTTCAGCTCTCAAGATGGCTTCAGCCACCATCCAGTGTGAGTGATGTGGTCATTCTTCTGGACTCCTCCAGGTCCATGCAGGGAGACGCCATGCTGAACACTCGCAGGATTGCCATTCAAGTCCTCAAATCTCTAGACCGCTCACTAAAGATGAACGTCATCTCTTTCAGCACTGGTTAGAGCTTAAACTGTCTGAAATGTTTTATTGTTTGTCATGTGGACATTTTTATATCCCTCTTCTTTCTGTAATTTCAGTGAAAATGTTTTTTTATAGATTACAAAGAAGCTTTTCCTGCACCAGTAACTTTAAATGAAGCGCCTGGAAAACGTATTATGGTGAGTAATGTTTACAAATGTTTAAACATGGTTCTGAATCTCAGTTCTCTTGCATATATCATTGCATTTCTCCTCTCTTGAGTCGTGTGGTGGCTCTGGTGGCAGCACTGACCTGTGGAGGCCTCTCCGGAACCTGAGTCTGCTGCGTTGCGGCCAGGGCATGAGGAACATCCTGCTGCTCTCTGATGGACATTGTGATGGCCAGACATGTTCAGAACCAGCCTCTGACCCTAAAGCTGGTCCAAGAAAACTGCTGCCTTCTTAATGCTTCTATTTTACTTGCAATGCATTTCTGAATCAACAGTTTATCTAGCTTGACAGCTAATCGCCATGTGCTCAGAGCAGGAGGACAAACCTATTAATTTTTCGACACGCAGATGAAAAACACTTGGACAGAGAAGGTTAATCACACATATTATTGTATTGTTTTTAGAACTTTAGTTAATATTTGCAATATTGACCAGCCTAGAGTCTGATTCTTGAGTTTAAGAGATTTGTGGGTAATTTCAGGGTTGGTGAATGGAGTCTCGAGGCTGCAGTGAAGTGGCCACTGCGCCACCTCCTGTTCAAGCCCCCTCACAGCTTCACACTCTCTTCAGTGACTTTCACACTCCTCTATGGATTTGTGCCACACTGCACTCGGGTACACAGGCTTAATCATGTTGGCAGTGTTGGAAAGTATCTAGTTACATGTAATGGAATTACATAATTTATTATAAAATGAAACTGTAATCAAATTACAGTTACTTATGAAAAAGTTAAGGATTACAAAGGGGTTACATGTGTTTAGGACATGCATATTCAATAATGCTTTTATTTCCTAAATGGGTTCATGTATAGCTATGCTTCACTTTTAAGATTAACTTTTTTTTTTTTTTTTCCCCCAAGGCATTGTTAGATTTTTCGCCACTGAAGAGAGGGTATGATTATGGATCATTTAAGGATTAGGTGTTCAGATCGTTCATTGAACATATACTGTACGACTAAACAATTTATGATAAAAAATTTTCACACAATAAGACTTAAATCCAATTCATTAAAATATTAATAATAAAATATATTCTTAATCGACTGGGAATTGTCTACACATCAACTAGTGGGCTGTGATTCTCCACACAAACACTTTCCTCTTCATTGACAATTGCTGCTTCACTTGCTGTTACTGTAGCTTAATATTGCAGATATTATCTTCATAGCCTTAAAGTGTCTCAAAAATATATTTGGACTCTTTTAATCACACTTAAAATTGCAAAAACAAGTATTTACAAATAAATGATGCAAAACTAACTAGACTAACTAATCTGTGATTAGATTGACAACTGATTGAAATGCAAATGTGACTATATGTTAAGTTTAAGTACTTACCATGAGAAACCATGACAACAAACAAGGTGGACAAGCGAACAAGGGACAACAAGAACTAAACAAGAAAGCGAACATAAAAACAACGTGGAACAGAAATTAATTATTTTGTTAGATCTTGTAAGAATTTGGATCCTAACATGGATCTTGTTAGAAACATCAGATTCAATCCCAGAAACCCAGAAATGTTGCACTGAAAAAACATCTTAAATTTGATCTTCTGATCATCTCTCAAATATGCATTTGTGTGATTCATAGACTGCACGTATGCACAGAAAACATATATACACCTCTTTCAGATGTGAAATATATGCATCGCAAATGATCTTGAATTTGAAAAGCTCTCTGCCATGCAAATAACTCCTAATTAATGTCATTACCATTTAAAAGATCTTGGTAACACTTTGAGAATAGGAAACACTTATTGACTATTAACTATGACTTTTTTGTTAAGTTAAGGTATTGGGAACAGCAAGCTAAAAGAACATGCACTGTTAAAAATCTGCAGTAAAAAAGCGTGCATGTATGCTCAGACCTTAATGTAGCGCTATGCACTTTTCCACGTCAAAAGATATTTTGAAAAATATTTAAGTGCATGCTCACTCTAAGATCAAATCTGTGCGGGGGAAAACTCACGCTTTATAAATAAGGTCCCAGATCCTGTGAGCCAATATCCGTTTGGTCTGATGACAGAACAACTAGTCCGCTAAATTGTGTAAAACCCAAACCCGTTAACAGCAAATCTTTTGTGGTACCCAAAACCAGTAACTGTCTGGTTCCCAAAATTGTATTAACAGTCTGCTATCAGCCAACAAATTAACTAAAAGCCAGAGAAAAGCAGAAGCAGGAGACAAAGTGGTAATGATTGTTAATGGAAAAATAAAAGCAGAGTTTATTGAACAATCTTAGTTACGTGTTTCAATGCTCAGACTTTGTCTGACCAGCACAAATCCAACAAGTAGTGTTATACCACTATATGTTTCCATAAATGTTCCTCTCATGTTCCTCAAGACAAACAGCCCTTGAAACACACACAGTCATAAGACAATAATGGAAAAAATGAAGTGAGTGAATAACCAGTACTCTCTCCAACTTCCATACCACGACTAAGGTGAAACCCTTGAGCAAGGCACTGTTCCCCCAACTGCGACCCGGCAATGGCTGCCCACTGCTCCGTGTGTGTGTGGTTGTTCACTTCTCACTGCTGTGTGTGTGAATTTGAATGGGTTAAATGCAGAACACAAATTCCAAGTACGGGAAACCATACCTGGCCACATGTCACGTCCTTTCCTTTCCTAAATGGCTTAAATTATTGTTATAAATGATTATATGATTAAATGGCATAAATAATTTATTCAAACATTCATATGAATATATGAATGAATTAATATAAACAAAAGAAACTAAAACACAAAACAAATTTATGGTTGAATGTTTAAAGTAAAACCGTTTGCATTTGAATTAGGTTCTTCACTATATTTGCCCTGAACATGCTTTTAGATTTGGATGGTATAAATTGAAACTTAATTCTTTTTAGTCAACAGAAAGTACAAAAAATTACATACACATAACATTTACAGTATGCCTCAAGGACTTAAACAGTAAGTATCAGTTGTATTGTCATTTTTATATCAAGAATGCTACATTATTTTGCAATCATACAGCTGGAATTACTTTAGAGCCACTTTGTGCTTGATCACTTTGGAAACCATATATCCATTCATTTAAGACCCATTTCTTAATAATTGAATCAATTTTTGAAAACTCTTCACAGTTATTCTCACCAACTTTTAGCTAGACACAACAGTTAAATTCACATTTAAAATGCACTAAAACGACCAAAACATTTACTACATGAGCTAAATCAAATCATTTGTCCATTTGAATTTATTTAATTTGAAAGATTTCGTCTATGAAAGCATTTTGTGCCAAAGCATTGGAAAATGATCCATTTGCTGTTGTGCTCATTGAAGTGTTTTAAAAAAATGTGACGTACATATTAAGAACCTGGTAACACTTTAGTTTACAGACCAATTATCACTATTAAGTAGTTGCTTATTAGCATACTACCCTAATATTAGAGATCTTATAAATATTAATATTATATTAATACCTTCATGATATTCAACAATATTTTAGATCCCTTAACCCACTTCATACTGAAATTTAACAACTACTTCACTATTAATAAACAGCAAATTAGGAGTTTATTGAGGCAAAAGCCATAGTTAATAATAGTTAATACTGAAAACAGGTCCCCAAACTAAATTGTGACCGAGAAACTAGTTATTTATTAGTAGCACAAAACTCACATAATACTAATTTATGCTTGATTGAGAGAATAATCTTGATGAGAATTGAATTCAGACATGCATTCAACTGAAATAAAACAATTCATGGTTTATATCTTTAGGAAGCTGTTCTGCATACAAATTTGAGCGAGATATATTACACCAAGCCTTTTCAGACATTTCTGTGGGTTCATTATACTGAAATTCACTATTTTCGATATCACAAATGTGATTTGAGCATATTCTTTCTGCTTTCTTTTTGGCTATTTGTCGCAATTTTTCATCCAAATGTCTATCTGTTTCCTCAGACAGGAGCTCCTCATACCGTGTCTTGTAGTATGGTTTTCCTTTACAGATCTTGCAACAGCAGTTCTTCAAAAACTGACAAGGAAAACTGTCACAATACATCCCAAGTTTGATGTTTGATATCAGCCACCATCCACAGAAACCCACAGCTATGCAGAAATAACCACACATCTGCAAAAAAAGTTTGATGTTTTGAATCAAATGCTTAAATCTTAAACTAAAATGCAGATTCAACTGTGAACTTGTCCTACACTGTAAAAAAAAAAATCTGTAATATTTACGGTAAAAAACTGGCAGCTGAGGTTGCTGGAATGTGACCTTAAAAATACGCTAAGAACGTTTTAGGTTTTTATGGTTTTAAGTTAAATTTACAGTTAAATACCATAATTTCATTAACTGATATAATGTTAATATACCAAGCTATTTAAGTACTAAAATCTGTTTTGTAGCTTTGAAATGCCCATCACATGTAGCTTTAAAATACAAACATATATAGAAGGTGCTCAGACTCATTCACACAAATTCTAAACACCATCATTAAATTGAAATATGCAATAAACATTCATTTAACAACATTACATGTGACACACAACCCCAATAAACATCACTGATTAGAAAAAACTAAGAAGAAACAGAATTATATTAAAGAAAAAACATCAAATTCAAACAAATTTTAAAATGCAATGCAGGGAATTCTGGGAATGTCAGTTTATGTTTTTCCCTGTAAATTTTACAGGAATTTACCACAGTTTTTTCCTGTAGCATTTTCACAGTTTTTTTTACTGTTAAAATCACAGCCATGTGATCAGGCAATCAGAAGCTAAAACCAGTTGCAATAGTTCAAACATGTTTCATTTTAAATCACCCATCACTTATAGAAAACACAGAAATGCCTGTAAAAGTAGAGCACCATGTACTGTGCTATTAGAGTAATTACCTGTGACCAGTTTTTGTAGATCGTAATCATGCTCATTTCTTGAAGAGTGAGATCTTCGTTCTTCTTGCAGGGAATTTCACGCAGTGTGTCATTATATTTGGTTGCCAAACAGAGATACAGGTCTCCGTCTAGAAGAACAAATCCTCCCCAGAACAGACTGATTCCAACAAGCTGAAAGAGTTGAGGACAAAGACCGTGGCAACAGGCTGCACAGATTTTTGTTTTGGTTTGTTTCATTATTTTTAAAATAAAAAACAATATCAGAGGAATGAGCGTAAGGTATATGACCACAATGAAATGAAACACAGGTGTGCATGTGCACGAAAACTGGGAATTAAAGATGTACTGAAAAATGTAAATCATAATGAAAACTAGAAATATATTTGCAGCCTGTGACAAGATCAAACGCAGTTTGTCTGGAATATCAGCAACAAGATGTGGCATTGTTGATCAGTTGAAGTTCAGACACAGAAGCTCAAAAAACAAATAGCTGTGTCCTGAAGTCTCTACCGAGTCCTTATATATGCAACATATAATCATTTCTCATGATGGTTTTGAACCAACAAATTGTTCAACATTTGTTGGTCTGACCATCAGATCAATAGGTTCCTCTTTGGAAGTTGGAAAGTGACATTTAGACAATCTGTTTTAAAACAAAAAATGCAGTGTGTTATGGTTTCAGTATGAGTTTTACAGCCCATGAAATACTGATTATACAACTGCAACAATAGTGTAATCTTTCTTTACATTAATAAGTAAATCAATTAATAAGAATACAGAAAAAAATGTATGTTCTTCTAAAATCTCTAATTATTGTTGTTTTATATACAACTTTAAAATCATTTTTACAGTGTGCATCCTCAACTGTATCTCTTTTTCCCTGTACATTTTACAAAGTCATTTTCCTAGATCCCCACAAAAAAAAGAATAATTGAAATGTTACTAATTGAAATTACTGTAACATCTCGATCTCAAGCTATTTCTCTGAAAACAAATAATTTCATGATCCTTTGCATTCAAACATTTTTCTACAGTTGGTTTTCTTGTATTCAGTGATACTTTCTTTTTCTCCTCACAATATCACTATGATAATAGAATCTACAGACAAAAACTTCATTCATCTGTAAAATACTGTTTTTGATTAACAGGACTGATTGCATGTGCCTGCATGAGCCAGGCTCCTCTGTCATTCTTTATGAAAAGTGAAGTAAAAGAGCTAAAAGTCACCTGATGTCTGGATCCAAGACCACAATTGCAAAATATGTTTTTTTCCCACATACATTACTGTGCCAGCATGTTTTTCTGTTGGTATATGATTTTTCGTAATCATAAACCAATTTCACAAATTAACCCGTAATGACAAAACCCTTTAACAAATAAATTTAATAAATGGTGCGAAAAAAGCAGAGGTGGGGGGAGGCAGGAGGGCTTTTTTTCTTAAATAGAAAAAAAGGTTTTTTATTTCTCTTAAATAAAGGATCTCATGATAATATGGAAATGTTAACAATAAATATTTTTAATATGACGAAAATGTTTACAGAATAGCTCTTTTTGACCATTGCGTCGCAAAATGATTCTAATAAAATGTTATATATTTTAGCATCTACATGTGAACAGGTGCAAGTTAAAAAAAAGTTTAAAAATCACATAAAGACCTGCATGCATTTCACGTTTTAAGCATTAAGTCGTGGATTAAAAAAAAACAGGCTTCTGTACTTTTTCCCCTTAAAGTGACAGTTAATCCAAAAATTCACATTTTGTCTTTATTTGCTCACCCTTGTGTTGTTGCAAACCTGTATGAGTTGCTAACCAAACAACTGATGGTAGCCATTTTTTTCAATGGCCACCCACCGTTTGATTCTTCAAAATATCTTCTCTTGTGTACTGCTGAAGAAAGCAATTCATTTGTGTTTAGTGTTATAAGCACAGTCCCAATTGATTATTTAGGTGAAATAGTTCGTTCTGTGTTTTATCAAGAATGTCAGAACACACCTTTCAGAGGTAATATTGACACAGGGAGGAGGTGCTGATCTCCTTCGCTGGAAGTAAAGTTTGAAACTTGTCTAAGGGATTAGATGTGTCTTAGCCTGTTGATTTATTATGCCATCCACAGAGATGCTGAGCAGAGCTGAGCATCGATTCATCACAGACACTGCTTAAATGTAGGAAGAGGTCATCAGAATGGCTTCAATAGGACAAATCATCTTTGGAATGTAAGACTTTTTCAAACCATTTAAGGCTGAAAATTATAGTACATATAATGCGTCAATACTGATTGTTCATCAAATTTGTCTTTTGCAGTATGATTTTTCTCATAGTAGTCATTTCAGGACTCATTATTTTCATTCTGGCTATTGCATTTTCAGGTAAAACATTCTGTAATAAAAGTGCGTTTGGGCTTTTGATGACTATAACCTAAATGGTTGTGTGCATGTTTGTTTGCAAGTGTCCCAAGGTACCGTTGAAAGCAGAAGTCCGTCTACTGTGGGGAACCTTGCTGATGATGTGGTTCTGGATTGCAGATTCCTTAGCAACACTGGCAATGAGCAGTTCAGTGATGTGTCGATTACTTGGCTGAAAGACTCTGTCAGCGGGGTGGTCTATGAATACAAAAACAAAGCAGCCCAGCTTCAGGGGCAGAACACACAGTTCAAAAACAGGGCTCAACTGTTCTCAGATGCTATATCAGCGGGGAACGCTTCCCTACTGCTGAGAAACGTGAAGCTGGAGGACAACGGTGTGTATCACTGCTCTGTCAATGCACCAACAGTCTCAGGGACTACCAGCATTAACCTTAAAGTGGCTGGTAAATACATTTCCTATTTAAGTTATTTCAAAGTAAATTCATGTTTAAAACCAGAGAATGTAGTTCTGCTTTATACATTAGATACACCAGTGTTGAAAAATGATGCTAAATCACTGAACGATTCATTCAAAGACCTGATTAATTTAGGAACTACTGTACACAAATGATTGGCTACATTTGAAATCGCACACTTCTCTTCTAAATAGTAGGTGGGAAACAGCATGTGAACAGAGTATGTTCGAATTCACAGTATTCATAAACCAGTAGACAAGTTCCTGGATGAGGCGCTACTTCTTGACATACTTTTTAAAGTTCATTAAGTAGTTACATATTCAAGTATGTACTTAGGGAGTGTGTGATGATTTGGACACAGCCACTGTTTATACAAACGATTCACTGAATCATTCACTCAAATGATTGATTCAAAATCCTGATTCATTCTGGAAGTGATGTTTAGGAGTGAGTGAGTCGCTCAATTATTGATTCAAAGATTTGTTTAAGAATGAAACACTTGAAATTTTTGTATGTTGCTCAGTGATGATCTGCAAAGGTTATTACTGTAATAGTACTTTATAATGTATAAATAAATGAAATATTATTAAAGTAATTATTAATAATTATTAGCATGTGTGTGTGTATATATATATATATATATTTATTTATTACACACCCACAAAGTACATGATGGATTCAGTTAAATATAATTATTAATAATTACTACAATAATTACTTTAAAACTATAGTTATTTTAATATTATAAATTACATTTTGCTGTTCCAGTGAATGAAAAGCCAAAGCAATAATAACTTTGAGTCACAATAGTTTAATATGTATGTATAATTTTAATTTAAACTTTGCTTTTCACTCAAATCTCTGTGTTGTTTGCAGCATTCTCAGCTCCCACATTTACTCAACAGAATGGGTCTCTATCTGCTCGGGCTCTGAAATGGTTTCCCCAGCCAGAGGTTAGCTGGTTGAATCAGAGTGGGCAGCTTCTAAACAGCAGCACCACATTTACTAACAACACTTCAGGAACTGTGCTAGTTGCTAGTGTCCTCAAAGACCCAGTGAAGAAAGATGACACCTACACCTGTCTTATCCAGAACAGCCTTGTGAAAGCTATCTCAGAGGCAACCGTAACAGGTAAAATAGTGGCGCTGACAGAAACAAAAGTGTAAAGTTAAAACTAATTATTAAGCAGGACTCACCCATAATCATAACATTTACTCAGAGCATTGCATGTCAAATCAAGTTTAATGACAGCTAGGACACTCTGGACTAACAAACTGGATGTGACACATTAAATAGCATGCACATGCGATTAATGAGTTACAAATGCAACAGAAAAACATTATGCTTCTATAATAAAGTAAATGTTGCTTTTCTTTATGATTATCTCCAGAAAGCAGTGTGACAGAGAGGACATACTTCATATTCAGTGCTGCATCTACAAAAGAGCCATCATTACAAATTCTGTTCACAGTCATCTTTATTCTTTCTGCAATCCAGTATGTGCTGTCCCCAGTTTAAAAAAACAACCGTAGGCCTACTTCTGACCAGAAATTGTTAAATCAAAAGATTTTTTTTTATTAAAACAAGAATACAATTTTACTTGCTTAAATATAGGCTAATGGAATATAATTAACTTCCTCCAACAGTGATGGTGAAGCCAATCTTGTTTGACCATAATGACATTTTACAACAAACAGAATATATATATGTATATATATATATATATATAAAACATCATCAGCTTATGTAGAAACCTAGGTGTAATGGACATAAATTCAACTTTAAAAAGTGTGAATTGTGTGAATTCAATTTATATGTAACTTTCGTTATTAACAGAATTGATCAGCTGTTCTTGAAACATATGATGTCATCGACTATGTTTAACATGCTGTTATCTAAAACTGTTCATGTAAAATGTTTGCAATACCAATAAATATTGTTCTAATGTCAACAAGTTGAATATTCAATTGACTTTTTACACAAATTATGATGTTAATTTCAATATTTAATGAGTAAATATTACTCTATTTAAATATTAATATAAAATCAGTACATTATTAAAATCATTAGTTTTATCTATTAATATTGTACAACTAACCTAACATTAACAAAGATTAATAAACATAACAAATGTGTTAAATATTGTTGCTGTTGTTAGTTAATTAGTTAGGCTAATTAACATAAACGACCGCGACCTTACTGTAAAGTATTATTGACAAAAGATCAGCTATTTAATATCTTTCTAACCAATACAATGATACTTAGTGTTGTGCAAGTTACTTCCAAACTGTAATACGTTATATATTACTTGTAAGGCATTACTTTTAAATAACAGTAACATTACAATATTACTGATTCAAAATTGTAATGCGTTACATGACTCCTGTATTACTTTTGAGTTACTCTCTCCAAAATAACTACAGAGAGCGTGCTGTCAAGGAAAATAGTAGGAAGTTATTTAAATTATTTGGTGTTTTCTGAGTCCGTGTCACAAAGATACATTTCCTGACTCGCCATCTCCTCTGATGCACCTTAAGTCATCTTTATGGATTAAAAT
>JAUMHI010000048.1:11941188-11972249 GCA_032359435.1 Enteromius unitaeniatus | reverse complement strand
AGTCCGTGTCACAAAGATACATTTCCTGACTCGCCATCTCCTCTGATGCACCTTAAGTCATCTTTATGGATTAAAATAATAATGAAAGAGTTTTTGTTTTAGATTTTTGTGTGGTCATTTAAAGCTTTTTTTGTATTTATGTCTTTTTTCGCTGAGCTTCGGGTTAATTTTTGTGAAGCACTCCTGTTCAAGATATTTTAAGTGCGCCCGAATAAATGTAGACCCTTTATGGTTCTGAATGACGTAATATTCTGACTAATATGACGGCGTCATCCATTTTGTTTCCACTGGAGGTGCTTCAACGTTTAACCATTGTTATAAGCTTGAAATGTTTTTATTGCATTTTAGGCAAGTTGTGATGATTTGAAAAGGTTAAATTGATCAAACATAGTGTATGATCAGCACTTTGTCGTCACTTTAAAAAAAACGAAAACTTATATTTCATTTACAAACCTGTACACCACGCATGGATAATAACTGACCATACAGAAAATAGAGCAAAAAGTGTGTTGGAACGCAAGCATTACTGAACATGTACCGAGTAAAATATTACTTAGTAATGCCTTACACTACTGCGTTACAGCAAAAAGTAATATATTACTGTAATGTATTACTTTTGTAACGCGTTACTCCCAACACTGACGATACTGTCATAGCGAAACAGAGGCATGTTTTACATTGTGCATCTTTATTACTAGCCTAACGTACATAAAGGCTAGTGTCCTCTGCTTTGCTCTGTGTTGTAAAAGGCTGGAAATAAAGCATAAACTGCATATTTGCAATCTTTGGGTGCTGTGTGATCTTGTGTCTTGATTTGTGTAGCCAGCAGATGGGGACACCCATATTCCACGCGTGTTTTACAGGCTCGGGTTCCTCTTTTTACACGCTTGGACAGAGTTGGATTTCAGGCCACGCGTAATATGATTGGACGAAGAGACATGTTCTCAAATAACACGAGCGAAAAAGTTAAAGTTCAGTTTGGTGAGAGTTGCATTTTTAGTAAATGACGAGATTTGCCAAAGACGATTAGCCGTTTTACAGCACAGGTTCTGAATAAACTCGCGTTATAGTAAAATAGAATAATATAAACTACTATGTCACTTTGCAAAGAGCGATTAGTTCGTGAAGAAAAGCCAGACGCTGTCTTGAGTGAAAGCAATGGTGACACTGGGAAGAAGTCCAAAGCGGTCTGTGGTGTTTGCGGTCGGATGTATCGAGACCCTAAAATCCTGCCCTGCTTGCACACGTTCTGCGCGGACTGCATCCGCCAGCGCGAGCCGTTCTCTGAAAGACGCTCGCCAGACGCGCACCGGCGCAACGCTGGCTCAGCGATCCTGTGTCCAGAGTGCGATTCGGAGGTGGATCTGCCCCCATCGGGTGTGGGTGGACTGACTACTGACCATCTCGCGCTGGACGAGGTCTTCGCGGAGACGCTGCAGCTGGACTGCAGGGTTTTGTGCGACTTGTGCAGCGACAGCGACGCGGGGAAGCGCTGCGAGGTGTGCTGCGTAAACCTCTGCGACTTCTGCAGTCAGGCCCACAGGTCAGTTTATCAGGGGCTGTTCGGCGAGTAACACGAAAAGTGAACAAGTCATTTATTAACCCTCATAAGACATGAATGACTTTACTCAACAGAAATGGAGACGGTAAAGCGATAGATTTTTTTTTTTAAAGTTGAATGAGAATATAGTTGAGAGAATGATGGGAACCATAACAGTTACTGTTTTGGTTCCACTGTATGGACAAAAGCATTAAGACATTTTTTTTAAATATAAAAAAAAAAATTCTCCAAAAAGAATATAAAATATTATCAGTATCAATATTTTCTTTCCAAATAGATGCATTTTGAGAGCATGATGTTCATCTACTGCAATGGATAATAGTAAATAATCTGTGCTTTACCGATTTTATGACCCATTTGAACGTTTTTATAAATAGAATAAAAAAAACAACTAAATGGCTGCATCTGAATATGCATATTTTCCTACTATACAGTAGGTGAAAAACACCTGAATGACCTACTGCTTCCTGTATGATTCTAAAGTACACACCCAGAGGACACTTTACTATCCCATGAGGCAACTGAAAAGGAGTAACAAGATTGTGTAGGTCACATAACAAGGACGAAGTGAAATATGACCAGATTACACTCAAACTACAGACTATAGAACTCTATAAAATTTATTCAAAAGCAGCACCTACTCAGAAAGAGACTTAATCTTAAACTCTGGACTCCAAAAATTCAGTCACACTCAAAATACCACGTGTTTAACTCATCAATGCAATCTCTCTGACATGACTTAAATGCACCATATTTCCTGTAATTTTTAATGTCAAAACTCTTGTAATCCTCCTTGCAGGAGACAGAAGAGGACATCCTCTCACTCTATTCAAAGCCTGCAGGAGCTGAAGTCTCAGGGTCATCTCTCTAGACCCGTTCTGTGCTCACTTCATCCTGGCCAGGAGTTACGACTCTTCTGTGAGCCATGTGACCTCACCGTGTGCCTGGAGTGTGCGGCCACCTTTCACCGCGACCACCACTGCATCTCTGCCAATGAAGTCATCGGCCATCATGGCGATTGCATCAGAGATCTGGTGGTCAGGAGCTTAAGACCTCGTCTTGCCCGTCTGGAGGAGTCTCTGAGACGCATAGACACATCCCAAGAGGCGCTGCAGGCACGGGCTGACACTTTGGCGGGTGAGATCCGGACGTTTGCTCGGAGCTATGTCAGTGCGGTGGAGGCACATTGCTGCTCACTGCTGCGGTCACTGGAGGACTTAAGGTTGCAGCGCAGGAACCAACTGCATCTGCAGAAGGCTCAGCTACAGCAGGCCTTGTCTGATGTCCAAGGTGGGGTGGACTTTGCTGAACGCCTGCTCACGTGTGGTTCTGACGCTGAAATCCTCAATGCCAAAGGAGTTACTATGAGGAGGCTGATGAACCTCGTGGAGGCAGGATTCGACCCACACCCAACGACGACGGTCACCCCTGATAATACCAGCAGCATCTGTTTCCTTCCTCAAGAGAGTGCTGGAGAGGTGCAGGGATTTCCTGTGGTGGGAGTCATACATACCAAGACTGTGGATCCCAGCAAGTGCACGATCCAGGGAGAAGGTGAGAGTAGGGTAGACAATGGTGGTTGGTGGTCTTTTTTTCTAAATCAATTCAGAACCATACCTCAAAATGAAAATTTGCGGGTTTCAAGCTTCAAAAATTACACGAAATGATAATTGGTTGCAACAAGTATTGGAGAAAAACATTCATTTCACAATGAGATTTTATCAATTTTCAGTTGTTTTTTAATTCAATGATAGGTTAGAATTTTGTAAAATTTTTTGAACAAAAGATCAAAAGGATAAACAATGTAGATTTATTTTCACAGCAACCTTTGCTCAGATTTACCAAGGGTGCCAATATTAGTGGAGGGCACTGTTTATACTTGTGTGTGTACCGTGTAAAATATTATGCGAACATAAACTTTAATTTTAGATGCAAATAATCACAATTCATTTATGTGACAGCACTAATTAAAATCAGTAAATAATCTTTCAAAATTCGGAAATAATGTATTTTTAAAAATCGTGTTTTAAGTTTTATAGAAGAGCATCACAAGGGTTTGAAATTAAATATGGATCAGGAAATGATGACAGATTTTTTTATTTTGTTGAACTGCTTCCTTTTGAAGTCAAACATTCAACTGCCAGTTTTATACTTTAATTAGCCGTGTTCCCGCTAAATAAGTGTATTAGTCTGTTTTTAATCCTAAAATGAAGCCGTGTGGTCACATGCAGTACAAGTGTTAGGTTTGGTGACTTTTTGTGAAAAAAAAACTGAAATTTTAAGCTGTGTTTGTCAAACACATGACGGTACAGTGCACATTCCTCGGAAACGGTACAGATCAGATGAAATTGTGTATTTGTAATTTTCTGTGTACAGATTATGTATCTGAAAGTTAGACCATAAATTGACTTTTGTCCCCTCCCACATGCACACATAGACAGACATACACACACAAGTGTACACACCAAAAGGCCCGGGGCATAACACTAGGATAAACAGCAGTCAACATTCCTGGCTGCTATGGCAACCCAACCTTTTTATGTACTGGTGCTCCTAGAGTGTGATTGTAAAAGTGACGCTCATCCAGCTCTGTCCCAGCATGCCGCAAGTAGGTTCACAGCAGGAGGATAATGCACTACTGCTGTTTGCCTGTGGTGTGCAGGTCGATCGTACAAGTTAGGGTTCAGATTTGATTTCTTTTCATCAGATCTGTTTAGTCCTTTACAATTTAAATGTCCTAATGTGTCTACTCATTTAGTCTGCATAAACTTGTCCCTTTAATACCGTTGACTGTAAGCTAGCGTTCAGATATGCCTCCTTTCACACAATCAACAACTGTCCTTGTCCTAAATTTTTCACTTTTTTGCAATGTTTCACTTGGATGCATGTCACAATTTAGAAAAAAAGATCTGTTGTTACTTCCGCTATATAATCCGTTTCACTCGCGTGTCTCTACTTGAATAACTCACAGGTGTTGAACGAGGTCGTGAAGGTCAGAGGGGAGAGTTCACTCTGGTTTGCAGAGACTCTTCCGGAGAGCAGATGGGCCGAGGTGGAGACCCTGTGCTGGTCAGCATAGTGCACAAGGAGAGGAAGGGCTGGTGAGAGTATATATGGAAAAATTAAAACCACTACATTGTAATAAGGTCAAAGAATCACTAATAAATGTACATGTAGCATTGGCAAATGTTAATTTCTAATTACAGATTCCTAATGATCTATTAATTTTTTGGCTTGATTCATTTATTCATGAGCAAATAAATATTTTCAGCCTTTTAAAATGTTACTATTTAGGCCTGAATGTAATTTATGTATTTTAATTGAAAGTAGAATTTTGACCTGTTTGGTATTAATGAACTATTAAGCTTAATGTGGTGCATATTTGTCAGCTTTATTAATATATCACAGAATGAGATTTCTGTAATAGTGATAATAAACTGAATGCAAAATACACAGCAACTTAAAGTAAAAATAATATACATTCCATTCTCAGCGCCTAACATCATCTCTTAAAGGTGACATTTTGAAAATCAGACTTTTTTTTGTGTTTAAGTGCTATAATTGGGTCCCTGGTGCATCTAAAACCTAGAAAATGCGAAAAATAAGAACCAATTAGATTTATTTTTAAGTAAGCCTTTCATTGCAAGCTTGTGAAAAAACAAGCCATTCAGATTTTTGTTCGCCCCAGCCAATAATAACAAATTATTCTAATATAACTGCCCTTTAATCTGCACGATTTCACCCACAGCGCTGCCAGTCGCAAGCAACAACGGTGTATTAGTTCTAAAGCCGTGGCCAAAATTCAAAAGTTTGTGACAGCCGCTCAGAAAAAAGTATATCAGAAGATTAACCTAAGATAGCACTCAAAACGCGTGATTTCAACATGATAGACATTATCAAAGCCAAACATGTTTTTAGTAGCGTGTCTGAGGAAAGAGCTGTAAAGGCTTAGCCCATTTCTTGAAAAGGGGGCGGGGAAACTGCACCTCATTTGCATTTAAAGAGGCATGGATGTAAACAGCTTGATTTTGCTTTCACACTTCCAAAATGATATAATAAATAATCTGGGAGCTGAAATTTCATATACACATTCTTGAGACACCTGAGACGAACTGTATATTATAAAAGAGGCAAAATAGCTGTCCTTTAACATTGTTCTGTCACATTACAGCTCTGTGGAGGCGGCTGTGGTGGATAAGGGTGATGGTTCCTATGATGTGTCCTACACTCCAGCTGAAGCAGGTCTCTACTCTGTGTGGGTCTGTGTTAAAGCCCAGCATGTCCAGGTAAGTGTTCATTTAAACCAGTACAGCTTTGTCTAATGATTGTTTGATTGGCAAGTTTAAAGGAATATCAGTGATGCTGGGAATTATATTCTTGCAATACGTGGTTTCTAGGGTTCACCGTTTGTTCTAAATGTGAAAACGAAGTTCAGAGGTCATCGTGGCATATTCCATTGTTGTTCCTTCTGCTCAAGTGGGGGAGCTAAAGAGGCACGCTGTGGCTGCACAGGAACTATGCCAGGTACTGTTTACTCCCAAAATTGTATCAAATTAAATTAATAATAGTAATAATAAAAAAGTATGTTTTCACCTAATATGAATTTGTGTGTGTGCGCACTCAGGAGGGTTCCAGGGTTGTGGACATGGTCATAAAGGACACCCCGGTAAGCCCCACTGGTCATGTTGTGGGAGTATAGCGGAGGCCTCGGAGTGTGTTCTACATAACCTGGGCAGTGTTTCTCCTCGAGGACACCTGAGGACTGTGGAGCTCTGACACAGAGCAATTATACACTTGATCTGTTTAACATAACCATAAGCTCATAAACATACTTGAATCTTCTCAACCAGCCTACATAATTCACAATGAATTTTTAAAAAATCACATCGTGTTTTTCATGTTGCCCTTTTTAACAAAGATTTATGCCTTAATTTGTGTGATAAACATTTTTATTTGTTTCAGCAGTGCTAATATTTAGAATCATGGCAGTCTGGGGAAAAAAAAAATATATATATATATATAATTGTCCTGTCTGTCCTGTCTTTACACACTACACTATCAGTATTGTAAAGATTTAAATGTTGTTTTCTTTACACTAGTTATTTTTAATGGCTGTAAATGTTTAATGTCTGTGGCATCATATTGTTTCGTATTCATGATCAGCATGATTTGAAGAAATATTGTATGCAGTACTGTTTTATGTTTCATCTTCAATGATAATTAGCATGTTTACTTTTATATCATCCAGTTGTATGAGCAATGAGATGTGCGTTATTATATTTTTATATGTGTGCATGACTTATTGTATTCACCCATTACATTATCTTTGTATATGCTGTTCCACAGATTAAACAGCGTTTACCTCTCCACTTGTGTGGTTACTAAACTTCCAGTATTGATTGTAAAGATTGTATTGATTCATTGTTAATGTGATGTTTTATATTTTATACAGAAATGTGGATATCACCACCATATTGTTTGCCTTGCTAATTGGTAATATATTTTACTCTATGCAGTTATTGTTTGGTTCTCATATAACCAGTTGTTTCAAAGTGAGTCTTTATAGATGCATGTGTCACTTCAAAAACACAGACTTTTAGAAATCAGAAGTGATGGTTTAAAGTTAAATTTTTTTTTTTTCCCTTTTTTTTTTTTTTTTACTTCCAAGATAATCGAGAGACTGGAGTCATGCTGATAACTTGTGGATTATTGTGTTTTTATCAGCTGTTTAAAGTCATTCTGATGGCATCCATTCGCTGCAGAGGATCCACTGGTGAGCAAGTGATGTAATGCAAAATTTCTCAAAATTTTCATTTTGTGGTTGAACTTTTAACAGTTCAACAAGGTGGATAACACACCGGATTGTCCTTTCTAACACTAGATGGCAGCAGTGCTTTGTGGGGACGGGTCATAGCGTGGCGACAAAATTTCCTCTCCCTCCTCCGTCTGTATTTACAAGTGCACTAGAGTCATGGAAAGACTTCGTCTCAGGCTTTAAAAAACAACACATTTCCCTCATTAAAATACACCATCTGTATTCTGTATTAAATTATTTTTCATGTAGTTTACTTGAAATAATATTTGCTGAATAAAAACGTGGTAATGTGACCGTACAATTTATATAAACTGTATATGTTATAGATTTATTTCCACGTGCAGAAAAAAAGCCTGTGATTAATCCCTGGAAAGATGTCAGACAACGACCTGTAATATTTCATCACTGTGCCATGCACATACAAAGCAGTGGATCTGATTCAGAAGGACACCGTACATGCTTTTCTCTTTAAAATCTCTGAGCTTACACAGTCACGGACTTCAGGAGTTTTAAGCCTGCAAACAACTGTGTTTTTATCAGAACTGTTCAATGTAATATTTCATTATTTATTCATCATAATCCACTGGTTATCTGATATAGTTTTATAGGAAGTAGTTATTAAGATGTCCTTGAATATTTTATAGTTCATTATTTTGTTTATAGAAAGGCATTTCATTTGGTTTAAATACGGACACTGGACCAAAAATTTTTTTTTTGGTATTAAGTAAAGATCATCAAATAGTTGTATCTCAGCCAAATACTGTCAAACATCCAATCATACATTAATAGAACGCTTATTTATTCAGCTTTTAGATGATATATAAATATACTGACCCTGCTGAATGGCTTTGTGGTCACATATCTGTAGAAAGACCAGTTTTCACCTGTATTATCTTCTAAATATAAATGATGTATACATGGCTTTTTCAAAATCTTATCTCATTTCTTATTCATAAAACAGCTTATATGTATATAGCCTACACTTCAGGAATAATGCAAGTACTGATTTATTAATGCACATGTCTTCATATATATATATATTTTTTTTTCTTCTTTTTCTTTTCACACTTTTTATCTATTCCTAATGTTGAAAAAAATTCTAAGTTGCTTATCCAAGAACATGTTCTACTTGTCACACAATCTAAGTGATCAAGTAAATATTTATTGATTAACATATATAAAAGTTGTGCTAAATCTAATTTGCATGTCAGAGAGGGGAATCTCAAAGAAAACTCATTATTGACCCACATATGAAATCTAAAGGGCTATACATTAATCTGAATTCACAGGGTTTGACAGCACGCATCACAGATTCAAGTCTCTTTAGGGGGAAGGGTCTGATACACTGATGCCATGACCTGGATAGAGTCTAAATGGCTCTTGGAAAGGGGGTTTGAATGGAGGAAAGTTCAAAGAAGAAGTAGTTACATTACATGAATAAAATCATTTGGCTTGTGCAGATCACAATATAAAGCATATGTGCATGTATGTACACACACAAACACACTTGTACTTACTTGTTTGTCTCCAATAGCACGTCACTAATGGTGTGCATCGTTAAACTCATTGCCTTTTTTCCAGAGACCTCGAATTCCTTGGTGTACACTTCTTCTATGAATGGCTTTACGTAATCCTCATGGGCTCGAGAGCTGCTTGCTATCATAACTGTTGATATTGGATGCACTCAGTCATTCAGCCGCCTCCTCTTCTCACTGCATTTGTCATCTCTCTGTCTTAAACACATTGTCTTGTTGGCAGCGTTTGCCTCCACGAGCTCTTCTCTTTATCTACACTTCATTTATCATTCACACTTGAGGTCTAATGTATATTCTCTTTCTCTTTGTTATTTTTCCTGCACATGCCCTTTTGTAAATTGCTCTGTCTGATGTATACACTATGTGCTTTTGCCATAACCATTAGTATGTGACTACAGTCTGCCTCAGATCTCTAATCTCCCATCAATCCTTCGCAAGGTGAGAACTCTTCCTCACCTGTCAGCAACATGTCATGTCACAGAGCCGAGACCAGAATGTTATGACAAAGCTTGACAACCCAGGCTAAAAGCTTCTTTATCATGCCTGCAAAAAGCACTGAAAGGAAGGATAACGCATGTGCCAGAGAGTTTAGAATCCGGGACTGTGCTGCGGCTGAATTATTCAGTTGGATTAGTTAACATTAGCAGTTTGTCAATAATTCATTTACCAGGAGAAATGTGGTTTCCAGGACAACTTGCATAACATAGTGTTTAGTCCCCTTTGGGCACCTCAGATATTTTTAGTAACAGAGCTGGAGATGCTCACTCGCACAATTAAAGAGATGGCACTTAAAAAAAAAAAAAAAAAACTAATGAAGAGGACGTGCAGCATGCTTAATTTATATTATTCATCACTGATCATAGTAAATCATGTTTAAGATGTCAAATGTACATTCATGACTATTTGTTTCCGTAAGAATAGTTCAACTAAAAATGTATTTCATCATTCTTTACTCTTTAAGTTCCAGACCTGTATGAATTATTTTCTTCTGTTGAACATAATAGAATGCGGTTAACCAAACAAATATGCAAATGTGAATAATAATGTGGAGGTCAATAGAGACCATCAGCTGTTTGGCTGCACACATTCTTCAGAATACCTTCTTCTGTGCTCAGCAGAAGAAACAAAATCTCATACAGGTTTGGAACAAATTGCAGGTGAGTAAATGAAGACTTTTATTTTTAGGAGAACTATGATTTTAAGAGGGCATTCTCTTTCAATAACTGCATCACAGCCATAATATAGTTATGGCCAAATGTTTGCAAATAAATAAAATACAGTGTGAACAAGTCAGCAAAAAAAAGAAACTAGTAATAGCCCATTTAGCAAGTCATTTGTGTGGTATACAGTAATAAAGTTTTCTGCTTTATAAAAAGATCATTATTTCCACAAAGTTGCGCTGTAAAGCATTTCATAATGAGAGATAAAAATCTCAAGCGTTTGCTAACTTTTTGCATAGGCTACAATGTCCCTCTTTTGCTTACCTGGAAACAGTATGACTGATGCCATTATACCTACCATTATACATCAGTGCTGAGGGAACAGCCATTTGTTGTGGTGTCAGAAACCACTTTATCTTGTGCACTCATTCTGCCCCATAATGCACCGACTCGGAAACACATGTCTAAAGTAGTTTCAGGCAGATCAGCCTGTCCATTTCTTTGCAGGTTACATCATTACACCAGTAGATGGCAACAAGTGACTGTGTTTATCAATGACTTATTGATTCATTCACTCGCTCAAGGATTCATTTTCAGTAACATTTGGTTCACAATAGTTCACAGTAGTGGCTGGCATTAATGTGTTCAGCAGGTAAATAATCTAATTCTCTTTAATAAACCGTTGTATAAAACCAAAAGAAATGATATTTTCAGAACAGCAGCACGTTTTAATTGTGAGGGTTATTACTGCATACACCTTGTATACAGCTCAGATGTTATTATACCATTTAATGTATGGCTTAATTAGGTTAAGCTAGATTTCTTTATGGGTCTACTAAGTAGTTTATTTGGCATTATGGTGAGTGCTGTGTCGCCTCATTAACTGGAATGTCTTATCTACATTTATTTATGACAGACGCTTTCGTCCTGCAAAGCCAATCAACTCGCCCTTGCCTGGACTTCTCAAGGTTGACGCTGTATCCCATTCATTTGCTTTAAACTGTCATCGGTCACCATTCC
The DNA here is from genome assembly GCA_032359435.1 of Enteromius unitaeniatus. Taxonomy (NCBI): domain Eukaryota; kingdom Metazoa; phylum Chordata; class Actinopteri; order Cypriniformes; family Cyprinidae; genus Enteromius; species Enteromius unitaeniatus. Next base: position 11,961,158 of record JAUMHI010000048.1, on the reverse strand, counting down.
TCTGTTTGAAGTCTCAAAGCACATCCTGCCTCATTATACAGGTCCACCAGAGGATGGTCTCACCTCTACTGCAACTTAAAGTAACAGATAAACCTTTCACCCGTTCCCTTTCCCTTTTCCCGTATCTTCATCCTCACTTTGCCTTCACAGAGGTTTGTGTTGAATTAGTTTTTCTTAATCCAGTCTTTTTTGTTGTATATGGTCTGAGGTTTGAGGCGATTCTTCTTTTGGCCAGTGATCCGTGTCATATTCTCACAGAAAACTGAGAAACTCAGCAGAGCGCAGCTGCTTCTTTCTGACAGTGACTTCTGTCAGAGTGTCAAATGTTTGCCTCTTAAACTGACTGACAGCAGATCCTCTCCCTTGGCTACTGCTTTCTTGAGTATGACTCACACATACATCATTTCCTCTCCACAACCCTCAACAGCACTGACATTCGCTGTAGGTTATTCTGGCATCCTTAAATCAAGAGAAAAAAACTACACTTATGGCAGCTCAAGGACTAAGTCACAGACAGATCTAAATGGCCTCATTTTTTGTCTACTCAGCAGAATGTGAACATGTCCTTTGATGGATCCATGATATATGAGGGTGCAAACTATTTTTCATTTAACCACAATACAGCGTCTTCTAAAGTTTAATGTATATTTGATTATATATAAATAATTTTCATTTTATTTAACATACATTTCAACATATATTTGATTGTTTGTAAATCATCCTTATGATTTCTCGACCAAATTGTTACATATATTTAGTGTTTTTTTAACACCTTACACACATATTCATTACAATTTTACACACAAACCCAAGAATTGCACAGTGCCTACTATCTCAAAATGTAACACTGCTTTCAAAATATCACAAACACACCTGCAACGCAAACACCTTTGCCATCAGTTAAAAACTCAGTCAAAGGCAGAGAATTACCTAGTATATGTTTTTGCAGATTCCGGTTCTGATGTTTGAGTGTGAGGTTTCAAAAATGATGTGACAAGTAAAGATTTTGTGTTTAAACAGTTGAAAAAAATGCTATTATATAATATGCAAATCATTTCTAAAATTGCTACTAATAATTGTCTCTATAATGAATTTAACTTGACATTGCATAGCCGCTAACCTGATTTTTCTTTGTTGACCCTGGGTTTTCAGATTTGAAGAAACAGTTTACAGTTTTTGTGAAGTTTACAATCAGTGTTTAGGCATTACTCATGGGTAAGGGGTAGAGATATGGTCAAGACTATATTTTTTCATTAAAATGTTGCAGGTCAACTAAGTATGTTGACCTAGGGACACATAGCACTTGGCTAAATCAGGACAATCCAGTTTAATGCATGTTTTAATGCAATCCAGTTTAATGCATGCAAATTAAATGATCCAATATCATTTAATTTATTTGCATTATGTTTTCTCATATTTTGTCAGTTTTTTAATCAAGTGTAGGTCTATGTAGTTTTTGTAAGGTTTTAGTTTATTTAGTTTTAGTTATTTAAATACATCAACTTAACCTTAACAAACTTGTTTAATCTCATTTAGTGTTCGTTTCACTTCAAGCAATGTGCATTTTCTAATGGCCAGCTCCCTATATTAATAGTTCAGATAGGCCTATTTAAAAAAACAATTCCTATTCACAGGCATTTGTTTTAAAACGTCAAACTGAGAAAACACAAACATACAAAAACTATGTCGCTAACAGGACATATAATGTGCTATGTCGCTAACAACTTGCCCCGCCCACAAACAGTACAATTTCCACGTGGATAAATCTGTATCCACGTGTTCAGATGCACTACACTAACCTAAGAGCAGCCCTTTACAGTCAGGTCACTTATAGGTCTCCGTAGTGACTTTTATGTAATGCAATATGACGTTTATTATTTGTATCTTTGTTTCGTAGTTATCCATAGGACATTTTTCAAATCTAAGCAGTTTATTCAGTGTAGCGAAGCCTCTCACAACACCCATAAAAAACGGCCTCTGGTCGACCAGTTTTTTACTCTTATACAACACGAATCTTCATTTTCATAAAGGACTGCGCCATCTGACCAATCACAGCAGTGAGGGCTCACACAAGTCTCGAGTCATACAAGAATAATTTAGAAATGATATATTTGTATATTTTTTGTATTCGCTGTTTTGTTATTTCAAAAGTTCAAAAAAATATATAAATAAATAAATATATATAAAAAAAATTATAATTTAGAAATGGGGTAAAATTAAATCTATTTTTGGAGAAAACTAAAGTGTTTTTTGACCTTGCATACATGTTTTAAGAGACTCATAAAGCAATATTAGCAACCTTTAAAAAGGCACAATAGGGGCACTTTAAACGCTGTTTTGCCTCTACCGTCCAAAATTGTCCGCCATTGATTATGCGTTTCCTATTGAGGCTCGCACTTGAGCGACGCTCCCTGGCTTTACCAAACGGCAGCTGACTTGATGTCGGAGGACTGAGAGGAGGAGTAACGCTAGCTGTTGCAGTAACAACATCCTGGATACTGGAGCCTGGCGGCGCACACGGCTACAGAAATAAAGGAGGATCCAAGACGTAAGGGAGGCGGTGGTATTAATCGCAAATGCTTCAGTTTACAGAAGCACAAACATGAACGTGAACCTGGCAGCTTTCAGGCGTTAATTGTGGATTTATGGTCTTCGGCGCCGATTGATCCCGAGGCACCGACAAGGTGATGCAGCAGCGGCAGGACGGGATCGGTCCGCTACACGGCGGCCAGCTGAATGCCTTTACTGGAGGAAAACGGCGCAGCACACGTCCAGCGCAGGCCGGCGTGATCTTTCATTAAAATAGGACAGTATGTAGAGAGGATCAACGATACACCCGTGTTTACTTTCATTATTGTATCGGCTCTTGTTATCGCTCTCCGGTTCCGAGACGCTGCCACGGCATCAAGAGAACCAGGCCTGGGCTGAGACACCGCGATATTTACCGTGGAAAGCGCCTAATGTTATGCGAACTTTTATCGTTAACAAGCGTAACGAAAGCCCCTAGTGCTGTGTCATTGTGTTTACTATCCGCCTGTCCGGTTTTCTTTATGGTTGCTGTTTTGCTTTTCTTCTTTTCAAACTGCTTTCTCTTACAGATAACAGGTTATTGTATTGCTAGTTTATGATAAATAATACGCCAAACGGGCGGTGAGGGTGGACTCGGCGTTTATCGTGAAGATAACGACTCGACCCAACCCGCCTCGACACGGAGAAGCTTCAGATCATGGAGCGGAATGATAAAAAGACCCTAACGGTATGTGCACACATTTCTCTCACCAACATTTGAGAAAAAATACTGCGTGGTGTTACATTTACGACCGGCGTTTTGAGCCTGAACCGCTTGATCGAGAGCAAACACTTGTACAGGTGTCAAATTGTTATGCTCCCCGCTAAAAGCGGCTCTGTACTGTATGTTTTTGGTGCATGCTAATTGACACGCTTTGATATAATGGCATTTTATTTGACTGCAGTCTACCTGTGTTTAATTATAGCCTTATAGTCCAAACAAGGCGTTTAGATAGACCGGATTTAAAAAAATTTGGGGCCATAAAGCATACTTGAACGTGTGTGTGTGTGTGTATGGCCAAACCAAAAATCCATGTATTTATTGAGTGGTGTAGTACTACGAGAAAAAAGCTAAGGTTTCTCTTTCAGTCCCTACAATTAATCACACAATGTGTGGTGTACTCTATAGAGTCATTTATATCAAGTAGCAAAATTTGACCAGTTACACAGAATAACTAGCCATTAGACTAGTATGCCTATATTCATGGGATTTATTAAACAGTTGAGGAAAGGTGCCGGCATTATTATGGATTTCGTTTAAACTACCCATAGTCATACTTTATAAAACATACTTTCGCGAAGTAACCTTTATTTAAACCAACTGTATAGCACTTACCAGACAGTATGCAGTATTTTAGACAGCTACTGTAATTGCTGAACTCTAGCTGTACATTTTCTATTTTTGACTTGCTAGTAAAAGAAACACCATTCAGAGCAAGTTGGTATCAAAATAGTATACTAGTAGTTGCATAGCACTCTTGCTATTTCTGCAGTCTCTATTGCTGCCTTCAAGTGCACGTGGGAACCTCCAAATCTGGCTTTTTTGGAGATGTCAAACATTTAAGTTGGGAACAAAACAACCAAATAACTATGTTATGATGTATAACTACATCTTTCACTTATTTTCGCATGGTGTCACAATTGAATGTTAAGCAAACCGCGAAAGTGCTTGGCACATGGATACAGACTATATTTATTTGTGCTTTCACCATGTTTTAAATCAACATGCCCCTTCCAACGTCTCTCAACTTGGCAACTCGTTTATCACCTGTACTTGTTGCTTGGAACTCGTAATTATAGTACCACTTAAAAAAGCATATATTACGTTACAGAAATATTGAACCAGTTTACTTTGATGACTGCTAAAATGATCATATGAGAGGGCTGGAGCTGCCTGTTGTGTAGTAAAATTTAGACTTTCTGTTTAGTTCTTTCTGCTGCTTAACATAATTGCCATGGAAACTGAAGTGCATTTTTAATGACAAGCTTCTGTTGAACGCCTCATGATAGTCCGTATCTAAAAATGTCTGTCTTTGTTTTCAGAGCATGTGGAATCAGTTGTGATCTACAGGACAACCTCATTTCTAAGAGACAAGCAGACGTTCGGCAGTAAAGTTCCTAATACCGCAATGAGATAATAGTGTGGCTTACACAAAAACAACCTTGTCACTTATCCCGCCATATTCCAGTTCATCTTCAAAATATGACCACGCCGGCTCTATTGCCACTATCGGGACGTAGGATACCTACCCTCTCACCAGGTGCCTCCTCATTCCCCCATCACAGGGCCACCTTGCGGCTCTCAGAGAAGTTCATCCTCCTCCTCATCCTCAGTGCCTTCATCACCTTGTGCTTCGGAGCATTTTTCTTTCTCCCGGACAATTCCAAACACAAGCGCTTTGACTTTGGTTTGGAGGACGTGTTGATACCGCACATCGAGTCGGAGAAGGAGGCGAGGCACAGCAGCAGACAGGTCATACATGGCGTGGGAGCTCATGATGAGCATCGACACAGGTGAGAGCTCAGAGATGACTTCATCTCCTCAACAGGACCACGTGTTTTTATGCTTTTGTGTCTGTAGCTCAGAGGTTCTCAACTCTGGCCATCGAGGTCCACTTTCCAGCAGAGTTAAACTCCAATCCTAAAAACACAAGCTGAAAGACTCTATATAATTGCTCTTATCAGTTTTGTTTTTATTATTTTTATTGTTTTTGTATATTTGCACTTGCACATATTCAGTTATATGCGTTTATACTTAAAAATGATTATGTAGTTGTTTTGAAATGAGATTAAAAAACACCAGAAAAAACCTAATGATTTGATCAAGGTACTTTCCATTTGTATTTGAAATTCCAAGTTCCTAGTTGGAACTTTTAACTGAAATACCCCTCAGGTTTGAATTCCCACTCAAGCTCAGAGGAACCACTATAACTTTATAATCTAGCAAGGCTTCTCAGAGCGAACAAAATACTGTCTTTTTATCGACTTGTGTTGCTATCAATGGATAGGTCCATCTTGGTTTTCTGACCTGTGAGCTGGAACGTTGTCAACTCGGTGTGACATCATTCCCAGCTTTGGCATCCTGAGGTAAATGGATCGCAGCAGGAAGATGAACCTTGAGCGCCAGTGTTGAGAAACCTTGGAATAGGTGGTATATTATCTTTAGTGAGGTGATTTATCAGGAAAACAAAATGTACTGCTGTACTATACTGGACTAGATGCTCATCATGGTTTTACAATTTAGCTGCATGAGGCTCATATAACTGACACGTTAAGATTTAATTTCCAAAAACAGTCAAAATGAATTATTTGCAAACTATTTTCCCTTAAGACTTTTATGTTTTCTAGTGTTAGAGAGTTATTTAATGAAAATATATGTTGGTCTTGATTATTTTGAAATGTCAGGAATTTATTGACCATAAAAAGTTACAATGAGTGTTACTAACGCGAAATGGTAATTTTTCATATCGTCATATTGCCAGCTTGTGAGATCGCCAATACATGATGTTATCAGAGAGAGAGAGAGAGAGAGAGAGAGTCTGAAAGCAACAATAACCAAAATACTATACTTTCAAATATACTGAAAAACTGACAGTTTGATCGGGCAGTTTGATAATGGTAGCCCGATAGTAAAAGGCCACATAATAATAATAATAATAATAGTTTATACATTAATAGAAGAATGAGCCCAATATCATCTTGACTATCGACAAAGACATCTGGTATTGGTGATATCTCTGGATACACGATACTATCGTCAATAAACCATAATGGAGTGAGACCTGATTGCAAAAATGATGCTTAAAATGTCAAGATGCTGTGTGCCTGAAGCGACATCAGTGAGGATAAAGTCATTGAAAGATTCTGAAATGTCGTCATCCTTTTAAAGCTACTTATCTTAGCATGTAATTGGAAAGTCGCACACCACTAGGTGTTTCATGACTGTTTCATGGAAGGAGAAAAATGCTTTAAATGTGCTGTTCAGGCTAAGCTTATATATAGGTGTGAACGGGCTGTTCACAGATTGTCTGTGCCATACTTAATGGTCCTGTGACCTCTGAAAGCTTTTTCATGCCCCAATACATGTGAACAGTGATTCAGAGCCTGAAGTCTTCGGGAGAGATAATTTAGCTTTTTGTTTTTCTATATTTTGCTATGTCACACCATAGGATACTATATTCAAAAGCATTACAAGATCACTTAAAAAAATCTTATGTTAACCACAAAGCAGAGAACCTCATACACATAAACAGACGCTCCCTTCACAGTTTTCTGAGAAAACAGATCGTTATACTTTCTCTTATTCTGAGATTGATGTTTTTATCTTCTTGTTTTGTCCCCTAGCAATACAACTGAGATTATTAAAGGCTTTTCTTTCACGCTTGAGACCATTGTAGCTACACAGCTCTCTTTCTTCAGCAGTGGACCACAATCCATTGAGAGTTTAAGTGAACTTGTGAAAAAGGTTTTTTTTTTGCTGCTTTGTTGTTCCAGGGGCCACTAAGTGTTGTTTCTGCCTTCGCTATTGAGCCGTGGCTTGTTCTGCCCGTCTTAGAATCAAGAACCATTCATGCAGCCTTTTATATTTAGAAAAGATTTTAAACCCAGTGAGGTTTGAATGCAACTTCAGAAAACAGAAAGTTGGTATTTTGATAGTGAATTTGTATTCTTAGGTTGCTTGAAAATAACACCAGCGCAATGTAAGATGAGTTATCAAAATATCAGAGCTTTTTTTCCCCCCATGTAGCAGGTAGGACGGCACAATATTTTGCATGCAATAGTCACGCGCATCTCCCCATTAAAGCCGGTTCTTTCATTAGTAATAAAACTCCCACCTGTTTTCAAATGAAGCGGCGTTTAACACACAGAGATCACTGACAAGCTACGCAAATCACACGCGTAATCACAGGTGGGTCGCATGTGAAACTACGGTATGCAAACTACGGCTCTGTGTATTAAATTCCGCTCTGTCTGAAAACAGGTGATGGAGATCTATTACTAATCAAAGATCCGGCTTTACTAAAGATATGTGCTTGACTATCACATGCAAAATATCGTGCAGCCCTAAATCAGAGCCCTAATGTCTTAGTATTGTTTCTCGTGTTACTACACATCACAATATAATCCCTTGTCTTGCGCTGTTGGAGATATTTGAATTAAAAGCAGTATTTTTTTTCTCCTGTGGTCACCCAAGCTTTCACTAGATATGGAAATGTGTGGCACATTTTGTGTGGCAAATGCTGACTCCGTTTCAGCTAGGCATTAGTGTGACTGAAGACGATCATGAAATTGTGCCGGCTAGACTGAACACAGCCTCTTAAGCACATGAAAATGAGCCCGCTGAGCTGATTTTTCGTTTTATTGGTAGCATAGTCTCTAGTGCAGTCAGACACTGCTTTAATAAGTGAGAGAATGCAGCTGATAGTATTGCTCTGACATGAATTGTTGTTTACTGGAGTTTATTATTGGTATCTTTTTTAAATTTTGATTTAATTGTTCTAAATATTCAATCAGTCGCTTCTGAGCAATTTCCTTGCTCCTCAGAGAGTAGTCAAATACACCGGACCACATGATGAGCCACTTCGGTTTTCAGTGTTCAGGATGAGCATGTGATCCATCTTCACCTGTATTTCTGTGCTGTTTAATGTGATGCTGTGCACATCTAGCATAACTCATCACGACAGTGTAGATTTAGCTTTGTGTGTTCCCTGCATTGTAAATGGGCCTGGAATTACAGATTTAGTTGCATTTATTTATCATGCTTAGCAAACCCTTGGATGGCATAGTCCTATTCCATGCTCCATTTTCCACATCAGGCAAGCGTGATGGTAATAAATGGGCATTCAAGCTTGCATACAGCATATTCATATTCTCTGTACCGTTACCATTATGAACCTTCCATTTAACGTGACTTTCACACAAGCATGTACAACGACAGTTCATGACACTGCAGTCATGAGGTATTGTCTCAGACGTCCAATTGGAATAATTTGCATTAGCACATTAGTGTAATTCAATAGTCCTTAACCTTTCTGACTACAAGACACACCCATTGTCCTCAACAATAGGCTCTATGATTCTTGTAGTTGTTTGTTATTTACTGGAAAAAGATAAAGACTTATCTTGTGTATATTATATATATATATAATATATTTTGTGTGTAAAATTTAAACATACTTATACCTGAGCTTTTAACTTTTAACTAGAAAAATTAATATTGCTAAAATGTTATTAAAAGAGGGGGTTAGTTGAAATAAGAAATGTATTGTCTGTATCTGTATTTTTAGTTGTTAGGCTAATTTTAATGCTTGCTTTGTTGATTTGTATTATTATTATTATTAATACGTTATTTATATATATCCTATAATCAATGTGCAGAAAGGATTTTTAGCTTTTTATTTCTTATTTAAATATTGAAATTTATCAGGATAGCCATTTAACTAGATTAGTGTGTAAATGTCTGTTAAAAAAAAAACAAATATATATATATATATATATATATATATTCAGGATAATATTGACCAATTAAACAACTGAGGAGCTTTGATACTTTCCATGAAACAACACTGCACAAAGAGTCAATACACCAATAAGCAGTTTTCTGCTGAGATATATACACCTTAGTTGTTTAATTGATTGATATTATCATGAATATTCTGTGAATGGATTTTTATTTGTAACATGGGGACCATTTTTGCACAAATAACATCTGAAATATGGTTTCTCGATTCTAAACCAGGTTTTTTTTTCTTCTCCCCCTCTATTGCAGCTTACATTTGGCTTTCTCTCTTGGAGTTTGTTTGACAGTTTGCAACATTGCTTTGTGGCAGTACAGTATGTTTTGTGCTTTACAAATAAGTTGAACTGAATCTTCAGATAGATCTTGGGCTCATGAATAGAACAGTGTGTTCTGTTTGTGTACGGTCATTACAAGTTGACCATTGCATCATCCATCTGTATTTGGCTAAACTGTAAGTCAGTCTTGGTAAATCCAAAAAAGCAGAGTCACATTTGTACTTGAATTATGAATAATGCTTTTTGAACCTGCTGCCCATCTGTTTTTACTCATGACCCAAAGAGCTCATCGTGGCCATGAGCTCAGAAGCCAAACACAAGCTCTCTGTCTGATCAGCCTCTTACACCCGGGGGCACTGTGATCTGTGCCAGCCCGTGTCCTGTTATCCCTGTCAGTGCACCATACTCGGGCAGCCTATACCCTTATTTACCTGGGCCTGCTCTTTGTTGGTTTTCTCCAGTCCACCAGTATGATGAGTACCAGACTAGCAGTTTTTCTTTGGCAGTTGGCATTTATTTATTTATGTTTGGTGCTGTTTAAACTGGGGCAACTCAGTACAATTATTAACATCTGTGTTTTCGTTTACTTGTTGGAGTGGGATTTTTCTTTTCTTTTCTTTTTTTTGGTGGGGGTCTATTGTTTGGATGTGGGCGTTACAGAAAGTAATTGCCTCTGTGTGTGTGATGAAACCTGTTGAACTAAACATCTTATTTTAAACAATTATATATGCATACACAAATGTTTTAATCCTTTTGCCTGTTCTGCTAACCAATGCTGAACTTACTAGATCAAAAATACACTGAAAACAGTACCACTGAAATATTACAATTTAAAAGTTCTGTTTTAATATATTTAGTAAAAATAATTTATTCCTTTGATGGCAAAGCTTTCAAAATATTTATTAGCCATTTCTCCCATCTCCAGTGTCACATAATCCTTCAGAAGTCGTTCTGAAATGCTGATTTATAATTATGTTTCTAAATATATTGCCTGTAAGTGCTGTGGCCATTTTCTTCTTTTTTGACATCAGATGGGATGCCAGCAGGCAGTGCATGAACCACCAACTGTTATTTTACCCATAAAGCTGGCAAAAGGTCTGAATCCATAATGAAGGGGCATCAGGCAGATTTGCGCACAGTGGAAAATTAGCTTTAGCTGCGGTATCCAACAAAGTTCAAAAGAAATGAGAAGCATTGTGGAAATATCCACTCTATACAGGCATTCATAACCAAATGGGATTAGATTTCTGATAGCGGGTAAATCAAACAACGCTGTAATATTTACAGAGCTTCATGCAAGAAAAAACACAGGCTTTGACTCGGACGGGAATTAAATTGCGAAGTACACCTGCAAAAGACAAAATTGACTTAACCTCCTCCTCAGGGAAACTGAAGCTGAACTTGGCTGGTTGGTACATATTTTCTCAAAAAAGATTTTTTTATTTGAGTCTGTCTGTCATTTCATTTGGCCTCTCAAGGAATCCCCTCTTGATCAGCGCAGAGTAGTGTGAACTTCCCCATGCGGTTGGCCTGTCGAGTTGTGGAAGATTAGTGGACGTGGCTCATGTTCTCGGAGTAAGTGTGTCACTGTGGTGGGCTGATGTAACAGATGCCCTGTGATTCGCGCTAATTGAGTTAGTTCTCACACCTGCCAACCTGACTCTGAAAGCGAGAAAGTGCTCATCTTGTGCTAAACCAGACCCTTTCCCCAAGACCTGACACTTTATTTTTCAGTTTCAGTTCCTCGGGTATGCTGGTACTTTTTTTTTGTTTTTTTTTTTTGGATGAGCTGAATTTGATGGTGTCAGAGATTTGATCCGAGTGAAAAATGTTCCTTCTCCTGCCGAGTAGATGGCAGATTCATTTGTAATGTCTGAGCTTAAACGCTCATTGGAGATTGTTTGCAGGCAAAGAAAGACTTGTTCACATCATAATGTGCTGCTCAAAAAAGGTGATAATGAAATTACTACTGCAGCAATCATTTAGTTTTATTGCATTTAGAGGTTATAGAAAAATGCAAAAGGAGGAGGCAGCTGTTGTGACTGAGCACAAAACAAAACAATGCAGATCATCTTTCAAAGGAACATTATTGGTTAAAATGGTGTGTCATAATCTGCCTCCATAGCAATTTCCAGTTTTGTGATCAAGAGGGTGTTTAGTGTAGAAACACTTAGTTTGGATAAGTTAGAAGCTGCCGGACCATAGCTGCATTCTCAGTACATCTAGCATTTGTTCATTTTGTAACATTTGCAAACTTATCATCTAGAAAGTGAATAAATGTAACACTAAATATTTATATTTTAAGGGTTATATACGTTGTTAAATGGTGTTCATGTTGTAAGCGGCGTCAAGTTATTATCTTTTGATTTTAAGCTTGCATTCCTGTTGTGTGTAAAAAATGTCTAAATTCTCATGTTTTATAAAATGAGTCAAGATGGGAATGTTATTAGTCATGTTTGACATTGCTTCCAGTTTGGTTTTTCCATTAAAGTGATTACAAATTAGCGAGAGTCCACTGCACGCAGCTGTCCGTCCTCATGAGGCAGCTTTACATCAAATAAAACTGGAAGGGAAGACATGGACAGTGAGAAAGGAGATTTGTTTTTAAAAAGAGACATGAAAAATGTAGGAAGGAATAAAGAGAAGCTCCGCTTCGCTCAAGTGCTGTCCACTTAAAGGCTGTAGTCAGACCTGTATGCATCATTTTATACCAGGAGGCTGTTATTCCCCAGAGCAGCTTCAGGCTGAGAGTGATACAGTAAGAAACCGCCACACAGCGTTGTGTCTTTGAACTCTTGAAAGGCAAGACGGGCAGAGAAAGCGAGGGATGATGGGGAGGCTGAGGAAGAAGGCCCTTCCTAACTATATATTGGAAATATGAGTTGCTGACCTTATTTTGTTGTTGCTGTGAAATGGGCCAGTAGCCACGTGGCTCCGCAGGTGTAGGTGGTATTGAAAATGAGCTCAGTTCTCAAGGGGATTGCGCGTAAGTACATTCACACAAACGTTTACAGGCAATGTGGATCTTTACTACACTAAATACTAATGGAAAGCACATACAGTCAGCTGTTTTATCAGTGGGCAAGTTAAAAAGTGTGTTCCTCTAATTCGTTAACAGTTGCTGAATACTTCAAGCTCTCCTTGATGATGCAGATTTCTATCAGAGTGTTTCCATTCTCTCTGAATTTCCCTCTGTCTTTATCTCATAACTGTTTCTGTATGTGAGCAAGGCAGAAAATGAATCCTGATCAAAGCCTAATGACGGGGCTGAGGAATGGCTCTGTCTGAGATAGATTGGGTCTCCTGAGGCGTACAGAATTAATCTGCTGTACCAGAATGAGAACCTGCTTTACACCCGGAGAGCCACACACGGGGGAGAATGGCTCCAAAAGTGCTTCTGAATCCATGCTGCTGTAGACGACGTTGAGTGTACTTCCACGATAAGCCCTCACTAGTGAAGCAGCTGAGGTTTGAAGGTGGATGTGTGGGTAGGTTGATGGTAGATGGTGTTTGAGCACACAAAACTGATGGAAGCTGAGCATCTTTAACACCTGCTTGTGGTGGGTGTAATAAGAATTTACCAGTGTTCTGTTGGCATGGCGATGCCATCTAACATCATTATACAACACTATCGTCTCACTCTTTTATAGTAAGATCAAGTAGTATTTTTATCCGTTTCTGTAAGTGATGGATATGGCTAGGTGACACACACTTTATTTACCATGTTATCAGTAGTTTGTTGGGGATATTGAATGAATAAACACAATGGATATTTTGTTAATATAAATGCAGTTTTTACTTGTGCATTAGGTTTCTGTGAGAGTGTTATGCAAAAATCATGTTTTTTTTACAGCCAGAAAGGTTCATTGTCTGTTATACACGGCTCACTCACATAAAAGCCACTTTCAAGCCAAACAGCTTTATGTTGGTCAGCGGGGTGAATCTCATTTTCTCAACCAACAACAATAAAAACAATACATTTGACGGCATTTAAAGGCCTGTTCACACCTAGCACGATAACCATAAAGATATAGTTCTAGAAATTGTTCTCAATATTAAAGTAGTGTACTATGGGACCCCAAAAGGAAATGAATATGAGATTGGAGTAAAACATAAATTTTAGTAGCCTTTTGATTAATGACAGAATACAAATTTTCAGGCAAATTTTATTTATTTATTTTTTTACTGTATTTTCACGAGTTCGCTCTTTCTTATGATAATGATTAGGCGTATTTGGCGTGCTGTCCGGGGAGCGAGCCTGGATGTCGGCAAACGCTGAGCCCTAGAAGATGGAGCCCTAGGGGGTAGAACCCTAACCAGGGCTGAGCTCGATGTCCGGCTCGACTCCCGCTCGCCCCCCGGAGGAAGATGCAAAATATCAGAGGAGAAGGGGTGGAGGAGGGATGCGTAACAAGATGAAGACGGGAGGAAGAGGGGGCCTATTTAAGGGGAAGGCTTATGAATTTGATTGGCTGAGACTGATTAGGGGATTGGAAACAGCTGTAACTAATCATTACGTCAGAGCTCCTCCCGAAACTTGTTGGTCAACATCACTTAGTTTTTGCTTTTTTTATTTATGCTAGTTTTTGTGGATGCTTGACTGCTATGGTTAAAATGATTTTTTTTTTTAGTTTAATTCACTTTGGAGCAAATGGTAGTTACTGTGAAAATGTGTTTACTATATTTATCAAACGAGACTGAAATATGTACATATACATATATGGATCTCATGTAATAACAACTTTATGTTCCAAGGAATATTCCAGCTCGAGCTTGTTGGGAACTTTGTGTTGTAGGCGGGTTCACATAATGCCTGGAAATAATGGAATTCTTCATAAAAAGTAGGACCGTGCGTAATTGATTGAGCTAAACATGTTAATGCAGCCACACTTTGATTTGCCCTAGACTGACTTTGTTTCAGTTGGGATAATTGATTCAGACAAATGTTGACATGCTCCTAATTGCATGTTTGACATTATGAGCCTTCCATGAAATCACCTCGACTCTACCGCAGCTTTGAGAAAGCCTTTCAAAGAGAGTGAGATTATGCAGCCAAAAAAAAAGAATAATGTGAGAGGGGGCGAGTGGTTGCAGGCTGAGATTTGTAGGTGAATCCATTATAGTGGAGCGTTACCGTAGACATTAGATGTTTCTACTCTAATGCAATGCAGAGTGTTATTGGTGTTTACTGTCATTAGCAAAGCCCTTTGCTCTCATGTCCCTCGCAAGGAGCCATTAGTGCCCACGTTTTTCCAGTTCACGCACGTCCCTGTTAGCAGAGTAGTCATTTAACCTGCTCATCAAAAATATGCACATCAGCACTCAGTAATGCTTTACTGTAATTACAGCCCTTATCCTTGTCCATCGCATATATCTTTTAAGCTAATGAAGTACCGTGATGCAAAATAGTGGCTAAATATTGTCATTAATAAACCATGTGTTAGAGAAAGCATCGAAATGAATGTTAAGAAAGTATAGTTTAGCAGATGTTTTGTCGGTCTTCTCCACCCAGTCTCACTGTCACCTGGGGAACGTTTCCAGGCCGTATTTAACAATGAGCGAACCAGTCTGAGATAACCCTTGTCGCCCCAGCATATCACTGTCTGTGTCACTGTATCCACCTGACCTCTTTTCCTTACAATCCCCTCCTGCTCTCTCTTTAGTCTGGTGTGCTTCATTGATTCACAAGACCTAAAAAATCTTCTGTCTCCACCCTTATTCTTCTTTATGTGTATGCTATCGGATTATGTTACTTTGTGGCTTGTATTATATGATGAGTCTCTTGTGTGTTCTCCCACACTCTGCCCCCATAATTGCTTTTAACTACATACATACTGAACCAAATAATATTGTGGTAGCACACTGTTTCTTTTAATGCCATTTTAGTCCCATTTATTACAAATCTCCCTGTAAATGATTTCTGAATAACCTACATGCTGTTATGAAAAAAGCAGCCTTTAATTATAGTAATTTAAGTCGCACAGTCTAAGTATGTATGGTAAGCACTGTTCATTATAACATGAATGGAAGTAATGATTTGCGGTTCACTCATTCAGTCAGATGTTTATTCAAAAACTACTGATTCAGTGGAAGGTTCATTAGAAATATTCTAAAGTCTCTCTGGCTGATTCATAATGAGAATCAACTCACTTGCATGTTTGTTTTACGTTTTATGAGAGTAAAGTCAATGCAACTGAAAGGTGGTTATTGTCTTTCTTTTATTTTGCCGTATCTGGCTTTTTTTTTTTTTTTTTAACTCGTACTATTCGATTCAGACTGCTAGGTTATAATGTACAAATATCATTTATTTTTTCTTTGGTGCTTTAGATTTAGCAACGGTGCAGAATCGCGGCCTCAGCTGCATTACATAAGCTGATGTTGAGATGTTCTGTTTTTCAATTGAAGAAGAAATGCCTGAGTAGATTGTTTGCCTCATTATAGAAGCTGTGAACAGTGTAAAAGTCTGTGATTACTGTCAAATATCTGACATTTTTCCTCTGACTGGAAGATTTACAACAGAACCCCAAGATAATTGTATGAGCTGATTCTTGTTTGGTTATAAACCTATGTTGGTTTGCTGGATGGATTGATGTGGTTTGTTTGTTGTTGCTGTACCGTCCTGATATTTGTATGAATAAATAAATTAAGATTAAAACATAAAATAAGTTAATTTTAAAGTATTGAATTTTTTTTCTTTGACATTTTTTTTGGTGCTCTTTTCAGTTTTCATAATTATTTATTATTTATAAATTATTAACATTTATAAATTAATTATGATTATTTGGTTCAATAATTTATTTGAAACATTTATTTTTGCATAAATGTCACTTTTTTACTGAATAAATGCATTAATGTCTTGTAAATAAATGAATTTTTCAACAAATGGTAGATCTGTAAAAACGTATGAAATATATATTAATATTTATTTTAACATAATTTGAACTTTTTGTAAAACATGTTGTATAAATAAAAAAATAGACTAATGCCTTCACATTAAAAAAATCAAGTTATTCTTTACTGATGTATTTTGCTGTGTGCCTGCAGGGAGGAAGAGGAGAGCCTTCGTGACAAGATCCGGGCAGATCATGAGCGGGCCCTGCAGGAAGCCAAGGAAAAGCTCCGGAAATCCAAAGAGGAGCTGAAGGCAGAGATCCAGACAGAGAAGACCAAGGTAGTCGAGGACCTGAAGAAGAAAGAAGGGCCCAAACCACTTCCTCCAGTACCTATGCCCAAACTGGTAGGGGTCAACGATGGTGACCCAGGGGACCCTGACACCAAGGAAAAAAGGGACAAAATTAGAGAGGTGAGAGGTTTTGTGTGTGTGTGTTTAGTATACATGCTTTGAGCTTTCAAGCACTCTATATCTTATAATGTTTGCAACACCTGCAGATGTTTTCTTTCTGTCATTGTTTTTCTTCTCTCTCGCTTAGTTACTTTACATTCCTTTTCAAATTGAACCATTTAGCTCATTTAATCTGTTGCATTTGGAATCAAACCAGGCTCTCCACAGGTATAATTACCATCTTTTTAAAATGGGTTACCATCTTGGACAAGATTAATTCTGAGAGTTCTAGCCACTGGCTGATTTGTGCTTGACAGGAACAGATCGTCTTAAAACGCTCTTACAGATTTCTGCTGATGTAATGCAGCGTTTTGATTTTCACTCTTCCAGATGTACCACAAAATTTGTCTCGCTGTGTGAGATTGGTTTCTAAATGGAGCAGATTGGTAAATGTCTGTTAGAGATGTTTGCCAAGCATTTCTTTTCCAGCTCTCATACTCAGGGTTTGAGATTCCCACACCGTTCTTGTTACTAACACAGATGATATTCAAATCTACTTGACTTTTTATATTGATCAAGTTTATTGTGTTTTAGTTGGCGGTGACACTTTAAGACCTCTTACATAAAGCTCAACAGCCTGTGGGCTGCAGATGATGAGTCAGCACTGCTTGCAGTAAATGCCATTATTTTCACTTTCAAATTGCTACTTGTCTCTAATGAGCTCCTAAACCTGGAAATAAATGTTTTTCTTTTGTTTTAGTACTTGGAATAATTATCATTTTGTCCCCACATAAGTTTGTGTTGGTAGTATTGCTTGTGCTCCAAGAGTAACTGGTCTCTTTGAGTGTAAAACTGAGATGATTGTTGCACCTTTTTAGCTAAATGCTGGTTAGTATCATCTTGGTTCTCTTGACAAGAACCAAAAATAATTTTCCATTGGCTTTTGCGTTGTCTGCAACCTAAAAAAACATATATAACCCTTTGTTCATCAACATGGATTTTGAAGTCTAAAAACAGTCTGCAGCAAGTAAGTCTAAATGTGAGCTCATTATAGCAGGAATCATCAGCTGTTTATTTTTTAGAAACCATGTAAAGCTCTATGCAAGTAAACGTGGGAAATAGTAGTTAATATGCAATTAAACAAACTAGGGTTTACAAAAGTAGTATAAGAAACGTGACTACCTTTTGGTTAGTTATTAACACAGGGTATTGTGTGAACATTGTGGTACATGTGAAACTAGGTACCAAGGATTGTTTACTCGGGGTTAGGAATGATTCTAGAATTAGCCGTAATGAGGGGTCTGCCGAGTGATGTGGATGAGGGAATACAGGGCACTGCCATCTGCTCTGTCTTAGTGTTAATGTATTTTAGATTGGGAAAGTGGAGTCGTTATGTGCTATGCAGGTTATAGAGGAGACATCTCTGCCATTCATCAAAAAATCCACTTTCTCCTCCTCAGAAACACTCACATAGATACACACATTTGTATGAATACCCTGCAGGATGAAATCACAGCGGGACCATCTGCTGCTTGCCTTGGGGCCTTAACCCTGTTTTACTCTCTGGATGTGTGTGTCCTGTCTTCTTTTAAATGCACTCTAGTACCTTGATACGCATTACTCCAGTTTCCTCTGCCCACTTTTGGCGTAGCCTTTAATTTGCATCATTGGCCAGTTACTTTGCTTTCTGAGAGTGAGTGACAGACTGGCTGCTGATGATACTTCTCTCAAAAAATATACTCTATATAAAACTATATAACTACAAACTATATACATTTTTTTTTCTCTGTGTCCTCCTGTATGTTTTCTTTTGTCCTACTTAGTGCTCATTGCTTGTTTTAAATGCTAGCAGATGTGTTTGTGTTTGACTAAAGAGCTGTTACGGTTTAATCATAGTTCAGACCCTGTTTGTGTGAATCTCTGTAGGACAGTGCTCAAATTTTACCGTACTCATCACATTCATGATTTTTACACACACACACACATATATATATATATAATATATACATACACACACACACACACAGAGTCATGTGAAAAAGTTAGGACTCCCTATTGAATTTCATGGTTTCTATATCCGGACATAATTTAAAAATAAATCTGGTTCTAGTCAGTTCTTAAAATTTAACCTTGAACTACATCACATGACATCACACCATGTCATTATTTATTTAACAAAAATAAAGAAAAGATGGAAAACTGTGGGTGACAAAGTTAGGACACCCTATGATTTAATTGCCTGTATATGCACCTTTAGCATTGATAATTTGAAGTAATTGTTTTCTGTATGACTTTATCAGTCTCTCACATTGTTTTGGAGGACTTTTGCCCCAATTTTCTTTGCAACATTGCTCCAGTTTTTTGAGGTTTGTGGGCATTTGTTTATGCACTGCTTTTCTGTAAAGATGATCTCTGGATTTTGATTGGGTTACGAAAAACCTGATTCGCTACTTTTCAGCCGATCTGTTGTAGATTTGCTGGTGTGCTCGAGATCATGGTCCTGTTGCGTTGGTCAAGCTTTGGCTGTCAGATGGATGACCTCACATTTGACTCTAGAATACTTTAGTATACAAGGGAGTTTAGGGTCAAATCAATGACCGTGAGATGTCCAGGTCCTCTGGCTACAAAACAGGCCCAAAACCATCAGCCATCCACCAAGATTTGTGACTTTTTTGGTATGAGGTGTTTGTGCTGATATGCTCCTTAGATTTTCATCAAATATGGCACTGTGAATTATGGCCAAACATCTCCAGTTTGGTCTTGTCTGTTCAAAGGTCATTGTTCTAAAAGACTTATGGTTTGTTCAGATGCAACTCTAAAATAATAAGAGAAAGAAGTGGGTTTCTTCTGGCAGACCTCCCAAACATGCCACCCTTGTCCCTGTTCAGTCACAAATTGGATAATTTAACCTGTTAACTAGGGCCTGTGGAGCCTGCAGTGAAGTTTTAGGGTTGTCTGCCTTTTCTCTTAGTGTTACACGGTCTGATCTTGGGGTGAATTTACATTGACGTCCACTCCTGCAATGATTGGTGTCTGTTTTGAATGTTTTCACTTGTGAATAATCTACCTCGCTGTAGAACAATTGCCTTTCATATTGTTTGGAAACGGCCTTCTTACTCTTCCCAAATTGACAGCAGCAACAATTGATTCTCCAAGATCAATGCTGATGTTTTACCTGCTTGGCATTGTGTTAATGCACACCTGAATGCTTCAGACAAACATCTGCTTTTATAGAGGTGCTCACCCTTGATTATGATCTGTTTAAAAAAAAAAAAGGTATTCGATTAGCAGTGCATGACCGCTACTTACCCTCTTTATTTTTGTT
>JAUMHI010000048.1:11913406-11940279 GCA_032359435.1 Enteromius unitaeniatus | reverse complement strand
AAAGGCGCCTTTCTGAACACCCAAGGACACCTTACAGCAAACAACCAATAAAATAGTAACAATATAAAAATGACATTCTAAAATTTACAGCAGAATTATATCCATCACACATCAAAATAAAAAGAAAGCTGCAATTCACACGTAAGACCTGAGTAAAAAGATAAAATTTTAGACGGGATTTTAAAATTTGAAGACTGTCACAATTCCGTATGTTGGGAGAGAGCGAATTCCACAACTGAGGCGCCACAAAACTAAAAGTTCTCGCTCCCATTGTACTTAAGCGAATACGCGGCGACACGAGAGAAACTTCTTACCTCCTTGTCATCTTTCATTTTTTTAAATTCAAATTAACTACAGGTCTGCCTGTTATATGTGTTTTGTATGATTTACTGAGCCTCTGTTGAGTTGGTGCAGTGCTAGCTCTACAGACCCTGTTGAAGGGACAGAAGCTGATAAGAAAAGACCCCCCCCACCCCCCTTTGCTACAGTAGCACACCTCTCTCGCTTTGTGTGATTAAACGAAAGTGCTGAATTTATCGTTCTTATGTGGATTAGTTTCCAAAGCTCAGAGGAGAAAGATAAGAAGGCAGAGAAGTTAGCTGTGTACATTGTTAATGGTGTCTGTCAGGGTAAACATAAAAAGCAAACACTAGCTGAGGCTTTTATTCATATATATTCATACATTTACATGTAGCCATTAAGCAGATGCTTTTATTCAAAGTAACTTACAAATTAGTGTGTTTTTTTTGTACATGTACGTGTGTGTGGCACAATATCACATCCAATGTATGTCATCCAGTAAACTGAAGTATGAGTTCACAACCTATGTAACAATAATAGCTTCAAATTATTTTAACTTGTTTACTTGTATTTCTACTAACACAAGTCGTATGAAAGCAGCCCACATTCATTCGTTTTGTATCTCACTCTTTCTCTTTATATATTTTGGGTTTTCACAGTGTCTGTTTTGTTCAATCTTCTGCATTTTAAATGGATTTATCATCCCAGTGCAGTGCTTTCTATAATCTTTTCATAAACTATTCTCTACACACTTGCAGAAGTCTCTTTTTGACAATTCTCTCAATGTAATTACTTATATTACTCCCTCTACATTAACTCAGTGATAAGCTTACAGTCATATTGATTTGTCTAAGGGCCCCTCAGCACAAGCTCCTCCGTTCCTTCCTCCACAGCACTCAGCCATAACAGGGATTATGGACTGTATGAGAGTGTGTAAGAGAGTCTTCTCGCCATCTGAGTGTGTTTTTGCTGATGGTGGTCTGCAGGGAAGACTTGAATATGTATGGTAGAGCAACCTGAGCCATTAATTCGCAAAGTCACAGAACATGAATTCATAATTATATTGTAGTTTTGTATTTTTATTTTAACATCATACAATCATACGTTCAATGTATTTATCCCAAATTTGCAGATTTGTTTCATGGTTGGATACTGCGATGAGGCATAGAACCCTACTTTAAGGATAGATCTCCCTGAACAGGGATCATCGAGGAGGTATGAGTGTCTGGGGAAGTGGGATCTGGAGTTATGTGTGAACTGTACTTGAACTCTCATTAGCTGCATGAGCTCCACCTTGTAATACGTCAAACCTTGTCCACTAGCCACTAGGCCAATTATCTGGCGCGTGTTGTGTTTGTGGCATGTTGTTGTGAGGATCTGGAACTCTGTGCAGCTCTGTTAATGTTAGTATTGTTGGCAGCATGAGCGTTTACCCCGCAGGGTGCTGAGACCTGAAGAGCATCAGAGGGCAAGTTCATGGTTGTGCATATGCACAGAAGATGAGATGGGGAGAGGGTGAGAGTATGCGCAGTCAAGGTCACTGGGGGAATAATTATTTAAAAGTGCATGTGAAATCAACACAAGAAAATAGGATACAACATGACACTGTAAAGTTTATAATTTATACTTTTATACATTTATATTTTTACTTCAATACAACATGCTAAAATATAATTCATTATGGTGAAATATGGCACAATACAATATGCAGAGTTAAGCCCCAATCTGCTCTCAAACACCTGCCTGGAGGTTTGTAGGGGCGCTTTTTAATTGGAAGGCTGCTTCCTAGAAAGGCTGTGTCCTTCCTAAAACCCCGGACTTTCTGAGCCTTCTAAGCTACAGTCCTCGTCTTAATCAAATGCTCATTTGAAACAGTCTTGTAAGTCTGCGTGGCTGCATCATAAAGGTTTATGCCCAGTCGTCATGGCATGAAAAATGCTATTAAATCAATTTCACAAATTATTAACTTATTTTCTACTTATATTATTTTACACCAATTCTTTTCGTGAACTGGAAGGTGTGCAAGGGAATATGGGTTATTGAAAGACAAAGAAAGGACTTGATTCATCCTTCCACATACACCAGCTGAAGGACGCAAAAAGAAGACTGCCGTCCATGGATCTTTTTAAATTAGATCATGGATGATGCTTGATGACACGGCATCTGAAGTATCCTTATACAGTAGGATGTAGTCGTTTGACTGAAAAGCACCCTAGAAAGCCTGAAGGCCTGTATTTTCTGATTCAGGTGTGTTTAATCAGACTTGAAGCTAGACTTTGCAAAACTGTGGTACTCCCAAGGGCAGAATTGTGTCAATTTGGTTTTGGACATTTACAGTGCAATAGACGCTGGGATACAGGCATAGAGCTGATCCTCATGTCTTGTTTAACACAGTATCAAAGGCTGCATTACTCCTGAATAATGTGAACATCAGTGCGTGTTTTTCCACATAACACCTGCTGCTTAGATCCAGCTGCAAAACCACACGCAGTGGAGTGAGGTCACAAAAAGAACTACAATAACCAAGTTTCCATCCAGTTTTTACGCTGTTTTGTTATCGACACAGAGAATTTGTGGATTTTTTTTTTGGTGAAATTTGCTGTCTTCAGCCTGTTTCCATCAAACTGGCCTTTTACCGATAAAATGGTGTGCGTGATTGCGTCACCTTTAAAAAAAACAAATTGTCTTCTAAGTTTTAGTGTATCGCCAAAAATAAATGCCCTTAAGCTATTTAATACATAATTTCACTTATTGCGCAAATCATATGCAAATAGTCTGTTCTTAATCCATTTGCGAAAAAAAACAAAACCTTAGCCCATTGTTAAATTATGGTTTAAGTTTAATGTGTGAAAATGAAAATTTTCATAAGCAGGTGCAGTTGTATTTTTGTTGTTGTTGTTTTCCTGATAAAATTTTATTAGACTGTATGTTAATGTAGGTTATTTTATTATTAACCGATAAGATTATGCTAAATTACAAGTAAATAAAATTTGAGTTGATACTTGGCTGTGACCCATTAAATTTAGCTTAATTTGTTTCCAGGGACTCATTTTATACATGAAAAGAGCAGCATAAACAGAATGTGAGGATTCACATCACATCACACGCAGAGCTTATGCGAACAGAGGAAAACATAAGCTATAAAAGAAAAAAAGGGTCCAAATGCCAAATATATATTTTTGTAAATAAATAATAAATTAACAAAGTAGAAGCCTATATGCTGAATTTTAGTTAATTCTTGTGATTCGCTCTTGAAAGAAGCATCCAATTATTTACAAAAGCACAACCTTTTTTTTATTGTGAATGTACACAAATAAAATAAAAATTTAGGATAACTTCGAATAATGTCTTATTTTTAAGCGAGTATTGTGAGCTGTTTCCACTTTGATAAAGGGAAATAAAAATAGAATTAAAGTATTAAAATCAAATTAAGATTTATGTTCGAGAGGTAACTCATCTTTTCACCATATATAAAATGTTAGATGCAATAATATTATGATTGCGTTTTGAACTAGGCTAAGGTGCTTTGACGCCAGGAACACCATGAACACCAAGCTGCCAATAGGCTAATTCCGTCATGTGACACTATATTTATATGCCTTAAAGCCCTTTTTCTCGACAAAAGGTGTTTCCAAACAATTTTTTTGCGACATTTGAAGTATCGATATAGAATTTATATGCTAAAGATAAACGGAAAAATACTGTGTCGACATTTACAAAATTCTATCGATAATTAGCATTTCCATCAACTATATCGGTAAAAAACTTGGATGGAATCTTGGCTAATGAGGACCTTGAACAGCAATTGAAAGACCAATATATCTGAATTAGGTTAATGATGGGTTATATTTGATATGTCACAAGGCAATGCGGTAATATCTGGGTGTGATGTTTAACGGCTGTCTCCAAAACAGAAGAACCGTCTTGAGTCTTTCAGTTTATCACTTCACCTGGCCTCCGTTGCATCGTCGCATTTACTGTGCTGAGACTGTCTGATGGGATTCTGTCTGTCCGAGTGGGCCTGTTATAACGCCGTAACTTCAACCTGCAGCTTGAAATGGGAGGAGTCCAAATCAATCACCGGGACTGAGGCCGTCACCAGGGGCAACTGGTAATTGCAGCTCTGCTGCTTGATTCTTTCAGAGCGGCAGTTCTCATTTGACCTCGCTGCAGACATTTCACAGTTGCTCTTCTCTGTTGGTTTGCCTCTAGAGCAAAGAGTGATCCATGAATGAATTGGATGTACCTGGTGGGGGTTTCTAGTAATTAATGCAGCTCTCCCTAGAGGAAACTATGGAGGGCATTTTCACATTGTGTGTGTGTTTGCTGCAGGTTTAAAATGCTGATTTAAAAAACATTTAAGCACCGCAGTAATTAGCTGACCACGTGAAACTTCATCTTTCATAAGTAACACACACACACACACACACATAGTTGTTTCTAACTTGTTCTTAAAGGAATAGTTCACCCAAAAATGACAAAATATGTTACTCACCTCCAAGCCATCCTAGATGTGTATATGACTTTCTTCTTTCAGGCCTTGATTTTGATAAATCTGTAAATCAGATATATCCAATAAGTACTGCATTGCAACCTCCAGGGGGTTATCACATGTCCTCTGAAGCGGATTGATGGGTTTTTGTACCAAAGAATATTGCTATTAATATTAATACTATTACTATTAATATTACTACTAATATTAATATTAGTTTTAAACTTACAACCCTAAGACATTCATGCTTCTCGGCTGGCTTCTGACTCGATGTATGATGTGTGATGTAAGATGGGCGAACTATTCCTTTAATTCCCCAAACCTGAGGTAAACCTCTCTCTATACCTCTTACATCTTTTGCATCATGCATCAAGTTGAACGACCATCATGTCCATCAAAGAAAGTTATTATTAGCTGGTTACATTCAGTTTCTAATCATTTGGATTAAGGCTGGTATAGAATTTGTGATATAAAAACGATTTATGTTTTAAGTCATACCCAAAATATGAGTGTAGGGAGGTGGAGAGAGAACTTGAAAACATTCCTTGTATTAATAGATTTCCCTGTTTATCTGCACTTCCTGCGGGCTGGTCTCTATAGCACACCATGTTTTTTACAAATCCAAAACACTCTTATTAGTGAGCAAACTTTTTTTTCGAATGCGTGTATCACCCACACACTGTGCTGTTGTTGTTGTTGTTTTCTTTTTCCTGTTATGACTCATAGCAACCAGCGGTATGGTGCCACCTACTACGTTGGTGGTGCTGGAATATTCATGATAATACTGTATGTGTAGCATTAAAGTACTTAATTTTTTATATTCCATGGTAATCAATTGGTATATTGCATCCATATTTGAACTTTAAAGCACGTTTTTCTCACCTCTCTTGTGGACTGTGACGTCGCTTTGAGAAGTTTACTGGCCTAAGTTTGGAACACCTGCTCAGATTTTATTCTAACTGTGATAAATACATTTTTATTAATATTAATGTTATGGTTGTACAGGTTTGAAATGACATGGTAATGAAATGATTTGGCTTAGGGTTTTTTGCATTTTAATTATGTATATATAATTGTTAATGTAAGAACACGTAACAAGGACACCTTAAAGTGTTGCCCAGAATTTTCCAGTTTTGTTAACAAATGTCTGTCTTAAACAGAACTGAAACATACAGATAAGTTAAAAGGGTTCTGTCATTACTCGCCCTCATGTCGTCCCAATCTTATAAGCTCTTTGTTCATCTTCATCAAATTATCAGTAGTGTTGCTGTGTATAAATATAAGTTGAGAAAACTGTTGGATTTCAGCAAAAATAACTTGATTTGTGTTCCCAAGATGAACGAAGGTCAGTTTCGTAGTTTCGCACCTCTATCGTGTCTAAGAGTGAGCTCATCTATTCCAAAACAACTGATTCTCCCACTCACCTCTTTCTACCAAGTGTTTGTCTGCCTTGTCTCGGTTCCTCCCTTTGTGTCCTTTCTTTCTTTCTTTGGAAACCTATTGTAGCCTTTCTTTTGTCTTGCACACTCTGTCTCTCTCTCTCCACCCTTTGCTCCAGCGTTGGCTTTATCTTTTCTCTAGGAATCCTTCCAGACAGTGTGATGTGCTCTAAAAGGATCTCCCTCTCACGCTTAAATCCCAGAGCGCAGCAGAAAAACCATCAGCATGCCCCTTGTAACACACCCAAGTGCTTTTTCTGCTCCCTGGCAATCATGCACTCCAAAAATAAAAGGCCAATCATAATGAGAAGAAAAATCATATTAGAGCGCCTGAAAGGTGGCGCTGTCTTCAGGAAAGAGAATGACGCGTTGTAACCACTTACAGGTTTTGAGACCGTACGTTTTAATTTGTTTTACGCTCTGACTTTCATGGAGTCCTGACAGGCATAGCCAATCCACCCACAGAGCTGATACGAGCGCTGATCACCGTTCAAACAAGTGTGCCGGCAGCCGGATGGTAATTGAAATGCACAATGGGCCAGCCCCATCACTCAAGCGGTTGAGCAGAAAGCACCGACAAGGCTCATCTATCGCTCTCTTTGTTCTCTCTACGTTGCAGTGTGTTCGATTGATGGGAGGGTGAAGATGATCGTATCTGTCTGCTCTGGAATTGATATGAACATGACTGCCGATCCATAGGGACCGATCCAGGAAATCAATTAGCCGTTTTGTGCAGATGTACCGAATACTGAGTTTACAGAGTAAACTGCAAAACCGTTTGAATACCCGTAATATCTCAACTGCTTTGCACAACCTGCTGAAAAAAACTGCATATGCTGGTTACATAGGAATGATTTGATGCTGGGATGCTGGTTTTAGCTGTTCATTTTGGTGGTTTATGCTGGTCCTTTGCTAGCACGTGACCAGCATAAACCAGCAAAAAGACCAGCTTAACCAGCATCAAAACGTACCTAACCAGCATTTGCTGTTTTTTTTTTCAGCAGGGCAATGCCCATTACTGATAAAGGCATTAGAAAGACATGCATTTGTTTTTTTTTTCCCATATAGGCCAATCCAAATTTCCAAACCATGTCACTTAAATGTTTCATGCAGATCTGTTATGTTTCATGTTCTTGCATTAGGACTTCAAAGAGCTTTTTTTTTGTGTTTGCTAAGCACTGGGAATGATTTTTGCTGAAATGGGGGCTCAGTTAGGACTTTAATTAAGATTAAATGCACATTCAAACTCAGTGATACAGCACAGCCTTCATTTTCAGGATCCTCATTTTTCAAGAACCTGATGAACTAGAGTCCTTCAGGACTGCATGTAAGATACAGAATGAACACGCAGTGCATGGAGCAAAACTGGAATGCATGAAAGGCCATAATGCCTTTCTAAAATGTCCATATACTGTAGCTCAAGCACGGTCTTTTCATAATATCGCATTTGTTTCTCGCTCGTTCTCTCTTGTCCGTCTCTTTAATGCATTCATGTTATTTTCATAGGGGAGTAAAGACAGAAAAATATAATTGTATATTGTAAAAAGTGTTTCTTTTTTTAACCAAGTGCTGCTTTTGTTTTTGTTTCTGAAAAGCACAGTGACCTTTTTGAATCTGAATTTACCCAAATTATAGAGATGTATTTTCTGCATAATAAAATGAATTGAAAGGGGCACTTTAAATTAATAGTTTGCTCAAAAGCTCTTATTTACTCATTCAAAGTGCATAATTCCCTTGATCCAGTTCTTTTCTGTGAATTGATTGATCTAATTCACAAATCAGACTGAGTTCAGAGTGCAGCACACTTACTCACAGATCGCTAGAGGGAAAGTTTATTGCTGAATAATGGTTTAAATGGGTTTCAGTATGTTTTTCAAACAAAGCTGTGAAATAGCTTCAGAAGACTTGTAATAAAGCGCATTAATGACGTGTACAGCTTTTACGATGCTTCATATAGTAGTTTGGTGATAGTTTTATTTTTAAGGACCAGTTCTCACTATTAACAAATCCTTAACTACAATTTTACAATTTTTAATTTTTGGATAGGATTAAGCATGTACATTATGGTCATGCAGATTATCTGCTAATAAACAACTAGTTAATAGTGCGAATTAATCTTTATATGAAATTGTCAACATTTTTATAGCTTCACAGACTTTCAAGAGTTGAATGGAAATGAGTTTGTATGTAAGTAATGAAGTAAGTATTGGCAGAATTTTCTTTTCACAGAATTGGCAAAAAATAAATTGAGACACACCCCTCAGGCCACTCTTGACTGTCTAACCTTGTTCATCTCTCATGTGTTAGTGTCCCTGTAGACATAGCTTGATGGGGTAGTTAAAAGCCTGGGCTTAATTTAACCGCCAGTTTAAGTTCTCTTCATGTCGGATAGGCTCTGCTCTCAACGGTTCACAAGGCCTCCACTTAGTCAAAACAACTGTTAATTGACAGGCAGAACGACCCTGAACAACCCTTGAATAAAACATGAGAGAGGTTGGAAGTTACGCATGATCAAGTGGGAATTTAAAGGAGAGGGAAATCTGTAGACCCTTAGCTCTCCCTCTGCTTACAGTTCATATTTTAGGCTTTTTGCTTATCACAGGCTTTAATTTGTCTACCCAAAATGGGATTAACAATTAGTCTAATCACCAGTCTTCGGTCCGCTGGAAAGCTAGAGGAAAGTCTGCATTGTGGTAATTCATAATCTTTTGTGCGCACAGCGTGTCATGGAAAGATTGAAAGCCGAGAACAAAATGAAATTATTGACTTCTTTTCGTTGCCATGGCTCCCTCGTGGCTTGCTGCTTCTTAGGCTCAGAACAGCGGAGCAAAATCATGGCTTGTGCTTGGGATGGCAGCCTACAACAACATTTGACAGAGACGTCTACTGCATCTGCGTTCATAAGCTCCACTCTGAGCCTACCTAGTCAACATTTTAAGACTTGCTCACACCCCTATGCTGAGGCCACTTTAAACGATAGGTAACGATTTTACTTTCCAGGAATCCTCCATAGGCTGTGGAACGCAAGCGCTAGCTTTTTAGAGCAGAGCGGAAATTTCGTTCTTGTGCTTTTCACGCACCTTATCAGCCTTGTCACAAGCATTCTGCATTTGGAGGAACTATTACTCCAAAGTGGTAATGTTTGAAGACATGTCTAAATGTGGAGTGGCTCGGAGCTGAATTTCAGCCAGCCGTTTAATGGAAGCGAGCGAGAGCTCAGAGAGAGTGCGCCTAGAGCCACAGCTGAGACAAAGACACGCTTAGAGACGTAGACACACACTGTGTCCATTCATCTTTCCCCAGTGGGGGGAAAAAAAGAAAAACACACATGCATAGAGTGAAGATGCATCGACAGGGTGCTGCTGGCCAGTGACCTGAAAGGGGAATGACAGCGCAGCAGACGCGGTCACGGTCACAGTGGGGGCTTCTGGGTAACAGGACATCTCTGCTGCGATGCTTCATCTTTCACATCAAAGGCCTTTGTGCATCCCCATGTTATTCTACCCTGTTAAAACGCATCATACGTTATCAGACCAAACAGGTTTTTTGGCTTTCATGTTGATACATTTTGCATTGAACAATGGAGTTGTTTCTGGATGGGAATTTTAAAAGGTTTTCAATGAAGATGTCATGCTGTATCGAGGTTCTGTAATGCAGACACTGGCTATACTACTAGATTTATTCATGGGAAAGGCTAACTTCCTGTCATTTCTATGTTCTAGATGATGAAACATGCGTGGGATAGCTACAGGCAATACGGCTGGGGCCACAACGAGCTCAAACCAATCGCCAAGAAAGGACATTCCACCAATATCTTCGGTAAGTAAGGAGCGCACATGCATACTGGAGTCTCATTTACATGTAAATTACTGCTCTTGGAGTACGATTCGGTTCAGGATGGTGAGGGCAGACACAGGCAATCCCATCTACATCCACTTTTGTGTGCCGTCTGCAGCTCGCAACCTCGAACGGTGAGACGTGTTTGCGCAGTTCGCCGTCCCTAATCTTTCTGTGTTTGTTTGTGTGTGTTGTTTATCGCTGGCTCTCAGCTGCAGAGCTAAAGAAGATTCGACTACCGGGACTGAATCTGATCTGTGTGTACAATGCGAGCGTGCTTGAACAAAGAAATCACAATTGATCCCGTTTGCATCTTACTCCGCTGCTGATGTAACTAAGGCTGTGTTTGCAGGGAAAAAGGATAGTATAAAATAAATACTTTTGAGTCCTGATAGGATGAGCTGCATTGAAAGCCTCCGTGAAGCGCAGGAATATTGTTAAAGGAATATTTCATCCAAAAATGAAAATGAGCTGAAAATTGAATTCGTCTGCAGCGAATGGGTGCTGTCATATTGTGAGTGTGAACAGCTGATAAAAACATCACAATCCACACAACTCTAGTCCATCAATTAGCATCTCTTCAACGAAAAGCTGTATGTTTGTAATAAAATCATCACTAAGACATTTTAACTTCCAGTCCTCTATCCATAATGTTGCTTTCTCTAGTGAGAAGTTATCTCGCCTGAATCAGGAGAGAAGTATGCAAATATCAAGCACCATTTAGGAAGCTAATGGTCTCATCCAAACTTTTTGAATGTGTTTTGAATGGCCTTTCATTTTGTCTTTAAATATTTAGCTTTGCAAATCGACCGCAAGCAGTTTTCCTCATAAACTTGCTTAGATTCCAGATGAGGTTTTATTTGTTCTTTCTTTGAGATACCAGCGAGACACACATGATGACATTCTGTTTTTTAAACAAAATATGAGGGAGCTTTTGAAGAAGAAAAAAGATATGAGAAGGAGAGAGCGTGTGGAAGAACAAGGGAGATGTGAGAGACTCGGCGCCTCATGCTGCAGTGCGGTGTGTTGAAGTGTCTTTCATACTTCACTTTCATATTTAATAAGGCTCTCTCAGTTTCTACCTGACGCCAGGAATGAACTCCTCATGTACATGTATCGATCACTCTGTTTGAAAGTACTTGGGTATGTTTCGAATGGAATCTGGGCCAGCATAATTCTGGATGACTTGGCTCCTCTTTCCCAGAGTTTTCACTGTGTTACAGTGTGTGCTTTGCTGCATCTGAAGAGAAATACCTTTTCTCTATTCAAAAACACTGTTTGTGTGATCTGTGTGACAATCATTCCATTGGTTGAGCCAGTGTTCCTGTGTCTGGCTGCTTGTCTTTTGAGTTTACAAGATCTTTTAATCACTTCCTCCTATTTAATTGTACTTATCTTGGCACATCCAGGTTAAACTAGTATTAGCTCACCCATTAAAGGGATAGTTTACCCAAAAAACAAACAATTCTGTCATTAATTGTTAAACACAATATACAGTAAGGATCCTTACACAATCAAGGTCCAGTACCGTAGCAAGTACATTCATGTGACATCAGGGGTTCAACCCTAATTTTATAAAAGGTACAAGAACAGTTTCAGATTGGGAGAGTATCCACTGAGTGTAAACAACATGTGCTTTTCTGTGTCGGCTGCATCACAGATACAAAATCAAAGCGCAAAAAACGTTATCTGTGTGACGGCCCCTTTAACCCTTTATCGGGGAAGGAACTATATTTGGTAACTTAATCGATCATTCATTATAGCGATCTCGTGCCGTTCCGTGAGCTTGTGTAAGCGCATGGATTTCTTCCAGCCAATCAGCAGAAATCAGTCTATGTCACAGATGGCAACACCGTGGCATTTTACCAATCAGGAGTTGCCCGGGGCGCTTCAAACATCAGCATACTTCCGGAGTTTGAAAAGTATGCGTTTACTCTCATACCTACTCTTACAAAAATATAAATAGCATCGAAACGAACAATGCTAAGCTAACAAAACTCATGCATTATATGATTGAATAGTTGTGTTAAATGTTGAGATCGGTGTTGTTTGCATAACGTTTCTAGAAATTAGTGAACGCTGTGACATGAAAAACGGTGCGATCATATTTGATCATACGCCCTATTTAGGTAACTGCCTGTATGTCTATATTTAGACATAAGCCCGATGCAGGATTTTTTTATGTATATACAAATAATGCATTAAAATGTAGGACAATAGTAAGTAATGTTGACGCAGGTTTGTATAACATTATGCAGTGATTCAGTGGGAGATTTATTGAAAGCCATAAATAAAGCGAGTTTTACCTAGGTTTTTTTTTCTTGGGTGTCTAGCCTAATATTTTTAGTAGCAGTGATTTTTAGAAACATTGACGTCACAGAATACTAAAAAAACAGCCTTTTAACATTCCTGTTGTTTTTTTATGTCCATTTAAAACTTTCAGAGCGTGTTAAAACCCTCTGCAGTGGGTTGGGTTTCTAAAGTCCTCGTTAGTTACTAAAGTTACTAAAGTCCTAGTTACTAAATTTACTATTATTCTTTCCTTCACAGGACAGAGGGACACTTAATATTTTTCAGGAATATCGGACCCTGCTGTATGAGCATAATCATATGGATTGTTGGAAAATTTGACAGTAAAATCTTTTCAAAAACATATTTTTTTATGTATATACAAATAATGCATTAAAATGTAGGACAATAGTAAGTAATGTTGACGCAGGTTTATATAACATTAGGCAGTGATTCAGTGGGAGATTTATTGAAAGCCATAAATAGTGAAATATAAGGTTTAACTTAATAGATTTTATTCATTTTTTACTTTTAACCCAGTTTATATTATTATGGCATACATTGGTGTTTATTTTAAGATAAGTGGTACGACCTAGATTAGTGATCTATTTTTACTTGTTATTATATTTTTACATATTTGTCAGTATTCTTCATTTTTAGTAGATCTAAACTGTACATTTTTGTATATTTTCAGATTTTGGAAAACAAGAGACTATGGCACATAAAAAAAAATAATAAAACAAAAGGGACAAATAGATTAAATGAGAAAAGGTTTATGTACATTTTATATATTTATTTGTATTTTATGTGTGTTTTAATATGACCATAGACTGGCGAGGAGCCATATACGGTCATTTCATTGACCTTGATTTACAACATAAAATTGTAATTATTTTTATAAAGTCACAAAAGCTTGTTATAACCTCCGATAACATTCCAGGGTTGAAATGATGAATTTCCAATTATTTCAGTGAGTGCCCTATAAAGGGTTAAGAATGGCTTTATAAATAGCTTAGGTTGCTTTTATTCTTCTATTCTAAACTAGGCTTTTAAACTATGCTAATATACAGTTAATTTAATATCTGCACAATGTAATTACCATATTATTATATAATGATATTTAAATATAAATAGGCTAAAAGCTTTCATTTCCTAATTCAAAGGGTCTTTTCTCTCACTACAATTTATGGGAATAGGGGTTTTCTTATTTTGGCTAGCCTGAAATAGAAAAAGGGCTTAAGCTATTTTATAGAAACATTATTAATGAGTGAGCTGGTGGTGCTGACAGTTTAATAATGTCACTTTCTGTTGACTGGATTTATCCTCCCCACCCTACATCTATGATGTTTGCTGATGCATTTTATCAATTTGAAAACATTAAAAGTGGGTTAAAATGGTTGGTTCAATAATAAATAGCCGGTTAGTGCAGCGAGTTTTACCTAGGTTTTTTTTTCTTGGGTGTCTAGCCTAATATTTTTAGTAGTAGTGATTTTTAGAAACATTGACGTCACAGAATACTAAAAAAACAGCCTTTTAACATTCCTGTTGTTTTTTTATGTCCATTTAAAACTTTCAGAGCGTGTTAAAACCCTCTGCAGTGGGTTGGGTTTCTAAAGTCCTCGTTAGTTACTAAAGTTACTAAAGTCCTAGTTACTAAATTTACTATTATTCTTTCCTTCACAGGACAGAGGGACACTTAATATTTTTCAGGAATATCGGACCCTGCTGTATGAGCATAATCATATGGATTGTTGGAAAATTTGACAGTAAAATCTTTTCAAAAACATATCCCACAAATTAATCAATGTCATGGATGGGCAAATGTTTTCATTTTGGGTAATCTATCGCTTTAAAGACAGTCTAGTCAGCTAAATTTGTTTTGTACATCCTTAAGTGTAATCTTTGTTATATTTCAACAGGCCCTGAATCGACTACGTTTCAAAACACATTGCCTTTTGTGTTTAAACCTTGTTTAGGAGTACTGATCAGCTGTGATACCACACTAGGGCTTTGACCTCTTGACTGTACATCTGACAGTTTGTGTTGGTAAAATGGACTATTCCAGTGGTGGGACAGGGACTCGCTCATATTGATCCTCAAATCGACATCCATTGATTTTTATTTATTTATTTATTTATTTTTTTCTCCTTGTGTGTGTGTAAAAACATTTGACCCATAAAAGTCTGAGACTCTGCTACTAGAAGGCACTGTCTGACCAGATTGCTGATGGTAGGCACTTTGATCTGTAAACAAACACCCTGTTTACAGGGAATATTCTCAGACCGGACCTCAGGGTAAGATCATGTAACCCAACATAACGCATATGATAACACGATACTGAAATAACCATTTGGTCACACCACGGTGCGCTCTTTTTATTATTATGTTTTAATGCTAAAAATGAAGTAAGGCATTAAAAAAAAAAAATTACACTTAAACATGACTCAAACACGTAAAATGGGAAAAATAGCTGTCAGAACATCTGGGCAAGCTCTTATATCGAATTCATACAATATTAAGGTTTATTTTTATAAACTATACAGGATAAGGCAATACAGTTTATATAAATATAAAGTAATATGATATTGCGAGCACATCTCACCAAGGCTGCAATACAGTAAAACCGGTAATTTTGTTGAAATATTATTACTATTTAAAATAATAAATTATCTAAATACATTTCAAAATGTAATTTATTCCTGTGATAGTAAGGCTGGATTTTCAGCTGTCGTTACTCCAGTCATCAGTGTCACACAATCCTTTTAAAAATCATTTTATGCTCAAGAAACATTTTGCATTATCAGTGTGTAAAAAGTTGTGCTGTTGGAGACCATGATGCATTTTTTCAGGATTCTTTGAACAAAATTATAAAAGAAAAAATGTAGAGGATTCATTTGAAATAGAAGTCATTGATCAAAAGTGACAATAGAGTTATAATATTACAATTTATACTTGATCAGTCTTGTCCTTGCTGAATGAAAATATTAATTTCTTTCATAGAGGGAAAAAAAAATCCCCAAAATCAATGGCAAAATCAATGG
Source organism: Enteromius unitaeniatus (assembly GCA_032359435.1). NCBI lineage: Eukaryota > Metazoa > Chordata > Actinopteri > Cypriniformes > Cyprinidae > Enteromius > Enteromius unitaeniatus. Next base: position 11,924,881 of record JAUMHI010000048.1, on the reverse strand, counting down.
TGTACATGGAGACGGATGATCTGTTGTCAGTGTAGTTGTTGTAGTGTAACTGTAGTCATTAAGATTACGCCGTTACAAGTTTTGTTTTTTTAGGAAAAAACAATAAAAAGGTAGAGATTTTTATTTTCCTAATCTGGGAAGCTTTGTGTTTTAATTTCTTTCCAACACATCATGGCTGAATGAACTTATTAAGCTTAACCTCAGTATGAACCCTTAAGCAGGAAGTTGTTCTATCCTGTGCTGATGTGTGAAGAGAGAGAGCGAGAAGGCTGCATCTAGACTGTTTTAGCCTGGGCTCAGCCCTCCAGACCCGCAGCTGGAGACGGGCCATTGTGTTCTCCGTCATCCCGATGTCCAGTGTAGTTGCCATAGCAACGGCAGGGCTAGATGAGGTCAGAAAACATAGGCCTGATAAGTGGCGGAGCATGCAGACTACTGAGTGTTTAATCAGCTCTCTGGTTAATCAATACCCACCAGCTTGCAGCTAATCAGCTGAGGATGCTCTGCATGGGTCTGATGCTCAGACCATTGTCCATAACTGGGTCATTTTTGGTCTTCATATCTGTTCCCAGGAATAAAAGGGCACAAAGCCCAATGAGCACCGCTATAAAACGAGAGCTCAGTGGTCCTCTCTGACTGATAGAGAGGAACGGAGCTTAAGGCTTGTTCACGCTTTTGATTTTGGTCGCTAGCAGGTGGCCCTGCCAGTTGATGGCCTAACGATAATGTTTTTTGGACATAGAATGAGTTTTCCTTCCACAAAAATTTACCATTTTGCGGAGTGAGGCATTTGCAAGTTCTTATAGGATTCAACAGGGATTTTTCTTGGACAAAAAGACCATTTGCTAAGAGCTAATGTTGCAGTTTGTTATTTTTCAGGCAAATTATATAAAAAATGTTCTGGCTGTTCCAGGCTTCATAATTGCAGAAAATGGGGATTAAGATTTTGAAGGCCAAAAAGTACTCCACACAGTTCCTGGGGGTTAAAAAAGGCTTTCTGAAGTGAATTGATGTATTTGTGTAAGAAAAATATATCTACATTTGAAACTTTATAAACCGTAATCTAGCGTCTGCTAACTGTCTTGCATGCATTTACTAGAGCTCCTGGGAATGAATAAAGGCCTCCTGAAGCGAATCTATGCATTTTTGTAAGTAAAATATCCATATTTAAATGTAAAAAAAAAATCACATTTCTCTCACTCTCGCTCTCTGTCATACGCAGAAATTGTTCCATCGAATGATGTAGGATTTTTTTTTTTTTTCAATCTTGCATGCCTCTGAGATTTGTTCACCGGAGCAAAGGAAGCCAAATAGTTATTACTTCAGCAAAGTAGAACTGGTCTCCTCTTGGGTTATATTGAAATCTTCTTGACTTTTTTTTTTTTTTTTCTTCAACAAATCCTTTGTTTGTACTTCTTACAAGTGTTTTGTTTTGTACTCTGTCCACGTTTGTCACAAATCACGGCGTCCTACGTCATCCTCTGAATGGCTTCCGCGCAAAGCAGGCCTTTATTCACCCCCCCAGAGCTGTGTAAGGGAACATTTTATTATGGATGCACGCACTTTATTTAACGTGTACTGGACTGTTGTACAGAATCACCCGCCCACTGCAATGATGGAGCTTAGAAGTACCAGGACAATTTTTAGTGTAACTCCGATTGGATTTGTCTGAAAGAAGAAAGTCATATACACTAGGATGATTTTTTTGTGTGTGTGTGTGTGTGGAAAAGTTGTGTAAACTCAATACAACTGTGAGCTTAATTTCATGTAATGAATGTACCACATTCGTTATGTGGAGGTGATGCGGAATGAAAGAGAGAGGAGGGAAAACAGCTGTCTAAGGGAGTTTTGTCAAGACAACGGATTGCAATGGGAGAATATGACCTCAATCGGCTGTAGAATTTGACTTCTCCATTCATTTTCGGTATTAATGACCTCATTTGTGTAATTCCCATCAGCCACCAGCCTCGCCGAAATCTCCAATTATATAAGCATCCCGGTGCTGCCCAACGAATTGTGTTCCCTAGGTGGTTAATACTTCCTTAATGATGCGTGTGATTTTCTGTTTGACTGTGGAAATACACAGCTTCTCAGCATGTCAGTTTAGTGCTCTTGTCGTGTGTGTGTGTGTGTGTTTGGTCTAGAGATCCATCAGTACATGACCCACTGTGTTGTTAATGATGTATTGAGTGGTGGGGATGAGGCCTGAGGCATGTTGTCTTCTCCGTGGTGACTTCATAAACGACTACAGAGGGGTGAACGCGGCTCGGCTCAGGCAGGTGCCAAGCACCCCTAGCCTCTCCTGCAATGCAGAGACAAAGCAGTTTAACACTTGGGTTAGGCTTTTGTCATCGGTGTGCTAAGTATGCCAGTTTTGTGCAGTGCGATGAGGCAGAATGCATCCCAAGCACGTGCTAAATGCTGATGTGTGCGCAGTACTAGACAGTCATGCGTTTTCCCTCCAAATGTCTCACTTAGACACGTTTCTGCTAAAGCCTGTAATGTATTCATCCGTCTGTGTTCAAATGGCCTCTTTTCAGAGAACAATGCAGATGTAATTTTTATAGCTTAGGCTCATTTAGTCTCTGAAATGTGTGACTGTACTTGAAGAGGGAATTTTTTATGTTCTTTTCGTGGTGAGTTTTAAGTGTGCTGGTTTAACTAGGGTTTGTAGATTGTTGTAAGTCAATGTTAAAGATATAAAGGTAATCATACCAGAATTTAAATAGTATAGTAATATGGAATGCACAGATTGGTAAGAATGCTCTTCTTGGCGATGCACTGACAAACACAATCAGACTTAATTGAATGTAAATGGCACAAACGATTGGATCTGTGAATTAGTGTCAATGCAACGGGATATATGCTGTGTTGTGTCATTAATATTAATCCGGTAAGAATATTGACTAAAAAAAAAACAAAAAACACTTGCTATGAGAAATGTGCTGAGATTTACTAGTTCTAGTCAGGAGCTCCTGGTGCATTATGGACCAGTTGTAAACACTATAGATGAGCCGCTGATCCCATAATAAATTGAATTCCAATAGTTCAATCGAGAAATGACATATGCATGAATACATTTTGTGTAACTCTTTGTTGATAAGAAATTTCAATTTCGATGAAGATTTAAAAAAAACAAAAAAAACACTTTAACTACAGCATTGACCTGTTAGTCAAACTTTAGGCCAGAGTCAAACCAAAAATCCATTGAGTAACCCAGTCAAATGACCAAGGTTATGATTAATAGCAATAAAAGCATCAACTTCTGTTTTACCTTCATTTAACACTGAAAATATTAAAGGTTATGTTGGTGCTCCAACTATACAGATTCCATGATTTTCTTCACATTTTAGCATTGTTGTGTGTGATTAAGTTATAGCTCTTTCTTGGATATTGGCTTTGTGAGGCAAAATCCTTCTGAGTGTTAAGTGGTCTCTATCATTCACTTTCAGTTTTCAGACACTTTTCTTTTTTTTTGCTGATGTCTTGCAACACTTTGTGTACCCATAATTGGGAGGACCATTGTTCTTGAAACTTGAAACTTGAATTTAGGCACCAAAAAATCAAAAATTCTTTCTTGGCTAAAGCCTAGACCTCAAACACATTCAGTAAGTTGGGTTGTGCCAGCTCTGCCATATGAGTTTGAGGTGATGGATTCTTTGAGAACAGATCTCACCATGCATAAATTAGTATGTGCAAAATGTAGAGCTGTTTGTGTCATACGCGAGGCGTAGTGCCATAAATCATGTGAATATGTGTGTATTGCCTACACATCTTGTGTGTGATGTCCTCTTTTATAGCTGCATTTTTCTGAAGAAAACCACTGTCTGCAACTTCAAGGAGATTCATCGTCCTCTCCACAGCTTTTAGGGCAAGCATGCAGTATAAATGAGTCTTGATGGTCGCCTAGATTAGTGGCCTCGACTATTTCATCTAGATGTCAGGACACCCTAATTTGGAAGGGCCTTTTGTTGAGAGCGATTAGTCGCTGTTCAGGCAACCTCCAAATTTGTACTTTTGCACATCCATATCATGAAGAGGGAAGCCCACAGCACTGTTCTGAAGTGACTTGTGTTTATTTATTGTTCTCTGTTTCATGCTACGAGGCTTACTTTGAGTTAGCATGTTTTCAGCTGGCACAGAAAGAAAATGCTGCAAACGCTCCCGACTGACTGACTGTCTGACTGATTCCAGCTCAATTCCTGCTGCTTTTCCCACTCCTTCAGGGTTCTGCTGGGATTAAACTTTTAATAGATGTGAAGATGCCAAGCGCAAGTGGGAAATCACACAAATTTGGTTCTGTGCAGTCCACCAGGAATGCACGTAAGCCCTTGACATAATACTGAAGACCTAGAAACAAAAGGAGTCAGAAAAGAAATGGAAGATTGAGTTTAACAGGAAGAGAAAGTCGAATGAAAGCCATAGCTAGCAATTAATGCAGTCTTTTGAAAAAAAAATTGCACTTCAAGCTTATAAATAATAAATAATAATATATACATACATTGAGTTCAGTAAGTATTTGATCACCCTGTGATTTTGCAAGTTCTCTTACTTAGAAATAATGGAGGGGTCTACAATTTTCAGCATAGGTGCATTTCCACTGTGAGAGACAGAATCTAAAAAGAAAAAGCCAGAAATCACATTGTATGACTGTTGTTAAAAAAAAAAATATTTAGGAACTACTGTGTCAAATAAGCATTTGATCACTTGCTTATCAGCCTGATTTCTGACCCTCAAAGACTTATTGACCTCACTGTATATATGTATGTATATATATATACACATACAGTATATACATATATACATGCATACATACATACATATTAGTTTATTTAAAAATTCAAACATTAAAAAAATACATTTTCTCATTGCTTGAAATAGTAGCCATTTACTAAAAAGGCTGCTCTTGTTGCAGTTTGATTTAATGTTGCTTTCCTCCACTGATATCAACCCTGTCCTTGCCACACTGACTCAGATAGTGCTGTGCCCCATGAGTCTCTGCAGCATTAAAATGGTGCAAGAGTCTGTGTATTTGAGAAACAGGGATCACTCCTCTCCCTCGGCATCACCACTACAGCCATTCATCAAAGTGCTGTGACTCAGTAAATATTCATCAGCCACTTACAGTGACTGACAGCAAGCACAGCACACAGCAAACACCAAATTACAAACAGAGCGGAGATAGAAGACCGCAGGAGGGAGGAAGAGATTTTGTGAGAAAGGAGACGTGCTGATGGAAATAAGCTGTTGAAATGTCTGTGCAGTTATTCATTAAGAGATCATGAGAGACAGACAGACACTAGTGTGCCCTTGAGAGCTGAACGTACGTGACTTGAGTGCCGATGTGTTATTTGGACCTGAGCACCTGTACATGGACTATAATTGTATGTGTGTGTGAGCTACAGTGTGAATAGTGCACATGGCAGCACCTGGCCTTCAAACTTTCTCTCAAAGTGCAGAGAGACTCTAAAGTTTAGATTGCAAAAAAATAAATTATTCAGTTGGTACAAGAAGTTTTTAACAGCAACGTCTTTGGAGCCTAAAAAATTGCCCTTAGAAATGCATGCATTGGGTACATGGTGATATTTTTTCTTTATTTTTCTATGTTGTCTTTCCATTTAATATTTAAAGTTTTATGTGCTGTATCATTTATTTTGTACCTTTTCGTACTTTTATTTTAGAGCTAAAGTCACTAAATATCTGGTCATAGAGAATGAGTCTTGTAAGGCTTAGTTTGAGATTGTCATTAAAGGCCATAGCGATTTATCTTGACCTTAAGAGTTCTATGTCCTTAATTGTGGCTCAGAGTCCTGGAGTGTGTCTTTTCTGACAGCTGTCTGGTAAAGAACCACGCAGACTGCTTTTGCCCAGCCACATCTGACTCCAGGCTTTAAACTGTTATCATTAGTGCAAGGACTGACTTGGGTTTGTGCAGCAGTATTTCAGTTTCATGTGTAAATTAGGACAGCGCACTAGCTGTAAACTGTGAACTTCAAATGAGCTGTCTACACTGTCGGTCATGAAAATCTTAGTTATAATGTATATGTTAGTCAAGACCATTTGATGTTCTACATTCTGCCTTTGCTTTTACCCATGATACCTCTTTGGGTTTTGTGTACAATCTAACAAGTAACAAGCAAGGATAGAAAAAAAAACTGTGCACACAACTTTATAAAAACTTGGACACCAGCTAATGGAGAGAGTGTCATGGTCATTATTTCTGTTTTTCTTTTTACAGAGTCACTGTAGTATTTTCTTTCTGTTTCTTGCTAGAAATCTACCATGAAAGTTTGAGTTCAACAAACTTTATTCTTTTACCTGTATTTATCAAGGATTCATTAAATTGATAAAAAGTGACAGCCAGGACTTTTACATTGTTACAGAATGTCTGTTTGTTCTTTTGAGCGTTCTATTCATTAAAAAATACTAACAAGTGTATCATGCCTTTAACTAATAAGTCAATGTTTCTTGAGCAGCAAATCAACATGTTAAAATGATTTCTGAAGAATCGTGCGACACTGAAAACTGGAGTAATGTTCCTGATAAATTAAAAAAAAAAAAAACATTGTGCCGTAATGCGTGTTGTCTGTAGTGCTAATGATTCTATGCATTATGCATAGAACAATGCAATTTAAATGTATAAATTAAGAAACATTCAAACCCTTAACCTTAAGTATAAGCTGTTGCAATTGCAAGCACTGCTAATAATAATAATAATAATAATAATAATAATAATAAGCTTCAGCATATTACTGTATCAAAACTGACATGATTTTGTTCCTTCACTAACACACTTAATTGGGGTGAGGATCTAAACACGATTTCCAGTGAACTTTTCTTTAAAATCAGTGCGTGACATTTCACGGCTACGCCTTGAGCAAATTGAGGCTGGTAGTATTAAACAATGCAATTTTAAAATCCCAACCGAAAATTATAATGGGATTAATACAAGAGGAAAGAATCCTCAGGAAACCGTACAATTTAGATATGTCATTTATTTCATTTCCAATAAACCAGTCTTCAAAAGAGTTCCTCAACCACATCAAATTCACAGTACACACACACTCAAGCTTTCCAGTATTGCACTCTCTCAATATTTACAGAATCCCGCTACTTCTTTCCACTAGCCAAGATCCGCAGAGCCAGTAGTTTCATTTGCAGAACCCACATTTCCAGTCACACTCCAGTGGTTTTGCAATCTGAGCCTGTACGGATAAGTAATGGCTATGACTGTACGAAATAAAGGTAAATGCTGAAATGATGGAAAAACACAGCTGAAAGCTTCCAGAAAATGTACACGCCCCCGGACCACACACTGCTCGTGTCTGTGGACATGAGCTCACGACTGAAGTGGGACGATTGAAGGTGATCACTTCTGACATTGGAGAGTTTTATCTGGACACAATTTACAGTATGTTTTGTGTTCTGCTTCAGATGCTCTCTCCTTGCGCTGCTCATTTTTCTCGGGGGTGGGTGAGTTGGGGGGACGCAGAAATAAGTTTGTGACCTTAAAAAGTTCATTTAATATCCTATGCACTGGAGCTTGAAATTAATGTTGGATTTTCATTTCAAGAGCATCAGCAAAGTTAGTGTCTTGGGGGAAAAGGCAAGTTGCCTGTCTGAAATAGTTGGCAATACCTAACATGGGTGCCGTAATGTGATTAAAGAACATCAGACACCAAAGGTGTCACCAGGAAAAAAAAAAAATTTCATGATGTCATAATGTCATGTCTAGCACTAATTCAAGTAAGCTTTAAAAACAAGGAGGCAAATATTTCATCACTATGACGCCTACTACTTGAGCAATAAATTGGGGAAAAAACAACATTTGTAAATAAAACATCTCCTTCAAATGCCATTTTTATTCATTCCACCAAGACGTTGCGAAAACAGATGTGCTTTGTTGCCTTTCTCGTTCAATGTACTCCCTTTAAGGCAGCATTTTAAGCTTCTCCGGATCATGCGCTGATTTACCGGGAGTGTGATGACTTGACCCTGCAAAACGCAGAAACCTTACATTTATGATTACTTGTATCAGATGCATCTAAAAAGCGTGTAATCAGTGCAGCTGTGTTCACCAGCTCAACAATTGACTGTTATCTAGAGTTCAGCATTGCATTTGGCCTTATGACTCATTTGTAGGAATTGCTCTGGAAATGTTTTTTTTCTTTATGCGCTTGGTCTCAATGCACTTTATGGAGTACAAATTGGCCATCATAAAACATTCCTTGAGAGAGAGATGCTGCATACAAAATAGAGCCACAAGGCAATTAGGTTTTATGGTGTTTAGTTCAAACCCGTGTAGTACGTGCCTTATAGATGCTCAGGTTAAAACTGGAACTGTTTTATTTGTGGATTTAATTGTAGGTCTTTCTGGAGGTCTGATCTTATTTGTACTGTTGTGACGTAATTGCTAGAAGCAGTATAAAAAGTGCTTTAAATAATCTGGTCAGGAAATGTTACAATCTTTAAACTGTTCTTTATAACTGAGCCAGTTTATATTATGGAATGTTTCTGGTTCCTTTTAGCAAGGAAATGTTAAATTGATCAAAATTGGTGGTAAAGTGTTTGTATTGGTGTTTATAAAGTTAAAAAAGATTTCTATTTCAAATAAATAGGGTTCTTCTTAACTTTTTAAAAATGATCAAAGAGTATTGAAGAAGTATATATATTGCATAACAACCTCTAAAAAAATCGATGAAAAATCTCTATTTACACGTATATGGTCTAATGTCGCTTTTTCTTTACTCTCTCTTTTCTTTCTACTGTTCTCTCTCGCACACACTAAGCCTAGCCAGGGCAGTTTGTTGATGAGCGCAGCAGATGTTGCAGTCAGGGTCCAGAGAGAATCAGTGGCAGCAGAAATGGTGGGCACTATTAAGCTATTAGATATGGTGAGGGTTTGACTCTCTCCCAAACTCCATTTCCTCAATAAACCCCTGAGACAAGGCAGAGGAGAAAAAGCAAAGTAAAGATCCTCCTCCTTTTTTGTATATGCAAGCACCCGCATTAACAAACAAACACGCACACGCCTGCATTTAGCTAAATAAATCTCTCAACCACCAAGAACCCCTCTGTTGGTTTTCTCTCAAGATGAGAGAGTGGAGAATTTGAATAAAAACTGAATGCAAAGAATGAAATCATCACACCGGCTGCCACGTCTGCGTTCATATTAGAACAGCTCGCAATCTGTCGCCAAATGAAACTGGCATGGATGACACAAAGTGAGGGAGTGTGGGATGGAGAGATGGCTTGTAGGAAGCCGAGAGAAGAGCTTGGACTGATTGCCATTGGAATTCCCCAAGTAACTTTATTGAGTCCAATTTGATTTACACCAGAAAAGTCTGGCATCCAGGATGCCAGCCTTGTGTAAATGCCAATCAAGATTAATTTAATATGATGAGGCCTGATTTCAAGTCCAGGAGAAAGCCAGAGAATGTGGATTTTACTTTATTTACTTATGGGAATGGAAATCAGGCAGTGAGGGATGAGTATGCAGCCAGTTTGGGTTGTAGCTATTTTTTTATTTTATTTTAAAGTCGTAGATGGGATTTATCTTGTGATGATGCCATTGTCGAATAGGAAGGGACTTAAAAACACTGAAAATGAAGAGGAAATGGAAAGGGTGATAAAGAGGAAGGCAGTAAAGTTGTTATAGTCTTAAATGACGTAAGAGGAAAGGGATTCAAGTCTTTTAAAAAAGAGGGTTTGTGTTTGTGGTTCATGAAAGGCTGCGGCCATTTGGGGTGCCTCTGGACAAGCTGAAGCAGCAGTCTGGACAGATTAGAAGAGCTTGAACGTCTGAGGGCTGATGGGTATTTTTAGAGTGATTTAGAGTTCCTGACAATAATGATGATAACACTGCGGTTCTACAGATTGAGAGAGAGAGAAAAATGCCACACAGCATCTCTCAATAATTTTCCACTCTTTAGATTACTTTTATTTGTGGGTAAGAGGATTCGTGAAATATGAGCTGGAGCTTTAAAAGGGTTGTTTAGTCAGCACAGATAGCTTTGTGGGAAGCAACCGTTACGCTATGGGTTTCCCGAGTGCGAATCCCAACTAGAAGACCTCTCCTAATCACTGTCCTCTCTTCTCTCTCTCTCTGATCTGTCATATAAAGGCAAAATTGCCAAAAATAAATCTTTTTACAAAATAAATCGTTTTGTGATTCTGATTTGTAGTAGTGATGTCTGAATAATTAATTTGATTCCGATCTTGTCCAATAAATCAGTCACAAATCAGCATAATTTGCATGGTTCATTTCTTGGGTTCAACTCAGTGGCTATGTTTACATGCACAGATTTGGTTCTGATGACTCTGATTGTAGTGTTTACATGATCGCAATGCTTGTCACATACTTCTTGAACAATGCTTGTTCAAATACTAATTTGTTTAAACATTTTTTTACACAAATAGAGTTTCTCTTTGTTTACACATAATAAACACTCTCATACAATTACAAATGGGAACATAGGTCCATTCCCGTAGTTCTGCATTTTGAATGCTTGAAGGAAAGAATCTATTATTTAGCATACTTGCAGGTTGTGTTTCAGTAGAGTTCAAATAAACTGGGTACTGAACCATCTTTCAAGATCAAGCCATTTGTGAATCCTGCGCTGAATTCCCAGATAGTAGAGAAGCAGTCATCAGTAAAATGATGTGTTTGTGGACGTGGTCAAGTTGTTCACGGCTGGCAAACGTCGAACATCGGTGGGAATTAATCACACAAATATAAAATGGGGTTCAAATTACTATCTACTCATTTAGGCTGTATAGAGTCAATTCTCTTGAAATTGCATAAAAGGAGCACTTTTATAATTATAGATTTAAAATATATAATGCTAAGCAATATTTCAGAATTATCTTAATATGTTATATATACAGTGAAGTCAATAAGTATTTGATCACCCTGTGATTTTTTTTCTAGTTCTCTTACTTTGGAATCATGGAGGGGTCTATAATTTTCAGCATAGGTGAGAGACGGAATCTAAAAAGAAAAATCCCAAAATTACATTGTATAATTATTTTTTTTTTTTTACTACTTATTACTGTGTCAAATAAGTATTTGATCACTTGAGTCAAAAAATGTTAATATTTAGTACAGAAACCTTTCATAAAAATTACAGAGGAGAAACGGTTCCTGTTTGCACACACTGCAGGAGAGATTTTGGCCCACTCCTCCATACAGATCTTCTCTAGATCTGTCAGGTTTCGGGACTGTCGCTGAGCAACACTGAGTTTCAGCTCCATCCAAAGATTTCTATTGGATTTAGGTCTGGAGAGGGACTAGGACACTCCAGATCCTTAATATGCTTCTTAGGGAGCCATATACATGCATATCCCAGTTTATCCTCTCCTTAATACAGTGCAGTCGTCCTGTCCCCTGTGCAGAAAAACACCCCCAGAGCATGATGCTTCCAACCCCTTCACTGTAGTTATGGTATTATTGGGATGATACTCATCATTCTTCTT
>JAUMHI010000048.1:11889444-11913306 GCA_032359435.1 Enteromius unitaeniatus | reverse complement strand
TTTGCCCATGTTGCTACTTAGACTTTGGCTGATTGTGGGGTGCACAGGTGTCTTTATGACAGCTAACGACCTCAAACCGGTGCTAATAATTTAGAATCATGAGCAGAGTGTAGCTGAACCATTTAAAATCATTCAATCAATCTTTGAGGGTCAGAAATCTGGCTGATAAGCAAGTGATCAAATGCTTATTTGACACAGTAGTTGCTGTACGATGCGACACAGTGGTGTCATGGTTCGGTATGTATTCGATACAGCAAAAATAAAATAAAAAAAGAGAATTTCTTTTATTTTTTTCACATTTCTATTTATTAAAACTAACATAAGTATGATCTTGTTTTTTTTCTTTTCTTTTACTTTTAACAACAATGGAGCTATGCTTCACACATCTTCTGGGGTTTCTTCTTAGCAGCAAATCAAACAAAACCTCCTTTATAACCAAAACCAAATGCTCCTTATAAAAAATGAAATGTAACATTGTAGTAGTTAACTAATAGAAATAAAAGAACAATTTTGTTTTTTAAATGGAAATTCAATAATTTTTTTTTTTAAGTTCAGAAAGATGAGTGTTTCCACATTTTCTTCAGACAGCACAGATCGTGTCTTCAACACACGGGCCGCTGTTGTGCTTCAGCTAAAGAAGGTCACAATCTTTGTTTTTTTGCTTGGTGAGCTGGGAGTGTCCAGATCGCTGTGACCGATCGATTGTATTGCCCTGTTCAAATCTGTTGGAAATGCCTGCCTGAATGCCGCGGGATAGTTTGTAATGTGCATGTTTCTAGTTTTCGTCTGTTTGGGGGTGGGAGGGGCAGTCAGAACATGTCCCGTCGTTTGTGCTGCCTTGTTGAGCGTAGCACTGAAAACATTATATTTTATACACTTTATTCTCTTTTATTTTATTTAGCTTTATTTATTTATTTATTTATTTTTCTGAATCGTTCGGTTTGTTTAATAAGCAAACCTTAAAACAACAGCAGTTATTTGAAGTAAACGTATAAATATTTGAAATGATTAGCTTTTGCATGCTTTTGAAATGTTTCCCTTTGAGGAAAAAAATAATCTTTTTTTTTACCCCCAAACATTTGGTACTAATTCATATTGATATTAATTGCATCAGACTGACCTGGTTATGGAACTTTAAGTTTGTTTACTTTTTAATTACTGTGGTGCATATGTATTCAGTAAATATTCATATCTGCGTCCTCTCTGCAGGTAATTCCCAGATGGGGGCCACTATAGTAGACGCCCTGGATACCCTTTACATAATGGGCCTCCACGATGAGTTTAAGGATGGCCAAGAGTGGATCGAACAAAACTTGGATTTCAGTGTGGTAAGTGGCCAAGACACGCAGTTACCAACAACACCTGGCTTTGTCGGTTTAGAGGCAAAGCGTGCCTGTTTTTGTTTGCAGACACAGTTCTATCTCAGGATGCTGTTGTTTCACAGGGGTAAGCTGTATAGTTTGGCAGTCGGCTGACACAGCTGTATTAACAGTCATTCGACACGCCGTAACCCCTCAAAGACTTCAGTCCTTAGCTTGTGTGAATCTTTCCGTATTTGATCAGATTGTGGTGGCACTCTGTGGAAAACGTGTTGAGTTGATGTGACACATCACCGTATCCAGGAGACAAGACTGGCGCCATGGAAACAATGTGAGCCGCTCTGCCTCTGGAATTAGCCGGTGATGTTGAGGGAAAAATGGCAGACAAAAGAGACATCAGAGAATGAAGCGGGGGCCGGCAAGTGGCCCCAGGGGCCCCGTGTCTCCTGCCCTCCTTCTCTGTCTGTATTCACATCCTGACCCATTAATGGGATTTCTCCAGTTTCTCTCCCTATCAGTTGTTTTTTCAGCCTGTCCTCCATCAGATATGGAGAACCTGCATGGTTCTCTTGGCTTTATCAACTCTCTGGTGTCCGCGTGTTGTGTGATATTTTTTTTTTTTTTTTTCTCCCGTCTCCTTTCTGCCACCTTTCTTTTAGCAGATCTGGTGGACTCTCAGCGCCAGAAGTCTCCTCTGCGTGTTTAGTTCATCTTTTTGGCTTTTCCAGCAGTGACCTAATTTCTTCTCTCTCCCCCTCCTCACTGTTACTTTTGGACAAGCATATCTTACAAAGCATGTGCACTCTGAAGGATGACTCACACTTGGACCGTTGGGTCTGGCCGCTGAGGGCTCAGTATGTCACAGTGGGATGGATGTGTTGGTAGGATTTTTGGAGGAGGGCGTTAAACTGCAAAGCATAAGTGAGGAAGGGAAGCATGTGCAGAACCTTGGGTTTTCAAAAAAATATTGCGTAGCTGTAACTGTTTTCAACATTGGAGATTGTTTCTTGGACACCAAATTATTAGAATGATTTCTGAATGATCATGTGACATTGAAGACTGTACTGTAGTAATGACTCCTGAAAATTTTAGCTTTGCCATCACAGCCATTCAAAAGTTTGGGACCAGTAGGATTTGTAATTATTATTATTATTAATTTTTTTTGTAGTCTCTTATGCTAAGCAAGTCTATATTTATTTGATCGAAATAACAGTAATATTATGAAATATTATTGCAATATCTTTTATTGGCTTAATGGTTTCCTTTTTTTAATAAAAGTAGAAAAACAATCACAGTCCAGACAGCTTCATCTGTTTTTGTCTATACAATGAAAATCAATGGGGTTGATCAAATCCTCTGATTGGGCCCCTGTTTACTTTCATTATATCTACAAAAATTTGCTGAGACATCTAAAATATCGTGTTTTGTGTTTTCTCTCTCTCTCTCTCTCTCTCTCTCTGTTTCTGTTGTTATGATGGATGAGGCTGCCGGCCATCAGCATTAATCGCAGCTGTTAAACCAAAAACTGAATTAATGGACCTTGGTTAGGGAACGGTCATATCTGAATTAATCTGGTGCACGTTCACTTTTGTCAAAATTAATAGACATGCTAAATGAATGCTAAGTGGAAGGGGTTGGTTAAAGCATGTTCTTGTCTTATCAAATTAGTGTAAAACCTAGTCGATATAAGGCGCTTTAGCAGCGTTATGTTCAGAATTGGAAAACCTGCTTATATTTCATAAGCGGTATACAAAAACAGGTGCTTTTTTAAGGTGCTGTGGATTATGAGATTGTGACGGAGCTAAAACAGGATTTCTGGAGCTTGTACAGCCATACTGTTGAACTTTTACTGTTTCGATTTTTTTTTCGCTATTGGTTAAATTAGTTTCTTTTTGGTGGAATGATTTTAAACTGATTAAAATGATTAATAGATGCACACACAATTATCCATGCGTTACAATTTCAATACCTTTCAATTTGAGTATGTGGCCATTCAGGATTAAATGCTTGTGCTGCGATTTGTACAAGTAAAGGCATGTTCTATTGTACTGTACATGTACTGGTCTAATATATCATAAATTGCGCACACAAAAAGGAATCTGTGCATTTGTGAATCAGGTGACGGCGTTTTTAGCGTTGACGAAACACACAAATGTTCACTGAAATGCTACCACTAGGTGGCGGTCGCAGTACAGAGCTGGCAATTATCAGCTTAATCTAGTTGGGTGGGAAAAAAATAAACAATATACAATTTTAAGTTAATCAGTTAAACATCAGGCATGTTTTGTATTTTATGTATTATTAGTTTTTTTTTTGGTTACTTTATTTACAATATTATAGAGTAAATATTATAGTGACGTCATTTTGCCATTAACTGTTATAATCCAGTGATATTTTTGTTTGCTCCACATAGAGATCTAATCTGATCATCATCATCATCCAATTTGCCTGGGATAACATGAAGAAACAGAATAAAATGAGACTAGATTCAGAAAATCTGTGAAGAACAGCGTCTCCAAGACGATTCAAGAAAGTTCCCTGCAAAGCTACAGTACTGTTAAAAGTTTTAGACAGTCAGAAATAATGTCATAAATGAGTATTCTTAATCCATTAACTTCAATTAATTAAATTAAATCAAGATTTTGTTTGAGCATCCTTTTCATTTTTGGAGTTTTGCAAGTAGCTTTCTTGAAGCGTCTTGGAGACGTTGTTGACTGCCACCTAGTGGTAGCTGCCTGTCTTGACTTTCACTGAACGCTTTGCGGGCGTTTCGTCAACGCTAAAATCCGTGGAAAGTGAGTCTCAAAATCCAAATGTACCGAACAGGATTGACTCAAGCAAGAAATCAATAAATGCACGCTCGGATTCCCTATCACACGCACAAATTATGACATTTTCATAGAAAGTCGAACATTTATACTCACAAAATTACTAATAACCCTGCACATTAATGTAATTCATAATTCTGCAGACACCAGTTGAACACCATTTGTTTCAGTGTAGAAACCACATTTGCCTATTTTTCCAAATCGTCCACACGTGAATGGATTGCAGTGAACCTTGTGTGTGTGTGTGTGTGTGTGTGTGTTGTGAAAAGCTGTAAAAATGCGAAAATGAAGTCTAAAAATCCAAATGAACCAAACAAGATCAACTCGAACAAAACAAACACCTGTAAACGTCAGTAAATGAACATGTGTAACCTGATCCACAAATGCATGCAAAATGTATGATATATTAATGTAGAACAGACCGGTTTTATTCACAAACATGTCTTTATTTGTACAAATCGCTGCACAAGCATTTAATCCTGAATGTCCACATACTCAAATTGAAAGGTATTTGTGTGTGTAATAAGAAGCATGCATTACATTTATGTAGCGCATGGATAATTGTGCGTGCATCTATTAATCATTTTGTGACTAAAATCATTCCATACTTTTGCTACACGGGACTTAAAGGTGTGTATATGTGTGATTAGCTGCTGTTTGCGGTGTAATCTTCGTGCGAGTGGAAAACTGCTTCATGCTAATTTTCTCTAAATAAAGGTTGAAGCTGACAAGATGGATATTGACGATACAAACACACGCACTCTGCTCCAGAATTAATTTCAGTCTCAGTGAGGGATTATTGTATCCGCTTTGATGTAGATTTGAAGTTCATTTGGGAGTATTGCATGGCTGTTATGTAGATATTTCATGCACATTAATAAAGCTGCTTAAATGTTTGAATTATATGCAGTGCAACAGGTATGTTCTGAAAGTAAAAATCACTTCTTCAGAATTATTAACAGCACTCCTTACAATATTAAACTGATTATATATTTGAATATAAAAAACCTGAGTTCTTCAATTAAAAGACAAATGTTTAAAATTACAGGCTGTATTGTAAGTATATGGCTATTGTAAGAATAAATAATAATGCACTAAAGTAAAGGTTGCAAGACAGATGTGTAAACTAAAAACTATTTGTACTTTATTAAAACTAATTTGCACTGATTGGTATCCGTATCTAGGGTTGGGTTGATGGACGATGCCATTGTTCATCGCCGATGGCTGATAGACATCATGATGCTGAGCCGGCATCGTGTTCCTTTTTACCCCGCCGCAGCAGCAGCATCCAGCTCATGAGAAAAAAAACACTCTTAATCTATGACAATAATAAGCGAGCACAGTGAATCATTTCCGCGAGAGGAAAACAGATCTACATGCAAAGAAACGGGGCCCACGAGCTCATTTCAAACCCTATCAGTATCAACATTTTTTTAAACCATACCCAGCCCTTGATCTTCAGTCATGTGACATTGAAGACGACTAATGTTTTATCCTTTTTTAAAAAATGTTAATTATAATTATTCCCCCCGAAAGGAAAGTTTCTGTTTGTTGGTTTGATTTAGAGTCTTTATAAAAAAAAATTTTAAATTCCTAAAAGCAACAAAAAATTCTTAGAGAAGCAAAGACCCTGAAAAAGTAAGGTGTTGACCATTTTGCTCATGCTTTTTCTCTTTTTTTTTTTTTTTTCCCCCCCCTCTGTTTCAACAGAATGCAGAAGTATCTGTCTTTGAGGTCAACATCCGCTTCATTGGAGGGCTTCTGGCTGCGTACTACCTCTCCGGACAGGAGGTACGTTATCATTGCTTATTGATTTTTTCCAAATTTGTGTGCATGTTTGTTTTCTGTCTGCCCTGTTCAGTGTCATAGTTATTTCAGAAGATGAGAAGTTTGTGCAGGCTGTCACGTAGATGAAGATCTGGACAGAGAGCGAGTTTGTCTTAGGGCAGTGCTGTTAGCTCAGAGAAATAAGAACAGTTTTTCAGGGGAAATAAATGTCCCTCTCTCAAGCCCATGTTAATTAACGCTTCCCTTCTGTCTTATCTGCCCATGGACATTAATGGAGAAGGGCACAAATAGTCTCTCTCTCTCTTCTTCCTCATCACAGTGCTGCATATCTCTGCCGCTGCATATCACAGTGTTCTCCTCTTAGTCTGAAGGTGAAAATGGGAAGGAATTAAACTGCAGCCATGCGGCACGACCTCATCGCTGCTCCACACACTTCATTAGATGAGTTTAGATACTGGACGTGGGACTCGCCACACTTGCATACAAAGTCATCACACTCGTCTGTCCCCTGCCTGCCTGCCTCTCTCTCCCGAGTGACCTTTTGTTCCAGTGTTTTGACACACCTGGGAGTCCTCAGTACAATCACACCGTGTTCAGAGTGGTTTCTACATATGTACTGTCTTAGACGTGCAGTACAGCGTGGGCTGAAATTCGGAGGCAGAGTGTCCAATTTAGCATCGCTTGTATTGCCAGTGGTGAACATGGAGAGAAATGAGTATATTAAATGAATTGTTTCAGGAATCATTAACTAACATCTGGATTAACTGTGCATTTAGATCTTGTAATTACATCTATTCACCAATAAGGCTGTAGTGTGCTGTGAAGGGGTGTGCCCAAATTTGAGCAACAACACTTACAGCAAGCATTTATGTTACGAGAGACCCTGAAATGTAGGTATAGCTTAAACACAGAGGGTAGACCGAGAGAACACACACATCTTCAGGTTCAGATAGTTTCATTCAGCTCCCATGGAGTTAAAAACGCACATAAATGCTCAGCCATTTGCATCTGCACTCTGCATCAAAAATATATTAACTGCTGTTGCACCTCTAATAACTTTCAATGCTTATTATGCAGAGTTTATACGAATCTTTTGATAGATTGTATGAAGGAGCTGTAAAAACTGATTATGTTCGCTAGGTGAATAAATTGCATTTGTGATTAACTTTTACAAAGCAGAAACAAATGTTTTCGTTCGATCCATGAACACGCATCTCTCAACGTCTGCAATCTCAGAGTCTGAAGTGTCTGTCGTAGGAAATCAACACATGCTTTTGTGAGTAATTAAGAGAAGTGTCTTCTCATTGGATAAGGACATGCAGTGTCCATGTGTTAGTTATCGTTAACATGCACAAAAAGATGATAAGTTACCTGGTAGCTATTATTATAACACAGGACCACCTTTTTGCTTCAATTCAGTACAGTAGTTTGAGAATTTTTATTTATTTATTTTTAATAAAGATGGTAGATACGGTAACTTCAGCATTATGGGAACCAAAGCATCTTTCTTCATTGACGGTATTTCAAAAACCTTCTCAAAAGCAAGTGCCCATGAGCAAATGAAATTGCTTTCTTCCAGAGGATCATGCAACCGCCAGCAGTTGCTATTGAGATGTATAGGGATGTTAATGAAAAACCTTCTCTGGGTATTATACTCTGCATCTCTTTGGTGTAGGCAGGGTTTTATATATGTGTCCCCTATATGCAGTGGAGGCAGCATGGAGCAGAGGGTAGAAGCACAGACTGAGTGCAGTGTCATAGATTGAAACACCATGCCTCTTTAATAAGGTTTTTGATCAGGCGGTATAGAGAAAGCCGCTGGGGGTGGAGGGAATGTAAGAGGGTCGGGAGTGGAGAGAGTGTACTGAGAGTACACGTGTACTGACGTGTGGCTGGTTTTTCTGGAGAAGATCTTCTGATCTGAATAAGACAGAGGACTCCATATTTTTATCAGCTTTGGAGGTTATCTCTCCTGTGCAAGACCACATCCCCCATTCTTTCTTTCTCTTTCTCTCTTTCGCTCTCTCTGTCAGCCGGCTCTAGCAGTGCAGTGATGGATGATGTTTACTTTGCTGTCCCTCTGTCCTTTCCTTCTTCCGTGTTCTGGTTCTCGTCTTCTATTTTATCCTTCACTTTCATCTCTCTTTCTCAGTCTTCCTCCCTTGTTCTTCAGATCTCTCATGCCTGCATGTCTTGACAGTTTGTTTCATGATGGCAGTGAAGAGATGAATTTAGATCTAAAGCAGCAAGAGGCCAGAGTTTGGATGGCTAGTTTGGTATGTGCTGTATGTTAAGCAAAAAGCCAAAGTCTGCTTCTTCATTGACAGCCTGAATTTATTTTGCATGGTAAAGTTCTCAGATAAATACTTGTGAATAAACACACAAGTTATGGTTACATGTGAGATTTTTGATTAATAACGACTGCGTGTGGTTGCTTACGCAGTACTTATGACTTTTAAAAGCACTTGCAGCACAGTTTAGGATTTGTAAATTAATACATTTTGGCATTTGGTTAAAGTGCCCCTATTGTGGATGTTAGAAAATTAAGTTTTATTCGGTGTGTCACGCAACTCTTAAGTGAATGAAAAGGTTTTAAATCTGAAAATAAAGTTATTTTCCTTCAAAAGAAAGAGTCGACTCTGAATCACTGAAACAAGACGAACGAGTCTCGCGCTGTTTCATATTGACGTCAACATGAAACGTTGCAAACACACAGACTTGGGAAAAGAAATGTTTATTTAAAAAAAATCATTGTTTGCCTCTAGGTGTCGCTTGTGAACCACTAAAAGCTCACAAACGCTGCTTTAAATTAAATCAACCCAGTCACTGCGGAATTCGCTTTTGAGAGATTTGGAAAAGTTAATAATTGAACAAATCGCTCGGGAGTCAATTAGCAATTAAGAGAAAAACAAATGCATATTTTTTTCTTTATTTTCCTTGTATGCATGTTAAACTATTGTTTAATATATAATAGTATTTGTGAGCAACATAGAAACCTGCTATCCCAATGGTTAATAATCGATAACCCTTATGGCCTTTTCTCAGAGAGCGTCTTTCATGTCTGCATTTTCGTGATGTAAGTGATGACAATTTTAGGTGTTTAGGGGGAGAGCAAGATGTATAGGGTAACGCTTTATTCTACTAACAGTAAGTAACTTTGCAACTACATGTCAACTAGCAGTCAATAGAGTACTAGTAGACCGTAGACTAGTAGCAGAAATTTTGATGAGTACACAACATACTACATACTGACTGTCAAAATCTTTGTAAGTACGTCAACTTATTCTAACGCTACACCTACCCTAACAGTCTAATCTGAGAGTTAGTAGATATGTAGTTGTGAGTTGAGAATTAGTTGACATGTAGTTGCAAAATTACTTACTGTTAGTAGATTGTTTAAATGGACTATCGAAATAAAGTGTAACCATGTATAGTGTGGAGTTAAGAATGAAAGGAGTTTAATAAAGCAGACCACTCAGCAACTGGTTTTTATTGGAGAGGAATACATTTCTTTTCTCATACATTCACATTTAATGTCCTAAATTGGCCTTCACGTAGTTGCAGGGCATTGTTATCTAATATAAATAAATTATTATTATTATTATTATTATTAGGTAAATAATTTGTCTGTCTGTAGTTTTGATTACATTGTTTAGTTTACAAGCAAACAGAAGCATGTCTGAATAACTCTTTCTAAATACTTGTATGTGAATATGTGTTTTTATAGATTCATAGCATTTTCCAGATACCTCCCCAGCAAGCCAGCAATTTTAGGTGAATTACTTGTAGATCTCACATCTAACAGTAATTTTCCAGTAGATCTAGATGGCACTTTTCTTCCTTCATTCAAACACAAATGATTCCTTGTGCGAAGATCAAATATATTTTCTTTACCTCCTCTGGAAGCTCAGACATTCTTGCATTCTTTGTGAGATGGTTCAATTACAGTGTGTTTAACAGCCCAATTACTGTACGAATCAATATATTTCTCCAAAAACCAGTGCCAACAGAGACTTTATTTCTTAAGATTCCTTCAAGCCAAATAGGATCATAGGCTGTAACTGAACAACACAGGCAGATATTTGTTTTTTTTGTCTTGATTTGCACATTTATTACAGCAGAGATGGTGTGAGAAAATGGTGTTTACTCCAGGCATTATGCAGCAGTTGGCTTTCTCCCTCTCCCCTCCCCGTCGCTCTCTGTTGATGTGCTGTCCTGTGGTTGTATATCCTTCGCAGGGGTAGAGAATATGCAGTGTCACTTTAGAGAGCAGCACACTCTTGTGTTGTCAAACATGGATCTCATCAAAGGCAGAAGAGAACCACAGCCCCGGGCCCAGTGGAGGCAAGATAAGGACAGAGATTGAAGAAGGGATTTGATGGATGAGAAAATGTTTGTCAGCTACTCATCTGCGTGTTTGATGTGCTGCAGACTTTGGACATGTCATCTCCTATCAAATCTCTTCCTCAAATACAAATAACTAGCCTTTCTTTATAAGTCTATTTGGTTTTCCAACCCTTGGTTTGTAGCTGTTTTGCATGAGATTGTCCAAAATTCTCTGGAAATTGCCAGAAACATAGCTTTGTAACAAGTGGTTATATAAGGATATGTTGGCTTTGAATATCAAGACCACCGCTGTTGGTGTTTATTTTGACATCCCAGCTGTGGTTTTGTTTGCAACACTTATCAATGTAAAATGAGACGCATCATACGCTGGGGCCAGCTGAGAACTGAGACTAAACAATTGGTCAATCAGTGTTTCTTCATCCCAAAATTAAACACAAGGGGGGAAAATAAATTGAAGGGAAACACTGTCTCATTACTTCTAATGTTTAAGTTGTACTGCTTTTAGCACCATTGAGAGTAATGGGAATTATAAAAGTGTTATTCTAATCCATTACACTGCATTACATGAGAATTAGGTGTGCCTGATTTGTTTTTTTCCCAGCACTGTAGTATTGTAATCCGTTGCATTGATTGCATTGATGCATTGATTTTATTAAAACCTGCATTTTCCATTCAGGTTTATTTGTATAGCACTTTTGTGATAAAACTTGTTGCAAAGCAGCTTTACAGTAAATTTAGTTTCTACAATATGTTTTTGGTAGCTTATCAGTGGTTACTATGTCTAGTTGAGGTACATATGGGAGAAGTGTGTTTATAAACCTGGAGGAATAATTTTAAATAAATATTTGTTTGAAATGTAAATATAGAAATGCACCGACTGTCCCTATTTGCTTTTGAAGAGATGAGAAGCATTGAACTAAATGCGCATAAACATTCTCGCAGACGACAGCCTAATTTCTTCATTAGCCGATGTCTCTGATGCTGTGATGTGATTGGCTGTGTTTGTGTCGGCCTTGATTGGCAGCTCCCGATTGTGCTGCCATGACGACGAATAGAATAAACACCAGGCAGAAGGTTTGTCATGAAAGGGCTGCAGATGCACAAACATACAGAGACCCAGAGCAAGAGAGAGGGCAGAAATCCAGCTTTAACCCTGAACTCCTGTGGAACCCTTTGTGCAAACACTCATTCCTCCATCTCCAGTGTGTTCTCCATAATCTCTTTTTATGCTTCCATTAGACGTTTAAGGAACATCTCAGGCTGTGCTGTGCTGTGTGTTTGTGAACGGAGAGCAGAAGCTGCATCGTGGGGAATGTCCGTGGTCATATCCTCATATGTGTAATAACAGGATCATCTCTGGCGCTTATGATCCGCATCAACCAGATTAGGCTTCAGCGTCGAAATCTGCATTCTGGGAATTACACACACACTCACTCAAAAACAGACACTGCTCCAACTAGTAATCCTGAGGGAAGCACACTCGTTCAGCCTAAATTAGGCTTCCTTCTCTGTCTTCTTTCATTTTTGTTCTTTGCCTTTATGTTCTGTCATCTAAGTAACTGTTTGCACCTGGTGTAAATCAAACAGGATGCACAGCATGGCTGTTTGCACCGCAGTTGTCTTCTAGAATGCAATAACTATTTCAAAAGAAAAAAAAATCTGATGATGATCTTTTCATCAAAGATTCCTGAGAAAAAAACCTCAAAAATATTAACAGTTTTTAACATTGGAAAAAACTATAAATGTTTCTGAATAATGACAATGATTAAAGTGATGAAACTGCTTAAAATTCAGCTTTGCTATCACAGGAATAAATTACATTTTCAGATGAATGCAAATAAGCAAAATATTTAAAATTGTAATATTAAAAGCATTATGAACAATTATATTATGATATAAGTAAATTACAGTTGTAACTGCAATTACACAATAAATTATAGCCTTGTTGAAGCTCTTTTAAAAAATTTGGATGCAAATAGCATCTGCTTTATTCTTTGTCCCCAGCCTTGTATTTATACATTGTTTGATTCAAAAATGGATTTATTTAGCATGTTTACTACTTTTTACTTTTTTCTGCCACGGCTTCATTCTATCTTTGGTCCTGAAAACACGATCAACCGCACAGCTCCCGCTCTGACATGAGCAACAGATCTTACCCTGCTTAGAGGAGTCTGGCTGTGAGTCATCAGCACAAGATATTTTCAAGCCATTTTTTGCTCAAAAGCACTTGGTGGGATGGCAGAGTTCTAGTCAGACAGTCTTGCCGAAATTATGATGACACAGTAACTGTTGAGGGAAAAATAAAATATTGATTGCTGACATCGACGACAACTAATAATACTCTGCATTGTTGGAAAGGTGAAGTCATTCTTTCTGTGTCTATGCTGATGTGTTCAAAGTGTCTAAAGATGCTTTTATCCAAAGATTATATTATTATTGCAGGGACAAACCACCTAAAGCAATCTGGGTTGTCCAAAAAAAAAGAAAAAAACAGTTCTGTCAGACTTGTTTTTCGATCTTAAAATTTAAGGTAGGTTCTTCTTTGAATGTGTCTTTATGCAGCAGTAGTTGTTGTACTCTAGCTGTTGTAAAGGTTGTCTCAGTTCAAAATATGAACTTTATGACAAGGCCCCATTACATCATCTCTCTTCTGACAATAGTGAGTAGACAAGTTCAGGTGTTTTTTTTCTTTGGGTCTCAAATGTGTGTTCTCTATCTGTCTGTGTGTGTCAGTTCCCCTCTGCTAAGTTTGGGGACAGATTTTATCCCTTCAGTCCAAGTCTGTAGCATTCGTTGGACTACAGAGGTGAATCTCACAAAACCCATCAGCAAGACCATGTCTGCTTCATTGCTGAGAAAAGAAAAGAAAGCCTGTTTTATAACTTTCTAACATCTAAGATATTAGATTTTTAAAATTTATGTTAAATAATAAATTCTGCTTCAAGATATTTTTATGAAAACCCTGAAAAATGACATTTTTCATATAATACATCACAATTTAAGGCTTACCAGCATTTATGAGCAACAATGCACATTTTATTTGATAATTACATGCATGTTATTGAATTATTTAGATAATAATATTTAATTTAAGTGTAATTGTAGTATTTGTCTGCTACAGTCTGAACATGCTATGCCAAGAGATTTTTGAAGAAAAATAATGGTCTTCAATAGGCTATATTTTCATTATGTAACTGTGTAAGTATAATTGTTTTTTCACACTGAATCAAAATAATAAAAAAAATGCTCCTGACACATTTTTTGTGTGATTCACCCACACAGTTGTTTTTTTCTATTTTATTCCCTAGAGCTTGATTCTTTTTGTCCACCTGTGTGTTTTGCTTTGTCTCCCTTGTGGTTCATAATTTATTTCTCTCCTCTCTTTCTCTGTCTCTTTTAGGTTTTTAAGGTGAAGGCTGTCCAGCTGGCAGAAAAGCTGCTTCCTGCCTTCAACACCCCAACAGGCATCCCTTGGGCCATGGTCAATTTGAAGAGGTATGTTACATTCACACCTTCCCTCTCATCCCTTCATCCTTCAGATTTTTTTCCCTCTTTGCTGCTTTTTCACATGCTGTCTGTCCTCCCCTCATTGTCCTGATGGGGGCTGCCACATAATGGAAGGCTGTTAGACCTTGTGCGTCTATGAAAATCCCTGTGGCTTTCTTCCCGTTCAACTCGACTTTCCACATAATTTCATTAGAATGAAATGAAAATTGCACAATTAATCTGCAGAGCGCATTGTGAATGTGCATTAAGGTTTTTTTGTGTTTGAGGAGGAAGGAGGGTCAAATCCAGCCTGACACAGCTTTTGTGAATTAATTGGGTGTTTAGAAGAAATTGCTTGGGAACAGACGAGACCACCGCATTTTGGGTGTCTTTAATCCTGAGGGAAAGAACGACGCTGTGTTTTATTAATCCCCATTCATGTAGAGCGGCCTTTCGTAGTCTGCACACACACTGTGGATACATTCTGCATGGAAATGAGAAGTACAAGTAGAGCACAGGATATTGGACTTGACAGAGGAGCGATGGGCGGCAGTGAATCCGTTTGAAACGAGAGGGAACTGTTTGACTTAAATGAGCTTGCAGTAATTCTTCATTGTCTATGTACTGCAGACATATAAAGGTGGATGTTTGCTTTCAGTTAGCAAGGAACATACTATATGTCATGGGTGTTTCCTTATGTCTGTTTCAGTGGAGTGGGACGTAACTGGGGCTGGGCGTCAGCAGGAAGCAGTATTCTGGCTGAGTTCGGGACGCTGCACATGGAGTTTGTGCACCTGACGTATCTGACTGGAAACCCTGCCTACTATCAAAAGGTACACTTGGATGTGTGAGTGTTGTGTGAGTGTGTTGGCCCTCGTGTTTTTGTCCTGTTGTGAACTCTGTTTGTGTTGTGGTTTAGGTGATGCACATTCGGAAGCTGCTGGCTAAGATGGACAGACCCAACGGGCTTTACCCCAACTACCTGAACCCACGCACAGGACGCTGGGGCCAGCGTGAGTACCTCCCACTAACATCCTCTGTGCTGCACAAGCAACTCGCACTTTCCACTTCTCTACAAAAGGCATTGTGTGAATTCTCACACTGTATGAAATAAAGAGGGTTACAGACACCCACAACATGAACTTGATGCTGTGATAGATTAAAAAAAAAAGATTGCACACAACAGTTGGGTGAAATTATGCTTTATAAGAAGCATTTGCTGTGAGTGTTTCATAGCTCTGAACAAAATAGAAGTTTCTCTGGACTCTTTCCACCACCTTTTTTTTTTCTCATACTACTTTATCCATGTACTGTATGATACATGAAATGCTGCTTTAGATTTGTCCCAAAATAACAAATACAGACAGTTTGGCCGTGTATTGTTTGGGAAAAGCCTTTGAGTCGCGTGCAAGCAAGTAAAGGTCAAGATAGCTGATTATACTAGACTTAAAGTGTATCCAATATATATTTTTTTGTTGTCTTAGTCAGGTTACTATGCCAAAATCTAATTTATTGTATTATGAAATTTTGGCAACATTTTGCATTAAGTGTAAAGCTTTAATTAGTAGTTTTTAATTTTTTCAATTAAATTATATTTGATTTATACCACACGCATGAAAGATATTGTAAGTCGTTAATAAATGCAACATAGTGACAACATGGTAACCTTAAACTCACCCCCTTAGGCTCAGCAGGCCTTTGTTATTTTGGAGCCTTGTTTTGTTATTCTTATTGCTGCATTAATCATAAGACATTCAGATCAAATGGAGGATCCAAAATATCACTCTGTGAAGCTTGTTTATAGACACGGATGATTTTCATAATCCCTCTACCAGGATTTATTATTCTATAAATGTGAATGACGACAATGGCAGCTTATCCTCATCTAACATTAATAAAGATGGGATGTGAGGACGTTTCTTTCTTAATGTATAATTAGTAATTATCTGTAGTGAAAACACTCCACTGTGTTTTAACCAACTCTTAATTACTGAGCGAGATGAGGGTTTAATTAGTGCCCTGCATCTAAAGGCTAAACCTGATCAACCCACTGCAAGCAAATGCTCTCTTACACACACACACACACACACACACACACACGCACACACACAGACTAAATTCCAGTAAAGTGTGATGGTGTGTGTGTTGTGTCCAAAGGGGTAAAATGTAATTAAGGTGCACTAGAGATCTATTTTCTAAATGAAAACTCGGTGTGAGTGACAGGCCATTACAGCAGAGTATTATTCCCTCTCCCATACTGCATCTGCCCTGTGGACCCTTAAAGGGATAGGTCCCAAAAAAAATCATCATTATTATTCTCCCTCATTTCATTTCAAATGACTTTCTGTCCTGTGTGGAACATAAAATAAGTTTTTCACAATCATGTATCACAAGCAGCTTGGACATTGTTAAACATCTTCTATTGTGTTCCATGCATGTAGGATGGGTGAGTAAATGATGACTCGTTCGTTTCTGTGTGAACTATCACTTTAAAGTTCTCTCGCCACGTCTCTACAGCATCACCTCCAGGGGCCTTTAGATTTTAGATCCACATATCTTCCTCAGCCCTTCATTCTCTATCCATGACCTGTCCGCTTGCTGTCGGCCAAGCCTCTCTGTAGAGATTTCCTGCCAGGATCTTTGATTGTTACTCAAATCCACCCAGTTGTTTTGTATTCAAAGACTTTGAGTGCATTTACTTTTCAGCGGGCGGCCGTTAGGGAGTTGTTTTTGATTGGCAGAAGTGAAAATCCTGACGTTCGATGACTGGCAGCGGTGCCAGAAGAGGCTGTGAAATAAAGGCCCAGACGTTTTATAGGAGTCTGAAAAGGATTTTGGGGAGTTTATGAATCTGAAACGTCTCTGCTTCAATCAATCTTTCCACTTGTCTCACTAAACATTAGCCAGCTCCATCTATGTATTATTTATCATCTTAGTCACTGATTCACTGGTTTCTTTTATTTTAGGGCTGTCAGTTTAACTTAATTAACGTTAATTTAATTAGTTATAAAGAATATATTAAAGTTTTAACGACTAAAATATCCTAATGCTGTTTTACACAAGTGCTGATTTTGTCCAGAATATCACAAGTATAGTGTGATGTTATAGCAGTTCAGTAAATAAGAAGTTTGTGTTGTTTTATGTTTTGAACAATATTATGTTTTTGCTAAATTTAGCAAAATATTTAGGAGAATTGTTGTACGTCTTCGAGTAACATAGCAGTGTTTTCCACATTTTAAACTAATCGTGTGAATCAATGATTCAAAGGCCCGTTCATAAACAGCCCATTTACTTAATTCCTGAATAAATCAGCTGTTTAAACAAATCAAATTAATTATATTTACTGTCACCTGCTGACAGATTTAGTTTCTTATTTAGAGTATAATTTTTTATAATAATTATTATTTGTTATAATAATAATAGTTTACCCAAAAATGTTTAATTCTTTCATCACTTACTTTAACATCCATCATGTCATTTCAAACCTTTCTAAAAGGTATTTCCAAAGACTATAGATTACCCCTAAAGGGACTTTTGTAAAAAGGACTGTTGGTAATAAAGCTGTTTTGGTTACCAATGACTTTCATTGTATGAACAAACAATAAAGATGTTTCTCAAATTATCTTCTTTTATGTTCCATAGTTTATGTTAGGTTGTTTGTTGAGTCAAATAAAATATTTCTAAAGCTACAATTTGTAATGCCTGTGTTAGACTTTCTCATCTAACATTATCTTTTGTGGGTACAGTCAATTTTTTTTTTCAGAATTATTAATATAAAAATAATGTAATTACATTACAGATTTTAATCGACTGACAACTCTAACTTATTATTTCTACCAACTTTCTTTCTATGCTGCTCTGTGCACACATTCGCCTCTTTCTTCTTTCATCTTTTTTCTCCATTCCTTGCACTGTCTCTAAGCAGCTTGTTTTCCTCTCTGTTGTTTTCAACCAGGCAAGATCCGCACATTCTCTCTAAACTATTTCTACTTGTATATTTTTTTAGCTCTATGCAGGTTTAGTTATTAGTATTGCGTGCAAAGCCAAGAATCTTAACCTAACTCATCCTGAACTGTTTGCCTTGGGTCATAAACGATACATATCTATGACATGTTGAGGAGTAACATAAAGTGTAATATTGCTTTCAAGCAATCTCTTTTGCC
Organism: Enteromius unitaeniatus; assembly: GCA_032359435.1. Lineage (NCBI taxonomy): Eukaryota > Metazoa > Chordata > Actinopteri > Cypriniformes > Cyprinidae > Enteromius > Enteromius unitaeniatus. The sequence goes on along the minus strand of JAUMHI010000048.1, from coordinate 11,895,375 downwards.
TAGATTTCAATTTATGGAGGCATCTGAGCCATATCTGGGGACAAGAATATCATTGAGACCTTGGCTCTTTTGAATTGACACTGTAAGCAATCCCTTTGCAACCACATTGAAATATTTGGGGAATTACCTGCAGCATTGCTTTTGCGCTGACAATTTCTTCAGAAAATGTGAAACAGTTTTTCCTCTATATTCCAAAATGCCCTGCCTCTTGGAGCAGGACGGACTAGAAAGAGTTACTAACTATTGGCCTGTGATTGGACGTCTCAGACTCTCTCTCACATTCTCTTCAGTTTTTTTCCTCTACCTATTTTTTTCCCTCGTCTATTAAATAATTCATTTCAGCTACGTCTTGCCTCTACCAGGTCAGTCCCTCGCATCCATTTGCATAAAATACATCTTTTACTTTGTCTCTGTAAAGGATCCCTCATAAAGTGCTTCAGCCTCGTTGCTGCCTCATTGATTTCTTTTAGCTCTCACTCTGATTTTTAAACCAGTTATTGCAGATGCAATTTTTAGCCGTGTCACTTGTGTGTTCACACCTCTCTTGTGTAAAACATCACCTCTGAATCTGTTCTCCACCCCCAGTCTCTTCTAAAGACCTTCCGTAATGGCTTTTGGCAGTTCATCTCCTCAGCGTTTGCCCTGCTAGCTCTCTCTCTCAGCAGGCTGAATGCAGTACAGCTTGCTAACCTTGGCAGATATGAGCTGTGACAGTGCTAATGGGCTCCTCCCTCGCTCCTCTGTGATACTATATACAGCAATTGTACAGTATACACTCCTCTGCCTCCCACATACTTCACACTTCCTGTTCTCTTTTGGAGATTGTGTGTCCTGTCTGCTTTCAAAATGGATTAACATGTTTCCATGTTCATCTTGACACTCAGAGAGAAGGAGAGAGAGAATGCAAGGATGGACAGACAGGTGTAACGGATAGATGGACAGGCAGAGATAGATGGATAGATGGATAGATGGATAGATAGATAGATAGATAGATAGATAGAGTACAAATGGATATTAGACACACAGACGGACAAACAAATAGAAAGACAGATGGATAGACCAATATAGACATACAGAAAGTTGGATATTACAAACGGACAGAGAGACTGACACTGACTAGATGGATAAATAGACAGGCAGACATAGAATGAATATAGACATACAGATAAACTAAATATTAATTGTAGAAAGATGGATGGATAGACATGCAGACATCATATGTTTACATACATAGAATATATAACAGACAGACAGATAGGCAGACATGGATATAGACAGATAGATTGGCTGCATGGATGGGCAGACATATGTTATATACAGAATGATTCAGATATGTAACTTGGCCAGATGGATGAATAGATCGAATAACAGGCCGTCAAAGAAACGGATAGATGGATAAATAGACTTGAACTCTGCCCTCTTGAGCACTATAATTCAATATTGGCTAATCACGAAGCCACGGCTCTGACCAAGTGCCTATTTATTTAATATTCTGTTTCTGTCTGTGTTCAATACCTTCAATATTTCATTCTTAATTTCTACAGCTCCCTCAGACAAGTCAACACAGATTGTTTACATGTTCTGTTGTAGGTTCCCATTACGAGCCATTACCGGCACAAATGACTCCCAGCCTGTCAAACACTCACACTTTACACACACTCACTCTGCAGAGTCATTAGCTGTGTCAAAGTGGAACACACACTCAATGGCTGTGTTTAGAAGTGATTAGGTGTGTGCTGGTGTGTGTCCACACTGAATAAATGCCAGCGAAAACATGCTCACTTGTGCATTTTTATTGTAATGAGGGTCGGTGTCAAGTCTGAATACACTTTTATGGCAGCATTCAGGCACATTAAAAGACTGAGCCGTGAACAGAGGAACCAAAAGAATCATAGCAGGATTTTTTTTTGCTCCAGTTGAATGGAAATTTTTTTTTATTTTTTTAAGCATTAAACTCATTTTACTCCAAGTTTAATAACTATTAGGGTTTTTTTGTCAGCAACAAACATTCTTTAAGCTTATCCTTGTGTCTCTTTCAGATCACACCTCAGTAGGTGGGTTGGGTGATAGTTTCTATGAATACCTGTTGAAGGCCTGGCTAATGTCTGATAAAACGGACACAGAGGCACGCAAGACGTATGATGATGCCATCGAGGTGAGGGCTGCTGGCTGCAATGGCAATTTGTGTGTTGCATCAGTTTATCTCTGTTCATTCTCTTTTTTTCCTCTTCCTACAGGCTATCGAGCGCCACCTCATCCGCAAGTCCAACGGTGGCCTTACATTCATCGGGGAGTGGAAAAATGGCCATTTGGAGCGCAAGATGGGTCACCTGACTTGCTTTGCTGGGGGAATGTTTGCCCTGGGGGCTGATGGGTCGCCAGATGATAAAGCTGGACACTATCTGCAGCTCGGAGCAGAGATCGCACACACCTGCCATGAAAGCTACGATCGCACTGGTTAGTGAAAATGTGAGGGGGCAAGAGAGAGAGAGAGGAAGGCTATAAAAAACACACACAAGATCTTCGGACTTCAAATCTAATTTGTAGCTTGGGTTTTGTTGCCATGGTAACACTACAGGTTATTTTTAGAGTGTGGCATTTGTATTTCACACAACTTGACTGAAAGACATTGATGGATTGCAGCTCAGTCACAAGCAGCTCTCAGACAGATTTTCATGTTTATAGCACCATGAAGGCCGAAGATTCAACTAATAGCATTAACCGCATAAACTTTTTATTGTTTGCAGTGCTGAAGCTCGGTCCAGAGGCCTTTAAGTTTGACAGTGGGCTGGAGGCAGTGGCTGTGAGACAGAATGAGAAATACTATATCCTGAGGCCTGAGGTCATCGAGACGTACTGGTACATGTGGAGATTTACCCACGACCCCAAATACAGGCAGTGGGGTTGGGAAGCAGCACAGGTCAGCATCAATTGATTTCAATTGATAAAGGATATATACAGTATTCACACACATACACACAAATCAATCTATCTATATATATATATATATGATGTATATGGAGGGTTTAAATTGGGCCGGGGTCACCCAGAGATGAGCCCCAGCACATAGACTCCAGGGCTCAACATCGATGCTTCATTTACACCAGACATGAAAAACATCAATAACCAAAAATACCAATAAATAAAATGTAAACACCAAAAAAAGGCAAGTATTATCTGATTTTATAAGTGGTGACTAGTGGATATACTTTAGCTACTTTATTTGATAACACATAGATCATATAGATGTTTATTAATTTTACTGTAATATGTAACGTAAAAATGTCAATTTTCAATTAAATTTTTTCGCTTTCTGAATTTTATATAAATATTAAGGCAAATATCCTAGGAAAAATATCTTGGGAAAGAGTGCATACTCTGAAATTTGTTTACTGGCAATTAATTGAAAGGAATAGCTGTAGAGCATGACAGTGATTTAATTCTTTAAGAGGTCTTTTTTTTTTTTTTTTTTTTTTACTGCACTTTCCTTTAATAAAGATCTCATCTTTATTTTAGGGACTTGTCAACTCTAAAATAAATATTCATCCATATTTTATACTCTGCATTTCTAATGTTGGAATGCCTGTGTTCAGTAAGCCTCACATCTGGATTTCAATCTGGACAAAAACTGTTGTTGGGATTTTTTGTTTTTTTACTAAATGAACTACATTTTAAAATCTGCTGTTTATTGGTTAACAGCCATAACATGACAATCATAACCACATTAGTGTGGCAGCCAGAATTTTAATATCACTGTCACTCAAGAGAACACACATCCAAAGTTCTGTCATGAAACTCTAGACGGTGCAGTCCAATAAGTCTAACTCAGTCTGACATAATGACATCATCACATGGCACAGATGATTGGTTGTTTTTATATCAACAGCCAATGAGCTTGCTTATCAACATTCAGATAGTTGGCTAGTGCTTGCTGTAGCAGTTGCAGCATGCTTCATTAACCCTCCACCTTCCACAGCTCCATCTGTATAAATCTGCTACGGGTTGGTTCATGTATGCTACATGGGGGTTATTTCATATGTGTTTTATGTGCAGCAGCAGTATTTTGTGGATGTGCTGGCTGTAGCAAGTCTCAGTACTCACTCTTTCCCAGGAGCACCAGCAGCGTTGATCAGAGCACACATTAGCATTGAAAGGTACATAACCATGCCAGACGAGAGTTGAGAGGTGTGTGTTGCCTTTGCAAAAATCACCACACAAACAGAAGTTTGACTCACTTATCTCAAGGCTGGTATCTCCAGCCATCAGAGTTCAGCCAGATATCAGAGGCAGAATAAGGTCAGACGGTATGTATGGCACAGGATGTTCCAGTATCTAAACCCATATCTCATCGCCTTGATATCAATCTGTAGTTCCAGTCTCCCTATCAGTGGCATCTTTTGCTGCTCATAGTAGTCCTGTACCTCTTTATCCATATCTGTTTATTCCTTTGTTTTTTTTGTTTTTGATTTATTTACCCTTTACTTTCATGTCACTCTTATTCCAGCCCAACCTGGGCTGTGTTTTTTAGGGAATGTGTTTGTCTTTCTAGAACAGTTTCAGAGTGCTCTTGAGAATAGAGCGTCATTGTTTTTTCTCTGATTGGGTGTCATTGTTCTGCCGGTACAGTACTGTTTCACTGCAATTGTGCTTTTGATGAGCCGCGGTATGCCTGGGCTCTTTCCCTCCTTCCCTTAGTTTCATTCTTTCCATTTCAGTAAAAAGAGAAAGTGAGCAGTATAAAGCTCACTTGTTCCCAGTCACAGAAGTTCATTCGTTGCTATCAGCTCTTTTTTTTTTCTTTCTTTTTTTCTAATTTTATCATTTTCTGTCTCCAGCTCTCTCTGCGCACCTCTTTCTTTCCAGAATATCAGAGTCTCACTGTCTCTTCTCTTTGCATTCCCATTGCTGTTCTTTGTGTAGATCTGTTTGGCGTCCACTGATCTGTAGGATTAGTTCAGATTTTCAAACCAGCTCTACATCTTGTGAAGTAAGATGGTCAGTTAGTGAATGGCTTCAGTTGTTTATTTTTTTCTCGACAAATCGTACTCACAGATATGTTGTTTTATTGTGGGAAATAACGTAATTATTGTCTATAAATTATATTAGAATTCATGCAAAATGAGCTAATACAACCAGTAAATGGGAAAGGAGGTGACAAGTGGCCAGGTATGGTTTCCCATACTAGGAATTTGTGCTCTGCATTTCACCCATCCAAGTGAACTCACACAGCAGTGAGAAGTGATCAACCACACACACACACACACTGTGAACACACACCCGGAGCAGTGGGCAGCCATTGGGGGAACGGTGCCTTGCTCAAGGGTCTCACCTCAGTCGTGGTATTGAAGGTGGAGAGAGGGCTGGATATTCACTAACTCCAGAAATTTATTTTATTATAATAGAATAGAATATACAGTTATAATTGAATACAAAATTAACTTCTGGCCCACAGCCCCCAATTAAGTTTGATTTTTTTAAGTTTGGCCATCTGTGGTTTATATAGTGCTCCAAAAAATAAAGGGAACACTAAAATAACACATCCTAGATCTGAATGAATTAAATATTCTTGTTCTTTACATAGCTGAATGTGCTGACAACAAAATCACGCAAAGATTATCAATGGAAATCAAATTTATTAACCCATGAAGGTCTGTATTCGGAGTCACCCTTAAAATTGAAGTGGAAAATAGCACCAGTCAGTAGCATCAATGACTTTGTCTTGTAGGAACTGCTGACATCCTCCAGCCACATGAGGTCTAGCATTGTCTTGCATAAGGAGGAATCCAAGGCAAAACCGCACCGGTATGTGGTCTCAGAAGGGGTCTGAGGATCTCATCTCTGTACCTAATAGCACTCAGGCTACCTCTGGCGAGCACATGGAGGGCTGTGCGGCCCTCCAAAGAAATGCCACCCCACACCATTACTGACCCA
>JAUMHI010000048.1:11850444-11881433 GCA_032359435.1 Enteromius unitaeniatus | reverse complement strand
TGTGTGTGTGTGAATATTTCACAGTATAACCGGCCTGCCTGACTACTTTCTTGAATATTTGAATGCTTCAACGTATAGTGCTAGTTCCAGCACAATTTCAGAAGAAAAACACAAGCACACATCTCTTCCTTATTTCATTAAATTGAAAATATAAGCTTGTAACTTGTAGCCTAATCATAATCAAGCACTGGCTAATTATTTCATCCTTATAGCGTTAATTGTATAATTCCCATACTGACACCAATAAAAGGCTTAGCTTTAAATATTTGTTCAATTATTTGAATTGAATTGAATTGAATTTTGAGTTGAATTAAATATTTGTACCTAATAGCCTAGCTTACTTAATGCACCTTAAAAAAGTGAAACACAGAGAGGTAACCCCAAACCAAAATGTGTTCCTTTTAGTTAGCTTACAACCTGCTTTAGCTACTCTTCAAAAGCCGGATGTCAAAATCTACAAGTGCCTGTGGTCGCCAGGCAACACAAAAACCTCTTCGGCCAATCGCAGGCTTCGCTTGGCGCATTGATACCAGCGAATAGAACGCCGTATGTTTTTGAATTCCATATAGAGCCTTTATCCATAGACGCCTTCTACTGCAGAGCTTTAGCGTGGGAGCAATTAAAGTAAGTATAATATAGACAGTTTATCTGTGATTTAATGTGTTAAATAAAACAGAAATGTGTGTGTGGATGGCTGTAAGGTTCAGAAAATAGTGCGCAGTAGAGGTGCGGACACCAGGTTGTTTAGTAGGCAGTTATAAGAGAGAGCGCGTGTGTGTGCTCTTCAGAATTGAAGCCCTGGCGTCTGACTACTGAACGGATGGATGGAGGTCCTGGTGCGAAACCTTATTTGACACCCACTACTCTGTGCCGACCACGTTGCTGAGCACTTCAGGTGGATTTACTGAGAACAGTAGGTGGATATAATTCATATTTAAAGCTTGATACAAACGGGTTGGATCTGTGTGATTCGGATGCAGTCGGGCGACTCACTTTAAAGTTTTGCTCTTCGAAGTACAGGCATAGTATTCGGTTTGTTTGGTCTGAACGCTGATCTCGCTCAGTTTGGGGCTCTTTTGGTTTTTCTCGTACGCCGTTTCAAACGATTGTTTGTCTTTTTTTATTTATCAATACATCGTACTGCGGTTAAAAACTTGAGTTTTTTTTTTCAAGCAGACGCGCTGTGTTTGGAACGTGGTGCGTATGTTTTTATGTGCTTGCATAGGCTGTTGTTAGAAAACTATTTAGGTTGTTGTAAGTTTGCATGCTGACCGTCATGTATCTTTATATAAGAGTCTGATGTGAAATTCAAGCTCAATTTGGAAACAAACTAAACTGATTTCTACAGGAGTTTTCTTGCATTACTCCGACACTAAAAAGGTAGAAATCAGTTTTGCTAACACGTTTATTTTCCATTAAAGACTGATGCCCAATAAGCTAAAATGTGCCTCTTAGTACATCAACAGGAATTAAAAAAATCTTTAAAGACTATCTAATGTCTAATATATTAGATCTATATTAATATATCTAACTTTCTAATATATTGTAGCTCTCCTAATCTTGCTGTATACTTTAAATTCTTCCTCTGATTGTTTTAAAAAAACAATCCTGTACACATTTTACGTTTTATATTAATGGTATTCTGACTCAAAATTTAAGCCATTTGGCTTGGTCTCTTCTAAGTGAATCATTAGTGTGCTTGATTGATCAAATGTTTTTTTTTTAATTATTTTTTTTTTATTGGAAATCATGTGGAATTAGTTGAAGCGTCTCGCAGTATAAATGCTTCAGCTTCTGTTTAGAGTGAATTTGTCCTTCTGGAAATCCTGCGAATCATTGTTAGCTTTTCTGTTATGAGAGAGCAGCGAACCTGTTACAGTGTGTGTGTATATAATGCTGTTTAGTCACCTTTTTTATTTCAGTTCAGGGTCATTATTATTATTTAACTAAATATTAACTTGTGTAAGATTATTATTATTTTTTAAATGGATGTTTAAAGATTGAGTTCAAAGACTTTTGAGTCAGTGAAATTGTTTTTACACTTATTTTATCCCAGGAAACTGCATAGACAACAAACATGGCCTCAGCCTCATCCAGCAGTGAAAGTGAGTCACAAAGTGTGCTTACCTGGGAGCAAGTGAGCCGCTTGAACGATGTGTTGATAGAGGCCGTGCCAGTTCACGGACGAGGCAACTTTCCCACCCTGGAGGTGCGTCTGAAGGATATCGTACAGATGGTTAGGAACCGTCTGGAGGAAAGGTGCATTATGGTCAAAGATGTCCGCCTGAATGGCTCGACTGCCAGCCATGTGCTGGAAAAGGACATTGGCTGGAGCTACAAAGACCTGGATATCATCTTCAGGGTAGACCTTCCTCGGGAAGAGGAGTTCCAGCTCATCAAAGATGTGGTTTTGAGCACTTTGTTGGACTTCCTTCCAGAGGGTGTGAACAAAGAAAAGATCACTCCTATGACCCTGAAAGAGGCCTACGTCCAGAAACTGGTCAAAGTCTACACGGAGCAGGACCGCTGGTCCCTCATCTCGCTGTCTAACAACAATGGCCGCAATGTGGAACTTAAGTTTGTGGACTCGATCCGGAGACAGTTTGAGTTCAGCGTGGACTCCTTCCAGATCATTTTGGACTCTGTGCTGTCGTACTACGACATCTCAGAAAACCTTATGTCCCAGCACTTCCACCCTACTGTGGTCGGGGAAAGCGTGTACGGTGACTTTGCCATGGCTCTTAAACACCTCAGGAACAAGCTCATTGCCACCAAACGGCCCGAGGAGATCCGAGGAGGTGGTTTGCTCAAATACTGCAACCTCCTGGTGAGGGACTTCAAACCCACGGACGAAGACGAGTTTAAGGCTCTGGAGCGCTACATGTGCTCCCGTTTTTTCATTGACTTTCCCGACATCGGGGAGCAACAGCGCAAACTGGAGGCTTATCTGCAAAGCCACTTTGTCGGTGAGGAGAAGAACAAGTACAACTACCTCATGATCCTGCGACGGGTCGTGAACGAGAGCACAGTGTGTCTCATGGGACATGAGAGAAGGCAGACGCTTAACCTCATCTCCCTGATGGCGTTTCGTGTTCTCGCCGAGCAGAACGCCATACCTGATGCGTCCAGTGTCACCTGCTACTACCAGCCAGCTCCGTATGTCAGAGACCTGAACTTCAACAACTACTATGTGGCCTCTTGTAACCAGTCCATTCCAACTTGGTTACCTTGTAACTAAGACTCAAAGATGCTTGTTCAACAACAAAATCCATGAGTTGGCCGGAAAGCCGGATATTTGGCCGTAAGGGATGTTTCCCTCTGTAGACATAAAGGATATTTAAAATAAGTGTTTCATTTTTCTTTCTTTTTTTTCTTTTTTTCTTTTAATTCCTTCTCTGCAGAGGTACCAAGACATTTCTAATTCAAAGGGATACATTTTAGTGATTTAGATTTTTTTTTTTTTTTTCTTTTTTCTTTTTTTCTTTCCCTTTCTTTTTACTTAATATTCTTAAGTTTCACATTTGTTGGTTCTTATCTCTGTCCCTGAGCCAAGAGATTAATTTTTTTCCATATTGAAGAGAAACAATTCCCATAGTGCCTTAATATATTCTAACCTTAAAAATGAAGGAAAATGCATATTGGGACAAATAAAATTTTTTTGTTTTCCTGTGTGTAGCAAAATAAAAAGGCCAAAAAAAAAAAAAAATGTTCTTAGAAATTTGAAGGCGATAGAGAGAAAAAAAAAAACTAAATTTAAAAGAAAAAGATACGAAAAATGTGAGCACAGGTGAAATAATAGGTATTTTAGGACTAAAGTTATCAGGAGTTCTTGTTTTTGTTTTTTTGGTACACTGGTGGGCAGCTAAATTCTTTTTGTTCTCAAATAGAAATGTGAACATAATCATGTTAAAGTGTTCACAGCAATGTGCTTCAGATTGCTGTGTGAATGAATACTGAAGACTTTTGTGTTCCACCGTACGTTTTTGAGAATTTGTGATTTTTATAATCCGATTCGGTCTTGCCAGTTACATCCAAGGTGAGGCCGTGATTGAATTTGGTTGCGGCATGTACAAAAAGATGCTTTGTCCTTTTTTCCCAGCAGTTCAGAGCAGTTAAACAGTCCATTTTTATGAAGACTAATGAAGCTCCTCAGCTCTAGTCATTAAATCTTCCTTCATCTCTTATTAACATTGTGTCTGTGTTTAAATGGGACAGAGAGGTCATGCTTGTCCATACAAGGTTCAGCTGTTGGATGATCTGTCCTCCTGAGCTTTTTGCGGCCATTAGCAGACTTAGCACTGCCTCGTGTAACAAGACCTTCAGCTAACAGCCTAGCCATGCCAAATGGTGTCACAGCGCTCTAAAATTATCCCTTCCTGCACCTCTCGGGATGTGCCTTGAATGGACAGCATGTGGGGTGGAATTTCTAGTGGCGCAACTGTCTTTCCTGTGCTTCTGACTAGCGTCACTGTAGATGAGGGGCGAACACTAGTATGTCACAGAGCCTTTTCTGGTAATTGAGGTCTGCGAGGGGTTGCTGTAGCTGAAGGATATACCCAGGCTCATTTAAATGCATGTCAGTGTGGATTCCTTTCCAGTTTTGGGTCTAATCGATGTTGCTGCTCTTGATCTTTGTTGGGCTTCGTCTCCCGTCTTGGACCTTTGTCAGCAAATTTGATGTTATTGCTTCAAGGCACATAGCAGTCGTCAGTTGGGTTACGCCAGCTTCATGCTTTTTGTACGTTAGACAGTATTAAATTATGTGAATGTCTATTCTTGTCCTGTCTTCTCCTGGCCCCCCTGTCATGCCCATGTGTAGTTCCTCTTTTGACATTTGTCCATTCAGAGAAGGGTAGTACTCCGCTAGCTGCTCTTACGTAATGGCCGACAGCTGCCCCCTGCCCCTCAGGTTTCCTCTTGGTCTCGCTCACGCGCCACAACTCCTGCTGCTTCAGCTTGTACAAGCACATGTGCCAGATAACCATGAGAGCCACGTTCCTTCTCTTATCTGCGCTCACAGACTTCTAGGGTAAAGAGAGAAGGGTCACATGGCCTTCAGTAGGTTACACCCCAAAGCGCATTGAGCTGGAATGGATTTTTACTTGTACGTTGTTTTGTATTTTGGCCCCCCACTTTTTCTTTCTTTTGGTTCCTTCCCAGTATTTTTGGGACATGCAGACTGTGGACCAATGTTTTAACCAGCAACACAGCAAACGTGCCTTTTTGTGACAACCCAGTTGGAAATTGAAGACCTTGTAGCTCATCCTTTCTGGTATCAGAATAAATTGGTAACATATTAAATACATTTTTTTTTTTTTTTTTTGTTTTTTTTTTTTTTTTGTCCCAACTAAAGTCTAATGTTACACCTTATGTTTTTCTAATTGTAGTTGTCTAGTCATTCCAGTTGTTGTGAGTCATTGTTACATCTTTTCAACATCACCCTCTTAACCAAAGGAAATTTTGTGCACTACACTGTGCACTTAACTACACTACAAAATCCGAAAGGCCAAATTGTTTGAGAACCCATGCCAATGAATGCACTTTACAGGCTTTATCATACTCCAAAGCTAGTCATCGTCACAAGCTATAAGGTGCCCTTTGTTTTGTTTTGTTTTTTTTTAGTGGGGGCGTCTCAGGGACATGATGAAGGGCTAGTGTGTATTGAGAGTAACACCTCTCGTTCAGCCAACTTCCTGAAAAGTGAACCATTTGAAATGCATCATATTACTAAGGAATTTAGAATATATAAAATGTACACTTCATAACCTTTTTTTTTTTTTTTCCCCCAATGCGTGCTTAAAAGACAGTTTGTATGATCTATAGTGCCTGGCCAACAGAATCTCACCCTTTTTTTTTTTTTTTTTTTTTTTTGATTATACATTAAATGAAAAGAAACATGCCTTTTGTTTTTTGTGCTTTTTATCTTGTCCAGATGCGCTTCACATAGATAAAGCCTGGTGTGATGAGGCTCTGCTCATTTCCTTTTTGAAGGCTATGTAAAGTATGTTTCTTGAAAGGGGAGTGTTAAAATGGTAAAACATGCTTTTGTGTTTATGTCTTCACATTCTGTTCTTTTTATTTTCTTTGTCCCTCTGTGTCCACTGTAATTCCATATTCCCCAGTGTTACCCTTTATTCAATAGACAAAGGTGTTGGAGCTTTTTGTAACGCAGCTCTGAATGCATCTGTAACTGTGTACAGGGGAGGTTTATTGGATTTGGACATGCTTGTCTAAAGTGCAAGTCTTAATGATGATCGAGGCCTTTTTGAAGCCCTTTTGCAATGTTGCAAGAAGAGTTGTGGATTTCAGCAGATTTTGTTTACGTTTCTTTTGTGTGTGTGTGATTATTTGTCTTGTTTGTCTTTGAGGATGCTAATGATTGTGAGTTGTTTAAAAAAAAAAAAAGGAAAAAAAGTGAAAGATCGAAGTCGCACTATTATTTTGAAATAGTTATGTCGGCGTGGTGATTTAATGTGTAGATTCATTGTGCCATTTTGTTTCTCAGCACTTTTACCTCACTATAATTTTCCTTTGGATGGAATTGAAAATAAGAAAAATGTATTTCAAGGGGAAAAATAAAGTATTGAAAACCCATTCTTTTTTTCATGTCCTTTTCTTTGAAAATAAGCAACCAGTAGATATTGCAGTAGACTTGCTATTTGAGATGGCGTAACACTTTACTCCAGTGTCTCTCCTATTAGTGAAGACTGATAGTTTCAAGTGTTTGAATGATCCAAGTTCACTGAGGCGTTCGTTCCCAAGGGTTCTCTGGCCCCTGTGGTGTTCATCTCTGCTGCATTGCTCCACTGCCCTTAAAAGCACAAGTATGAATCAGCAGGCTCAAGCTGCTCTCTTTGGCTGATATAGATAGCCCATGTGATGGATATAGTTTAGGACTAAAAATTTAAATCTTTAATTAGCTTTTACTTGTACATGTGATTTATGCTAAATGACACTTGAAAATGTTAAAAGCCCTGTTTATGTGCCTCCTGTTCCTGAGCACGTCTCCATTTATCCTGACATTGTATTACGATTAACAAGAAGCTGGTCATATAATCTAGCACAAGAGATTTGATATATAGAGCGGTGAAGGGAAATTCCCTAAACAGTTCATGCTTACAGATCAGCATAGTCCATTAAATGCACAAACTTCCTTGTTCATTATGGTTTTTAATTGACACGCCATTTACATTTTTAAATATCCATTACATGTGCCTTTTTAATAATACATTCTTTGAAAAAATGCATGCATAATCTTTACTATTATTACTAGTAGTACTTGGGTTATTTAAGCTTCAAGGTAAAATCTTGGTTTTGTTGCCTTTATAGAAAAAGAAAATGGGCTTGTGGAATTAGGTTCGTTACATTTCCATGGTTATGCTTAACTGAGCGCATTAACAAAATGTAGTGAGAGCAATTGTTTTTACAGCTTGTTTGGTAACATCTGGAACTCTCCCATATTCCATGCACTCAGATGAAAGGTAAAAGGTACATGCAGGTGTGTGTGTGTGACTAATAATCAACGGCCCTGGACAGTTAGTGAGCACGTTCACTCCACGCAAGTCCAGGCGCTCACTGCGAGAACAATGACTGAAAATGGCTGGCCAACAATGACTGATTTCTGGAACAGTGCTGATAGAAACATGTAAAGGGAAACAATGAAAGCACAGCACACAGCACAATCTTTATCTAGAGAATCCCCTCTCTCCATTCTCTTTAGTACTATCATTTATAAGAGACATATGGCTGAGAGAAAGTTCCCTGTTTGAAATAAGGGCCATTTGACTGTGCAAAGAGCATTTTTGTTTAGTAAAAAACATGCCAGGTTTTTGTGCACATAGACGTTATGCTGGGGAGAGCATGTTTCTTCATAATATTTATGCCCCTTGTCAGATCAACTTTTAATTAGTCTTAAATTTTATTTCAGTGAACTTTATTTCAGTGAAGACTATAAAAATGAACGCTGAGACCTTATTATCAATCAAGCTGCTGTGTTCACAGTTGTTTTTGAGGCAAATAGGAGATAGCAGTTCTGTGATTAGTACGTGGAACGAAGAAAATGTTCGTTTCCCAGGTTATAAATTGAATGTAGTCAATATATAATGCATGTAATGGTCACCCCTGGATCAGGAGCAGCTAAAAGAAAAGATAAACACGTGTTTTGTTTGATGAAATGTTGAGCAGTACCCACAGAGAACATTCCCATGGCGTTCTTTGTAAAGCTGTATAGAGGTTCACGGGGGTTCGGCGTGACTCTTGTGTTGTGCTACGTAAGCAGAAGCAGAAACTTATCAATCCTCTGAGAAATCAAGCAGCTTAAGCAAACTGTCTTTCCTGGCCAGGAAATGGGCAGGCTGCTCAAACACTAACTGCCTGCATCAACATCTTTCAAGAGGTGCCATTTATAGGAGCTCAAGGTCCTGAGAAACAGGTGAGCGATGAAGAGAGGGATGCCAGATGTTCTTGTGGCTGAAACAGAGAGAATGAAAGACATAGGGTGGGTTAAGGGGGAGTAAACTCTACAGAAGGGTATTTTTTGACCCTTTCTGTAGCATTTCTCAGAAACTCTTATTACACCTCCCAAAGTTCCTTTGCACCTCCCCCTGGTTTGATACTCAGAAACCTGTAAGCTGCAACCTCAAGCTGCCCACACGCTTTACACTGAGTCAAGAGTTCTATATGATTGTCTTCGGGAAGATGGTCTCTAAATTGTGACTATAAATGCTTATGTGGCATACTAAACGATACTTAATCGTATTATAGGGAAGACCAGGGGCTTCTTGTCACAGAGAAATTTTCTTATTTTTTCCCCCAATGTTCATTGGTAAAAGGAATCATTTTGTTACCTTTTATATTTGTGTTGCTTGGTAATGCTTAATGATCATTCGTGTTTTTGTTTCATCTTTTTTTCACCCATGTGAAAGTTGTGACAGCTTACCTTGTTGTGTGGTCAGTATACATTTTCTTTTTTTTTTGCCAATAACTGGAAAAATTCAGTTGCTATCAAGACTTAAGTTATTTGTGTAAACAGATGATCGAAAATAAACGTAAAATAATATACAAAATAAATATTATTCGAATTAAAAGTGTGACCGCTAACCCTGGTCTCACCTACATGCAGTGTTTAGAGCACTACTCCAATATTTGAATATTTGCAATATATATATATTTTTTGCAATAAAAATATATTTATGACTTTTTCCTAAAAAGTGAAATGATACAAATTGAGAATACTGACACAAAAGTGGTTGTAAGCTGAAAAAATATCTATTATTTGCAATGGCATTATATTCATAACTGGACTAATAATGACAAAACTGAAATTCTTTTCTGCATGCAGCCATGTCACTTTTTGAACTCATGACAACATGCAATGAGACAAGGTCCGGATCTACTTTTTAAACTTAAAAAAACCTCATTTAATTTTTCAGATTTGATGTAGGTTACAGCCTAACTCTCTATGAACTCTCCCCTTCTGCAGGCACGAGAGGTTTGGAAATGAGCTTTTATATCATTCGCCTCGCTTTTGTGGAGTTACAACGTTAGATTCCGTATAAATGTCAGTCAATAAAAATGACTTACTGTTTGTTAATGTCATATCACTTTCATGAAGTTTCCTCGTCTTGCTCTCGCTCTTCAAATAAACATCTTCGCGCCAAAACATTTCGTGCGTGAACGAATTCGTTTCCCAGAAACATTTACAGTCAAAATGGATCCGTGTAGATAAACAATCTAATATTCTATTATGAATCAACAACCCAAAAGTGTGTGCTGCTGCCCCCCACTGAGCAGTGATATTTACAGCACGGTGACCCGCTCCTGCCCTCCAACACCTAACAGACAAGAGCAGTACAATAAGCAGATGTTCTGCGCTAATCAATGCCATATTTTCAGTTTCAGCCTTGATAAAAGAGAGCGAGAGTCTATGTTTATTCACCCAATTAATCATCCTGCTGCCTATAGAGCCAATCAGTCTGTTTCATCTCAAACCTGATCGCTTCAGTGATTTCACTCTGGATCACAGCGCTTTACTGAGTGCAACAATACATTCATATGTCGGCAAATATTGCGAAAGAGAACCACGATATAATCATTTACATGCAAAGAAATAGCATGTAAATCATAACTCTACCCCGTGTCTATTCTACAGAACATGAAAGATAATCTTTAACTTATAATAGTGTTGCTTCACATTGGGTAGGTTTACCAAAACTGTTTGGATACCAGCCTCCTTCACAATATCTTTTGTTCTGCAGATTAAAGGAAGTAATACAGGTCTGGAACATCAGTTTCATTTTTAAGAGTACTTTCTGTGTGCTTGAATAATGTTAACTAACTACTAGCATGACTGTATAAGGTAATTAAAGGATTTTAATGTCGTTCCGAACCCGTAAAAGCCATGTTCATCCTCAGAACAACAATTTAAGATATTTCGGATGAAAACCGGGAGGTTTGAGGCAAAAAAGGATTTTGTTTAACGATTCACCATAGCATGATGTTACAGTGCTGAATCATGGAAAGCCTCCTGGTTTTCATCCAAATTATCTTAAATTGTGCTTTGAAGATGAATTAAGCATTAATGGGTTTGGAACGACATCATTCATGGAAAATGTTAATTTTGGGGGTGGAGTAACCCTTAAATGCATTTGACTGAATGGTGACTGGTGTAAGGAAGGTTACTTAAAGACAGCTCATGTAAGCCTACAAACCAGCCAGTGATGATTAGGCACATTGTCATGTGTCCATTTTCCCCAGATACCCCTGCTGATTCCTGATGGTGTTGTCACACTCGCTCTGATTCAGTGTAACACCAAAGCAATCTTATCCAGGTGTTTCAGTTTAGTGCAGCTCTGCTGACCCCTCAGACATTGTGAGAGCTCTGCTGAAGACCTATTCATTTTTTCTCACCACATGCGCCCTCCTCAGAGACACCGGATTGACTTAAATGATTAAAAACAAACAGCACGACAGAAATGCTGCAAATGTGCTGTTGAACCAGTCTGACTGAGAATATATAGATGGACATGTCCACTCAATTCAACAGAGTTTTGTAAAGATTGAGGAAGGAACTTCAAAACAAAACAAAAATATGAACATTAAAAGAGTGACATCTGTCAATAAAGATCCACAGATACTGGCTGCTTTACTTGCACCAACCATTTACGTTGTCATAAAAACATACACAGACTTGATATGATTTATATCACATCCCATGGTGGTTTGGATGTAACGTCACACCCTGGCCTGAATGATTAAAATCGACCAATTATGCATCAAATCATGCATTGTCATGTATAATTGTGCAACAAATCGCAATACCGATAATTATTCTTCCTCCTCCACAAAAATGGTCTTATCTGTTGCAATGAAACAATGACCAGAACACTTTCCATGCAAGTCTTAAATTCATTGCAATTTACATGTACAGTAATATGACAAAAAGTGCTTAAAATATGATTTCTGAAAATATTTTTCAACATGGAAGTAAGCCATTTTCTGTGAATGCATGAGACTTTTGGTTCATTAGTCAATGAAGGGAAATAGTAAAAAGAATAAAGTGCAGTAAACAGTAAAACATAACACTTGAGACATATTTAGAAAATAAAAGGCTGCTTTTATTTAAAACCCACTTCAAAGGGGTTTCAAACTGAAAATACACTGATCATATCTATTAAACTAAATTCAATAAAGACACCCAAAGATTAATGACAACATCAAATGTGCATATTCTGTTTATTCAAATATTACTTTCTTCATTGTCATAATCATACGTCACGCTTCATTTAAAATGGTACAAATTTAACATGAGAATCACTTCACGGCTACACTAAGGGCTGACAAAAAAACCCAACTAAATTAATAATTCCAGACAGCATCTGCAAAAACTACAATTATCTATTTACAGAGCTCCACTGTGAGCGGAGCTCTCTGCCCGACACATCCCTTCAGCCATGCTTGTAAATCTGCTTCAAATGAAACACAAACTGGTGCAAGACTTTAGTTTACCTCAGGTGAAGCTTCCAGAACACTGATGTACCATATTGAAAAGAACAGAAGAAAATACTATTATTAAAAGGCTAATAGAAATCTCGACAGGCCAACCTGGTTTTAGAGCTGCTCAAAGCAATCTTTGTGAAAAAAACAGCCCTCACACACACACACAAGGAAAAGTTGCTTCCTGTCAAACCTTAAGAAACTGTAGTGATGGTTGTGTGACACCTCAGATAAAGCTGTAAAAGTGCTTGTGGCTGAAAAAAAGAATGAAGATAAAAACAAAAAGTTGCAGCTTCTAGTGACTCTGTGGTGCAGAAGGCCATGAAAACAACTAAACCATTTAGACAGCAAAATATGAGGCTTTCAGATGATTGGATGTCCAAGAACATAAGAAATTAAAACCAGAATGGCTCTTCGGCTATTTCCAGCCATTATTCACGCACTGGTACTGGTACATGTGTTTCACATTGGTACAAAATATTGGTTTAGTATGTTTGTTATGCATGTTTGTCAAATAGTCTCTTCATCTACACCACACACACACAATACCTTGTCCAAAAATAGCTTTGGTCAGGCATGCAGTTCCTTCAGTTACATCTGGGTTTGGTACAGGTCTGTGGCACATTCAGCAGGATGTGTTTATACAGCATTATTGATTGACAGTCTCTCACTGTCACAGAGAAAACTTGCTGGTCAGAAACAGCAAAGATGCACTTTTGACTGCGTTCATCTTCACAGCAGAGTCTGGGTCATCAGGCTGAGTTTCCACAGGTCTCGATTTTGACACCATCACAGGCCTGACGACTGAGCCGTGTAATAGGGGCTGTTAACCTGGAAGAGCAAAGATGATATTCATGAGTACAATTAAATAAAGATAAACAGTAGTAAAGGTTACATTTGTTAGAGGCACTAACTCGCTGTAAAAAGCTGAAGACAAACTGACAAGAGGCCTCTGTCACCACAACATAAAACCAAGACACACCTACATCCTAGAGAGCCTGTCGGCACAAATATGAAAATCAATTTAGATCTAGCTCCACTACATCAACCAAAGAGCTTGTATTTACCATAGAATACAAATATTCAGTAGGTAAATATTTATTCAAGTATTTAATAAAGGTTGTGGTTTCTAGGATATATACACCGAAGAAGTATGTGAGGATTTCAAAAGCCAACTGAGCCCTTATGGAAAGAGATGTGCTGGGAATTTATGAGTATCTGCTCAGATGCTGCTGTCTGACTCACAGCACTATAGATGATTCACCTCCTGAAGCCGTGAGGTCAGTCTAATAGAGGTGTTTACAGGCCTCGGGTCAAATGAATGCAAAAAGAAATTAGGCTGTAAACGGTTTCAAAGAGGAAATTCATTAAAAACAAACAAAAATGTCAAAGTTTCTTGGGTTTTAGCTCGAATGAAGCCTTGTGTTTTCTCAAGTCTCTCACTTTAGTAATTTTTCATGCTATACTTTTGTCGATTTCTGTATGTATTTTGAGTCACCTACAAGAAAAAATTTAATTTGAGGAAAAAAAAACCTATTCCAAGACATAAAGCCTCATTTGAAATATCCCATTTTTATTTTCATTATTGAAACTGGAGGCTCGCGGTGGATTTAAGACATGTTTTGGAATGCAAGGACTGCATTGTATATTTTGAATATGTCTCGTTCAGTGTTATTTCAGTATGTGGTCAAACGAGGAATGAGACTGCTGTATGTATGTAGCACTACAACAAAGCTGGCTGAGATCAAGTCTCGTTTATATGTTTCCGCTCCTGCTTTCTTCAGGAATCGGATGAAGGCCTACTGAGCATACTTTGCCTATCAACACAGAGGAAATATTTGATTGATGCTGCCTAATTATAATCAATATGCAAACCTGATATCCATTCAAAAATAATAGTAATATATTTACAATATTTTACAGTGAAACCACAACATTTTTGTGTTTTGATGACATATTCCAAATTACATACTGTAGCCTATTACTACCCAACAATGCCTGTATAGAGCCGATAGTCCAAAATAAAAACCTTAGGGGCCTTTTAATGCTTTATGAAAAGTTGACTGGGTTATTTGAGGTGACTGCGGCTGGACTTTCCATGGCACTGCATCTGTTCATATGGGCAAAAAGAGAACGCTGAGTACAATTGGCATTAAAAGCTTACACATTCTGCCATTTCCCCCTCCTGCCCATTAACTTCCTGGGTAATCAAAGAATGAGAGGAAATACTTAAGCAAAAGAGTCCAGGAGGGAATCCAAGGCTAAGGCAAGTAGACCAAAAACACACGCTATTCTAGCAAAAAATAAGGTCAGACACGTTCAGAGAAAATGGGTTCATCTATTCAAGTGACAAACACATCCATTCATAAAAGGACTATGGCTGTTCCCCAAGGACAATAATCTCTACAAAGTCTTCAACGTCACAGTTTCCAGTACAAATAAAAAGTCCAAAATTAGTCGTCAAGTAAAACTTGAAAGCCTTAGATTTCCACAGAAGCAATGTGGAATACCCTGTTGGGGTACATATCTAAGGGAACCTGAGTTTATCGATTCAAAAGCATTTCTGTACAAACCCACCCTGAATACGAACATCTGATCTGAAGTTTCATTTTTGACATTCAAGGCTGGAATACACTACCCTATTTTAGCCTAGACTTTCCACTGATTTAAATTGTGTAGTGTTTGATGGTCATAGACAGTTATTAGACTATAAACCTCCAGAAGAACAACATCAAACATGCTTGATATTTTAAGCCCATTTTTTAACATGTTTTCATTTGTCATGCATATTCTAGCTAGAGTTTACTGTGGGGAACAGCTTTAAAGTCTTGTGGTATTTGGTCCTCAGTCATTTAATGTGTGATGCCAGGTGTTTTAAATCTATTCAGATTTTAAAAGTCACGTAGAGCACAGTTTACACGGATAGCTTTTTCATTCAAAAATGTCATCAAGTTTGTGTTAACATATTAAAGTGAAAGTATAGAATGTTTTCCTGCAAATGAAATATACACATACAGCCTGCAGAATGTTTTTTTCTAATTAAGTCCGTGTGTCTGCACTCCTGCTCAGCGAACACATAAATACAGGGCTGCATGCACCTGGCGCGAGAAAGACCATCCATTTAACGCATTAGTGGCATGATCGATTTTTCACAGCTGCCTCACCTTTGTGCCTTCCTTTGCGCTTTCATTTACTTTAATCCAGTGCCCTTTAAACCGAGCAACAAAGCAGAAGAGCAAAAAACTACATCTAAAATATAGACGGGAAAAACATTATATGACCATACAGTGAGAGACATAATATAGTTCTTCTCCTCTTGGGTCACAATGATCTATATGTGGATTTTGAGATAAAATAAAAAGAAAAGGTGTGGAGCTGAAGATTTCGAGAAACCATTATGTGGTGTCTTGGAGGCATTAAAGGGGTCACGAACTGAAAAAAAAATCAAAACTCCCGTTAATTTTTTTTGTCATCCTGTATGTTTCAGAACTCAAAACTTTCTTGAGTGTAAAAACAGCTCATGACGGCAAACGAAGATTGTGGAAGGTATGATGTAATAGTGTGAATTAACACTGCCTGCGCAGAAGGTGATCGACATCACTGCCTTCTTAGCCCCGCCCACTGATTCACACGCGTGGTGATCACAAGAGAGGCAAACGCGGGTCTATGCAGAAATCAAACAATAAAGATGGCTCCAAACACAACAAGACACGGCAGTTCCAGACTTGCCTTAGAATTGTCTTCCTTCTGATCCCAATGTTAGGAAAGAGTGAAACTCATCAGTAAAAACTCGGTAAACAGTAAAAAATTTCTTTTATTTCTTTACAAAATTTGAAAACTGAGATTTTGTTTCACAGCAGAAGTAACCTGGTCGGTCTAGTTTCCTCCTTGCTCTGTGATGGATTTCTACTGCATGAACAAAATGTGTTTAGTGTAAGAGTGGCATGACTTGGCAGACTAGCTAAAGAGGGAGAGTTTTTGCGTGAGGTCAATTAGTCACCCTCATGTCGTTCCAAACATTCATTCAGTAGAAGAACATCTTTCACCCTTCAATCATCTTCAGAACACAAATTAAAATATTTACAATGAACAGCTTTCTCAACCTGCATAGACAGAAACACAAGCAACTACCACTTTCGAGGCCCAGAAACGTAGTTAAGGACATTGTTGAAATAGTCCACATAATCAGCGATTCAACCATAATGTTATAAAGCTATGAGAATACTTTTTGTACATAAAGAGCACGAAACGATTCAACAATTTCTTCTCTTCCGCGTCAATGAACGGCCAGAAATTGCATAAAAAATATCTAAATCTGTGTTTGGAGTGATTAATGAGAGAATATTAATTTCTCATCACGCAACTCGCTTTAAGATTAGCTTTTACACCACATATGTAATGTGATCATGCATTACTGAATGTAGTTTAAGTGATTAGTCCACAAAATATTTTAGATCCACTTGCCATCATATCATACCAGATCAACATGAAAAGCAAATTACAACAAGAACAATGCCCACATGGTAGAAGCTCAATTCCATGCCTTAGTAGGGCTTGAACATATCCTTAAACGTCAGCAGCCTGTATCTTTAACTGACAGGTAGAACGAAGCTGTAGATGAATGCCATGTGTATGTCACCGTGAGAACAATGCAAAACTAAGAACTTAGGAATGACAGAATGAAAATGAAAATTATCTTAAAAGGCACATGATTATAATAGTAATACGAGATTTTGCAATGCCAGGCATCTACAACCATCATTTTTTCATTTTGCTCATATTGCAGAGCAGCTCACAGTTTTTTTTTGTTTCTGTGTTTCTCTAAATAAACCACCCTATCCCACGTATATAGCTGAAGAGTAATATTAAGAAAGGAAATGCTATGCGTTTCTTTGAGACAGAGAAAGCAGTAACACAGCACAAAAACAGCTCAGAGTTTCTCACGGCTGAGGACTCAGTCTGAAGGGAAAGACTTTCCTCCACCCATACTTTGGGTAAACAGTTAAAAATAAGTCTCTAAGCATATCTTTTCCACAAGCCAAATGCAATTTCAAAAAAAAAAGAAGAAGAAAAAAAAAAAAAAGACCTCATTAAGGCCTAAAAAAAAAAAAAAAAAAGTGAATATTTTTATACACAGACTCTACCAAAAATAAAACTGTGCTAAAGGCAGCATTTAAAGAACAGGTCATACAAGGAAACTAGTTTAAAGAATTTGCATATAATTGCTTCTAAAATTGGCCACAAGCTGTACATTTCAAATCTTTCTCATGTTTGATCTTTATTTTCCTAAATGAGTTGAACAACTTCTGACATTATTGTATTTATATTGTTATTTTTCCTGTAGCACCGTAGACTATAATTTGCAAAGCAGCCATCGAAAATTTAGCTGTAGCTGTAAATAATGACAATCAAAAGCTTAGTGGGCTTGAAATACAAAATAAGGCTACATGTGTTTTCTCAAACAGAAATGACAGTGATACTATCTTTAGCCATCTGAAAACCAGAAGATGAAGCTTGGTCCCTGGATGTGGTGATTGTGTTACAGAGGCGTATCTGGTTCTCTATAAAAGCTGTCTGAAGACTTACATTTTAAAAGCAGTTTATCAAAGGTTAAACTGTCTTAAAGGAATAGTTGACCTCAAAAGTACATTTAACCCATTTACCCAACTTTAAGTTCTTTCAAGATATTATGGCGTTATCTTCTGTCAAACACAAAACATGAGGTTTCCAATTTTATGCCAGAAAGTTTCATAACCCAGATTTAATGAATCTTTGTAACATTTTTTAACTCTCCCTTTGTTGTTCCAGAGAAAAAAGTAATGATGGTTTTAAAGAACTTAAAAGTGAATAAATGTTGACAGAATTTAATACAGATTAAACACCAAAAGAGTTCCTAAACTTCAAGTTAAATACACACACCTCTTTTTCTAAGTGTAGCACCCTTTATGCTCAATACTCACCCGTGTGTCATACTCCAGGACAAAAGGAGGGATGTCAATCTGCTCAGGTAGGATGCAGGTGAAGAGCTGCTGTAGGTTCTCTATGTGATGGACCTTCTCTTTAAGGCCTGATATACTGAACGTCGTGAAGAACCACGTAGAAACCTGTCAGGAATCAAAAGCAAAACCAGTTGAATGATTTTCCATGAAAAAGAACAGCTGCTGAAGCACAATAATTTTTTTCTCTTTTAACAAATGATAACAAACAAAAACTCTACTTAAAAAAAAAAAAGAAAAAAGGTTAATTGGCAAATTTATACAAGTGGTATATACATGTATTTGGGACTTTGTTTGAGAACTTGTTGAGAGAAACTGTTGGTGACATTATGAATATCCTTTATTATTTGCTCACCTCAAATTACACAAGAACTCAAATGTAACTCTATAGGCAAATACTAGACCTCTACATCATTTTAAAACCAATTTAATAAATACCACATAGCTAGAAAATTAGTGAATTAAATGTTTTGTTGCTAAAGGCAAACTTTTGGCTCCTAAAGCTGTTGCTTGAGTCATTTTCAGCATTTACTCCAATGACTCAGGCCTAATGCTTGAACACGCTTCACACCTGGAGTTGTTACAATGCTCGAGCATTCTCTGACTGAAATGGACGCATTTTAAAATGAACAATTATCTGACACTTAATTGCCGGGGTTCCTCTACATTTGGAGTGCACAAAGCATAATTGTTGAATAATTTCGCAAATGAAAGCAAAGCCTGGCAGAGGCAACACGCTCTCATAAGCACTTCAATTACCTGAATAGGTTCTGTGGAACACTATGGAACACTTAGTGCGGACACATCATGAATCTCAATGCGGTCTCAGAGATGCTTTTCAACATATTCAGTTACACAGTCTTTCTTAGTCAGCGTGGAACATGTGGAGCTGACCGCTGTGAATCAGACCATAGGCCCGTACAAACTCGGAAAGAAAAGCTCAAAACAAGATGAACATCTAGTGTTGCCTTTAATGGATCCGAGTTGATGAACTGATTACATTTACCTTGGAGCGGAACGTCGGGTGAACGAAGTAGAAAGCCCTCAGGTTTTTCTTAAATCTGAAAACACAAAAAAGAAAACCTTGGGAGAAATGGTTTTTCGAAACATTATCAACACATCCAACCAATTACTTATTACACAAATAGTGAATTCCTCTGGCGCACTTGGCTTTGAAAGGATTATTGCCTTAACAAAAACAATAAATCCATTAGAAAGCTAAAGTGCATATTTTAAGAACGAGCAAAAGTCGCTGTATCGAGTCCAACAGGACAGCCACGTCCAAGCCACACGCTGTTGTCCAAAACACACAGATGGATAGAGATCTGGACGGCCAGAAGTGGAGGGGTGTTCGAAAAGTGCAAGGGATGTGTCTGTCAACCTTTCCCCTTTCCCACGATGGGCTTGGACCGTCCAGTCTAAACCCATGAGCAGGGGTCATAGGGAGTGATAGCGTCACTGGCTAACTCTGCTATAAACATGGCTTTGATTGCTAACAGAACCATGTCTGTAAAACGCTTTTCTTATAGGCCGATGCCTTTTGAGAATAAATAATACAATGATGATATGCTGTGCTCTGCTGATACCTCATAATAAATGACACGAGTCAAACTGGCCAGGCTCTCAAAGTTATGAGTCACACTGATCTCCACGATGTACGGAAAGTGTGAGGGACTGGAGTTGGAAAGCGTTTCTGCTTTTTATTTCAAGACTGTGGTTTCCTCTACATGCTGAGAGTGTCCGCTGATTAAATGACGAATACCTGACCTCACGATCACCTCCCCCGAACAAAGATTCAAACTCTTCTGCTAAGCCAGGAAAATAGCAAATACGTGGACCGTTTGATTAAAAGAACAAATTTTTTTAACATGCAATTACAATGTCACTCCATGGAGCTGCATCCATGCAAGCGTTAGTAAGCCTCTGGTGGTGGAATTGGTTGGGTGAGATGAGAACATCGAGAATTCAAATTTACAAGGTGACAAAGCCATTGTAATTGCTCTTAATGTTCTAACCATGATAACCCCCTTCAAAATTTCCCAAAGTGCTCTGAAAAAAAAAAAAAAAAGAAGCAATTTTACTTTACTTTCCTTAGAAGAATCAATCACCACAGACACGTTTGAGCACCAATTTAGAGTGATACTCTAGAGAAACACTAGGTAAAACTGAGGAAATATGACTCAGTTACTTTGTACGGTGCTTTCCGAGCTTGTCATAACCTGCAAAAGGGTCGAGCTTCTGTGTATAAATCTACTTGACATTCGAAGAACAGGAAGCCCAAGACACAGACATTCCCGTATGATTTTACAACATATGTGGTGTGTTTGAGAAGACAGTGCTGTTTGGCACAAGAAGCTCATAAAAAGCTAAGAGTCACCAAGCCAGCATTTATATGAAACTGTGCTTAGCTTTTCCATGCGCGTCTGAGTTATGGTTTAAAAAGAGTACCTCCGCCAAGAACTGGGTCAAGTCATCTCAAAAACATTGTAAGGTCATAGAGAGCAGAGAATGTGGGTGGTTTGTAGTATCTTTGTAAAGGAACCGAAATAGCTTACTTGGCATCCACAATGTCATAAAGCTTCTTGAGAAAGTCGGTGTCCAGGTGGTTGTGTTCACCGGTGAGTGTGTGGAAATAAACCATCACATACTCCTTCACTGTGATATGGTCCATCACGTGGATGAAATACAGCAAAGCCTAACACACAGACACACACATGAGCTTAGCTATCTAAACAGGCACATTCCATAGACTTTGATTGTTTTCATACACAGCTAAAATGCTAGAACTTATGGGGACATGCTCATGACAACATTTTCTCGTGTTTTATTTTAATTAGGCTTTTTATTGCATGGTATACGCTTGGTAACAGTTCACGCAAAAATGAATATTCAGTCATCGTTTACTCACCTACGTGACATTTCATATTATCTCATACTCCACAGAGGAAGGAAACCCACAAAGGTTTGACGTGAGTAAACAATGACAGGAGTTTTTAGTTTTGAGTGAACTAATCCATTACCTAAACATTCTAAATGGTGCACTCTAATTTGGCACAGTTTTTTCACTGTAGCATATATTTACAGTTCAAACTTTTAATAAAAAAACAAACAAAAAAAAAAACACCAACCATCAAATCAAAAGTTTCTGATTCAAAAGCAAATCTAAAGTTTTTAATGCATATATAATTCTAAAAGGGCTACATGTAAATGTACATTTTTCTTTTAAATGTAGGTTAAACTAAATTTAATAGTGGTGTCAAGTGATTAATTGCGATTAACTGAATCCAAATAAAAGTATAAATATGTGTAAATATTTGATTTTGGATGTGGTTTCAAAGCGCTAAAATTTAACCTTTAAATTAACCTCAAGTTTTTCGGTTAGGCAGCATTTCTAACAACATGCATGTAACATTTAGTGCAAAATAAGATATGCTCAATACAAGGTAATAATATATACGGTCATAAACAGAACATGACAAATGAAAGTATGAAATTGTTTTCATTTACCTTCTCCATATCAATAAGTGTAACTGGAATATTCCTGCCAACAACAACCATGACCGTCCTACCACACAAATCAACACCTGAAAATGAGAGAGAGAGAGAGAGAAAAAAAGCATTGTGATGGGACTATATTATGGAAGGATGTTTCTGATAGCATTAAGAAATCTGGATGTGCGTAGTCGTCTATCATCAGGTAGCATAGCAAACATGCATGTTCAGGTGCACAGCTGGAGAAAGCCTGCCCCCCTTTGGTCAAGTGAGTTATAGTGATTAAGATACTCAGCTTTAGTGTTTTTTTTTTGTTTTTAAAGTACTGTTTTGTGGCTTTCTGAAATATAAAAAGTAGAAATTCAAGATTAAATTTAGCAGGATTAATAGCTTCTGGTAAACCTAATGCGTTCACTGAGGTTTTGAACTCAGTAGGTCATCCTGGATACTATCTGAGCTAAGAAACAAAACAAAAAAAAGATAATGATAAATACATAACACTGAAACCGTTACTTTGGTGGTTATTTTTTGTCCTGAAATTGTGAAACGAGAGAAATGGATTACAGAACCCCCTGATGTTGAACTCAATGAGGCGGAACAAAGGTTTCCTGCCCAGAGAGCAAACACACAGATGGAGAGAACACAAAGTCCACATGTGCATAAAGATATACAGAGAGACAGCAACACAAAGAGAACAAGGGGATATATGCTGGAGAACATGTGTGAGATAAAACAGGCAAACATCAGACCATATCATAGTACCACAATAAAGTCAACATACATGAACTAGGGCTGCAAAATATATATTTTATGAAATATTTTAATAAAATTGATATGCCAAATAAATAAAATGATAAATAGGTGTTAATTTTAACTTGATTAAATATGTTTAATAATTGATTGTTCTAATGTATTATGTTAAATACAATTAAAATGCCATTAATTTCCAAAAAACTAAACAAAACAATAAACATACATAAATAAATACCCATAGAGACAATGACTGACCGGTCTGATATAATGCCTTTAACGCTGCTATGTCTGAAAGGTCCTCTGCTCGAGCTCTGCAAAGCCAGCGGTTGTAGCTGTGAAGAAAGACAACAAAAACTAAGACTTCACATCCAAGCAATTTGCATTGATGTAAAGACTTATATATGAAACAGACCATACATACATAAAAACAAACTCAGAGTACACAATTCTACAGTATATTAAACAAATCTGCTTAATAATGAGGACTACGAATTAGATCATGGACAATAGAGGACATTGGTTACAACAAAGTTCCAATATCTCAAACATTTGCCATGATAACCAAGGTTCCCCAAAGGAATGTAAATCATGGCGACTAAGAAAAGAAAATAAAAAATAAAAATTTAAAACATAATGACAGGAAGAAACCATGAAACTTCTTTCTAGGGGTGGGCAGTATAAATATAAACATAAACATAAAAGTACCATTTATTTATTTATTAGTTTTGACCAATACCAAGTAAAGTATAAATGTTGCATTAATAAAACCGGTGTTTCACATTAACACCACCCAATCATGGTGTAAGTGGCGGTTTTAAAAGGTGAGAGTATAATGAGAAAACTACACATCTTACTTCCTTTGGTGCTGCTTCTGCTGGGCTACTTCAGACATTTGACCCTGAAGGATGAGCTTACGCTGCTTATCCACATCCCCTTCCATACGAGCAAACGCATGACTTCCCACCAGCCCCAGGTCAGACTCCAGCGAGTCATCCTCAGAGTCATCTGCAGAAAATTAGATTAATATCAATATTATGTACTATTCTTGTGTATTAGTGCATTACACAGAGATTACAGGGAAAGCAAAAACCAATGCACCATAAAACTTTGCTGAAGCACAGATGCTTTTGCTGTGATAAACAGTAAAATATACTCTTGCACACTCGGAATGACCATTACTAGGTTCAGTGAGCACTACAACGTGGTACATTCCACAAGACCTGAACCCCCACCCTCAATCAGAGCTGGGAAAGCCAGTGGTGTGTGTGATGTACAGCCAGGCAAAGCATAAAAATAATCCTTGTCTGTTATTCTTGTTTACATGTGGATGCCAGATATCTATTACTGGCCAACCTTAGCCATATTTGACCAGACATTAAAAGAACGTCCAGTCTGAACAACAAACAAAGCTTCTCATTTCCTCAGCTGAACCACATGGTTACTGGTCAGACTACTGAATATTAGCCAAAAATAAAAGAAACACCTTTGACAGATAGATAAAAAGAGAAATTAACAGGTAAATAGGGTGATTACAACAAACCCCCAGCTGCTAGCAAACCTAGGGTGGGACATCAACAAGACTCAATTAGACACAGATGTCTCCCGAAGGTTATCTTTGGCCAAAATCATTACAACATGTTGAAGCAAAGAATGAGATTATGTTTTTGTAATGCAACATATGGTCATTTTATGATCTTTCTTACTGAATGGAGAGCATCAATGCTTGCTCTTTCTAGTAGTGCTTTTGGCCTCAAGTTGAAATTTATTTGGATTTCAGGATCACTTCACCACAATGAAAGAAAATGTAAACTCTACAGAAATTAAAAAGGCATTAAGGGAATGGGGTAGAAAAAGAAAAACTGGAGAAAGCAGATTAGGGAAGTCTCTGCTTTGAGACCTCTACATGGCTTCATAGACTAATCCATAAGAGTTGGGCTGTATTAGTAAAGGCCTAGTCACCTGCTGTAAAACAGATGTGAAAAGGTTTAGTATCACACTTTTTGGACTGCACATAATCTACTTCAGGACCCAACACTGAACCCTGTGGTATTCCAATACTCAGCCCATTAAGTTGGGGGCTTAAGGTTTGGGTTAGGTTCTGATCACACCATCATTTTTATTTTGCTATGTTAACCAGTCGACTGAACATAACCCCCCCCCACCTCTTTTTATGTCGCCCCCTCAGCTGAGCCTGGTTTCTCTCAAGGATTTTTTTCTCCATTCTGTCGCAGATGGAGTTTTGGTTCCTTGCCGATGTCTTGCTTAGTTAGGGAAACTTAATTTCTAGCAACTATCATCGATTTGATTACAAAGATCCATTCTATTTAAAACAAACTGATCTAGACAATGATGTCTCTGAATTCAATAATGAAATGCATTTAACTGAAAACTAAATCTTGTCATTATACATTACTGACACTCTGATACTGATCAGTGCTTTGACACAATCTGTATTGTTAAAAACGCTACATAAATAAAGGTGATTGACTGACGTACATAACAAGGTTAAATAATACTTAACGTAAAAACACCTTTACTAAATGTTTATTCGTAAAGGAAGAGTGATACGTGAGACACTAAACTAACTTAAGTAGGTTATCTAGGAAAACCTCAATCATTGTCCACACATGAAAATGGGTCAGGGGTAAAAAAGTTGAGAAGGGTGCTTGAGGGGTGATGTGGCCTCTGATGGGGCCGGGAGGTGGGGGTACTTCCACAGAATAAATATTACAGCCTCGTTACTGGACATGCTGTAACTTAACTTGTTTATTCCTCTATCATGATTGACAGTGTAAGTTTTTTTTTTATACTGTATACTGTTTTATACTGTAATTGACTGTATTGACATTTGTATAAAGACATATGTAGATCCCTTCAATAAAAGGGATGCCACCGACAGTTACAGAATCATTTCTGCTTTGGATTTTAAACTGCACGGCTCCATTGAAAATAAAGAGCTTGCGCGTGCAAAACGTGCTGCATGTGAACGGTCCCTAAGCCTCTGTTGACACATAAACACCACAAAATTAAATTGTGGATCTCTCCCCTGTCATCTTCCCCCATGTGGATTGTCCCACAGGAAGAAATATCGCCCTGGATGTCAGTAGATGGCGCGCGCAGTCTACGAACACAAGGCGCTCAGCTTTCACGATATGAAATGGCTCAAATCCACTTTATATTAAGTTTTAAATAATCAATAAATACCATCCAAGACTGACTTTTCCAAGACCCCTCACCCCCTCAAAAAGAATTTCTCATCGGATCTACACGATTCACGTGGGTCACCTGTTTTGGCTTCAAAACTGCGAATTTCGCCAAAAGGTGAAGGATTTTCATGCCTGATTGTCTTTTTAACAATCTATACTCAATAAAAACTGACCGTAGAAGATTTGTCAAACAAAGGAATCAGGTTCTGTTAATCAAGTAGTTAAAAAAAACACTTAGGGTTAAAAGTATTGTTTTGAACCCAACAACACTGTCTCAACCAGTTGTGTAACAGTTTGGACTGAATTTTTCATTAATTCCTTTTGTTGACACCAGCGGCTCAGGAAGCACACGCTTCACCTTTAACTTCATATTAACAAGGAAGTCTAAAAGCTGTATTGCCACTTCAACATACCATATAACAGAGTAAATTTGATTATAGATTATATATATGAGAGTTCGTTGTCATTCTCAATGGCTCAAGCAAACATCCAGAAGCAAGACTGATATATCAGATTATTGAATGACCTTAACTTGGGAAGAGCTTATTTGATAGTTCAGTTGGTGACAGACCTTGGGTTGCCTTTCCATGTCCTGGATTAAAGTGTTTAAAGACAGGCAGGAAAGTGCAGTGTTTATTTACATGGGACCTGGCTCATGTGCCGTGTTTGAATTGGATCAACAGCCCTAGTGAGACTAGATCACCTTAACACAGCTGGCTCACAGTCAACATGATCTGGGTTTGAAATAATGGCAGCCAACAAATATACAATACAATCTCCCACTAACAAATAAATATACATGTCCTCTGAGTGTTATAGCAAGCACACAAGACAAACATACACTCATTTTCATATAGGCATCTTAACAACTGTGTCTGTACACACACACACGACACATGAATGCGTTCACAATGGGTCTGTCTGAACACAGAAGATGTTGCTGTAGTCAAAGCTCCTGTTGTGGGACAGAAGCGTCAGCTAATCTGAATTAATGAAACTCCCAAAATCCTCAAAAGGAAAAGACCAGGGAGGAAGAGATGGCTCAGCTGCATGCTGTTCATAATCATAATTCTATCACATTATTGGAAGACAATTATGTTTTTCATTCTGTAAATCAAATACATTACTGCAGATGTTTCTCTGTTTTAAAAAAATCTCTTTTCCATTACACATGTCTTCCAGATGAATGTTCTCCAAATGTTATGGCAAACATGTACTCGTATACTGCTTGCTTGGTAATCTTAAGAAATCTACACTGCCCTTCAAAAGTTTAAATTAAGAAAAATACTTTTTCAGCAAGGGCACATTAATTTGATCAAAAGTGATCCTAATTTGACAGTAAAGGCATTTATAATGTTACAAAACTTTTTATTTTAATGATGTCTTGGCTTCCATTAAAAAATTATATCAAACCCAGTATTTTGAATAGTACGTCTACTTAAAAGATCCGATATATTATGATATATTGAAATTTTTTTGAGCTCACCCTCTAGATTTCCTGGCTTTTCGGCAATACGGATCTGTCTCTCCGGGACAACGGGCTCCCCTTCAGCATTGCCAATGTCGGCAGGGAGGAGAGGCAGACCAATCTTCTCCTCGTTTTTTGAACGTGGGAAATACAAATGCAGCAACTTCCTGTACACCGGCTGGAAAACAATTAATTACAACAACATCTAGGCTCAACCAATCACAGATTCACATTAGGCACATACAACAAAAAATACAGATGTTATTTCTTTTTGTTACTTTTCTTAATGTTATTTTAACAAAATCTTAGCAAGAATGAATAATGCTGCAGCTCGCACTCAGCAAACACACACACAACAAAGCTGGCTTTTAAATCAAAACAAGAATTTCATAAGAAAATGAAAGAGCACACAAGAGAGTTAAAGCATAGAGGCTATTGCATAACATCGAAAATGAAATGCCTCACACCTCCTCAACATCCGAAACAGCAAACACCACCGCCTCAATGTTTTCACCATGGTTCTCCAGAAATCTTCGAACAGTCCCTAAATTTATAAAAGTTGGGGGGGCGTTATAGTAAGATTGCTCTGAATTTCAGAGTGGACCTCAAAAGTGATGTTTAATTTTAAAACAAAAATTACTTAATGCTATATGTGTGGCGTCCTCCAGTGGATATGCCCTTTTGACTGTGCTGACCACACATAACCCCACAGACGCCATGGCATGTTCTCTAAAGAGAGAAACACAATGAATAAAAATTAAATAAGTTGCATGTGCTTCAATTAAATTGTTTACATTAGTCAGTCATTTTGTTTCATTTATGAGCACACAATAGTGTATTTGATGATGTTTTCCTCATGGTCAAGCATTACTGTTATCTACACCTCCTGTTAACACACACACACCTTCCCAACCAATAGTTGAATGGCATTTATCATTAGCCAAGGGTGAGTTCAAATTCACAAAAGCTAATGTATTTAACGATAGAATCTAAATCTCTTATCATTTCCTTCCTTTCCATCAGCACATGGGTTTTTTTTGTACACATCATTTGACATCACAATTAATACGTGTTAAGCAATGAAAATAAAGGTTGGGGTTATTTGACTAAACACCTCATGGCAATGGGAACTGCTATCCTGTTTATCACGAAATATTTGATTTAGACCGTATTTGAACTTTTTAAATGTCTGATATTATCTTTGAGAGTGACTAACAGATAAAATAAATAAGCATATTTGCAGAGTATAACCATGTCAGAATGTCAACACAGTCTGTATGAGCTGACATTTAATCTCACAAAAGTTGTTGGAATGATCCGGCTTACTTGGCAAGCTGCATGACGTTTCTGTAACAGCTGTAAAGGGAGCTTTCCGCAGCTGTCCGGTACTTGGCTTTGTATTTGGGTCCAACTGTGTGAATGATAAAGCGTGCAGCCAAGTTGAAACCCTCTGTCATTTTTGCCTCACCAGTCCGACATCCTGGAAAAATATATATATGCACACACATATCACTCCAACCAAAGTGATACACAACCACATACCAAAGCAATGAGAGAAGATCTGTTCAACAAACACAAACATCATTTAAAATACTTAGTTTAAGATCAAACATTAAGATAACAGTTCTCCATTTTGCTAAACTCGTAGTGCCACCTACCTTTCAGTTTGAGTAGTTCCTCCCTTAGCTCAGGTCCGGAGTATCTGTGGATGCTGTCTGATACTGGATTCTTGTCCGTTAGTGTCTCATTACTTGTATTGACAATTGCAGTGCAGTTCAAAAGTGCCACATCTCCATTACTGTAAAATGATGGTGGGATATAAAACAACATATCAAATACAGAAAAAGCTGTGAGAACAAATATAGCATATAAATAACTGTGTTGGTATAAAAAAAAAAATATAGTAATATTATATTGTATTGTATTATGTTTGTTTGTGTTTAACACCATTCCAGCTTCTTCTGCTACTTTCATGGCGAGAAATATTAAGACTTCAAAACTGTATTTGAATTAACTTTGTTCAAAATCTCTTCAATAGATTTATAATATATTCCATTATGCTACATTATATTGTATTGCTTTGCAGTTATATACATGAATTTCCAAAAGGACTGGATTTGTGCATAGGCTTCATAGAGAAGTTCCATGCAACGAACTTCCTCTTTCTTAATAAAAAAAAAGAGAAACTATGAATTCAATTCTTGATCCTGCCCTAACAAAGCTATATCGCCTGAAAGCCAAAAGGACCTCCCAGACAGTCACATGTGATCGACTTATAAGGGGGATTTGTTTGCACAAGGGAACGACTAACAGACTTGAAAATCATCAGCGCTGATGCAAATAACTGCTGCAACGAACATGTATTGTTTACATAAAAATATGAATTACTAAATGATTAAGCTTTTGAACTAAAACAAAATCTTACACATTTGAACTAAACAAATCAGCGGTTCCGTTTATAGACAATCCTGATTCTTAGGCTATTATGACTGAAAAAAAAACTGATTTATAAGTAGACTGTTTAATAAGCAGTCTTTGTTCCATAATGCTGACATTCATGGAGAACAAGAAAGCAGAATGTCTAAGAAATGTCAGAGAAAATAACACTCACAATAGTACAATCTTGCTGTTGATGTCTTTTCTGAAGGGGAAAGGGGACTCGAAGGAATTCAGCTGATTAGCCAGCTGGTCATCTTCCTCCGAGAAGTGGTTTTCTCCATCCACCTCATCCTGGACTCCCTGAGGCTGGTCCCATGTGGGGAGGTTCTGGACCTCCACAAACTGGGAACGAGCTCCCAAAGGATCCATGCTGTAGCTTCACAGGGTAACTTTGAACTGAAACGACACAGCATTTGACAAACAAACAGACTGAAGTTTGACCAGGGCTATATTAGCACATAATCACATACACAGAGATGTGTGCATCATATTTAAACTGTAAGCAGTTACAATGACCACTGTCTAAAACAATATTTAAGAGCAATATTCTACATAATACAATATGTTATGACATAAGTCATATATTGGCAGTCTGCTTAGGCCCTCTAGTGGGACCTGGGCCCCCTGGTTGAGAACCAATTTTTTTTTTTACTTTGACGTACATGCAAGTGTTTCACATTCAATAACTCATATTTACAAATAAATATTATAGTACTATTAGATTTCAATACAGTGTGGTGCTTTAAAAAAAAAATTTAAATCAATTTACAATTACTTAAAAAATGAGTTCCCAAAGTTTCTAAATGTGACAATAATTGTAAAGGTATTCAGCAAGACTTTCTGTGCCAGCTGCAGTATGAGAAGTGCAGTGTTCATGAGCGTAATTGACTTTCAAGGACAACAGAGGAGCTCTATCAGTGCAGACAGACAGGACTTCAGGAACAGATAAGATATTCAGCAAAAATGAGATGCATGTGTAAAGGTCGACTCCCCAAATTAAATTTCAACAACAACAAAGCCATGGGTTTCTTTAAACAGGTAAAAGTTTCATCTCGAATGCAACTGACAATTCAGCACAACACAGTTTTAAAGAAGATAGAAAAAGCAACACGTTATACATATTCTAACCACACAGGTTAATATTGTCTTGACCATCAATTACAACAACCAGCAACCTACCAGACGTCCTATGATCCAGCTATCGAGTCCTTCCTACTGCAGAGACAAAATACATGAGCTCCAACTAATTCCTTAAAGATATAGTTAAAGTTCACAACCATCTTCCTGTGCTTCCGCTTTTAAATGAGCCATTGTTAAAATGTGATTTTAGCTGCTTGTGGTCAACACATCGTGTTTGCAACATTCAGCGAGTTTCCTGATCAGCTGATTCACGAGGACAAAAATCATCACTTCCGGGAAAGCAGTAGGGACAGTAGCTATGTTGTCGATCGGTGTAGAAAACGACTTATACAGTATTGTACCATACATTTTAATAGGCGCTCTAGTGTCACATTTAAATTAAATAATAACAATAAAGCATAATAAAAAATGAAGTAAATTAAGTTTTAATTATAAAGACATTGATACGCCTCATGGACAGCGACATGACTTCACACTCACAGACCGAAGTAGTCGATAGTG
>JAUMHI010000048.1:11826904-11840563 GCA_032359435.1 Enteromius unitaeniatus | reverse complement strand
TTGTCATGTGCGTTCGTTCCTGTTGGTGTCGTCAATCATGGCAACCTGAGTGTAGTCAAGTCTGAGAAGGAGGGGCCAGGTGAAAAACCCCTCTCCACTATTCTGAATTTGGACTGCAATACCTAGTTCAACCACAAGATGTCAATTCTACATACAGTTCCTTTAAATGTTATGAAGCGTAAATTTTAAATTTTCCAGTTTTTTTAATGGAAGATAATTTTTGTGTTATCTATTTATTGATGATCAACCTTAACATAATTTAAACAGTTTAACTATCAGCTGATTTTTATTAATAATATGCCACACTAAAAAGATGAATTATATGTTAATTAAAAAGCCTTTTTAAAAAGTGAGATTAATCACTCATATTCACTAGTACTTGCTATTTTATCTGCAGCCTTCTCGATATGTTCTGGAAGTAATAAAGAAGGTTCGGTCCAGGTAAGAGCTCTTCCTCAACCCAGTCAAAAGCATTCAAACGCATACATTTCCCCATCTGTTATGTACCCTTATGTTTTATGGGTCAGTCTGATTCTCAGCTCTGTTTTTCTCTTCAGTGAGCTGGAAGTGTCTCTGCTGGTGCTGCCGTTTCCTTACGTTCCGGATCTGCTGAAGCTCTTTAATGGTTACGTCCAGCAGGGCCT
The DNA here is from genome assembly GCA_032359435.1 of Enteromius unitaeniatus. Taxonomy (NCBI): domain Eukaryota; kingdom Metazoa; phylum Chordata; class Actinopteri; order Cypriniformes; family Cyprinidae; genus Enteromius; species Enteromius unitaeniatus. The sequence continues at coordinate 11,839,919 of JAUMHI010000048.1, read as the reverse complement.
GGAGGTGGAGCTAGTGTGTCGCTGCCTCTTCTTCCTACTCAGGTACTCGTCTCGTAGCTACTGCTTTAACATATTACAGTTTCATGTTGATTTCTGTTCAGCCTTTTTTGTTATTACAATTTATCGAGTCGATTATTTGATTTGAGTACTATCTTTTTCCCAGAGTTCATTTTGGTCAGATCACCAGTAATCAAATGCTACTGTCGGTCATCGATGAGTTAAGGACCAACACAATCTCTAAAGTGAGAGAGATCAGAGTGAGTTCTAGAAACAGGATGGACTTCTCATGGATTTCTCAAACTTCTCATACGGTCAGATTCTGTAAGACTATGTGTTCTCATCTACCTGTGTTTTCAGGATGTCCTGGGTTTCAACAGCGCCGGTCTTCAGTTCCTGCAGCGTGAGATTGAGAGCAAAGAGGACGTAATGTTCTTTGTTGATGCCTCAGACCGCTTTGAAGAGAGAAAGAGAAAGAGAAAGAAACGAGAAAGAGCCGTACTTACAATCACGTGAAACTGACATGCTTGTCAACTCCATTGCTTTTTGCTTTTACCATCCTGAAGAAGCATCACGCAGATGTTTTTATAAATTGATGTCATTTATATCTGTCTGAAATCCATAAAGGTAAATGTCCCAAAAAAAATCTACCTACTGAAGCCGTTTCTTCTTTATAATACTAAAGTGTGTGTGTGTGTGTGTGTGTGTGTGTGTGTGTGTCTGAATGGAGAGTCTAAGATTTTAAAAAAAAAACTCTTTAAAGAAGACGCACATTCTATGAAAACATGTTAAGTACATATAGAATTTTACCTAAATATTTTTTTTTTCTCAATGCAAGGACAAGTTTTAGGCTTACAGGCAAAAGTGAAGCAGCAGCAGCACCACCACGGAGAAGCCGTGCTGAAATATTTCATGCACATTATATGATGCCCTGGCATTGTACTGCTAATAAATCACAACATTATCTTATGTCAAAGCAATGGTTAGATATAGAGAAGCTAAAATTGAATTAAGGCAATCTCAGATATTTTTGGCCTAGTTAATTGTGACAGAGAAATGCATGAATCAGATTCAACTCTTTTGTTCCCCACATTACCCAATGTCCCAGATTAGCCTCAATCACCCAAAATTAATGCCCATATGTTTTCTGTTATGCGTAATTCTGTGGAAAAGATGAAGTGAGTCATCAAGACAGATTCTCAATCTCACTGATCACAGCAAGCCTGTAAAAACACAAGAGCGTTCAATAGGGATGAAATAATGAAATTAGTTCAATCTTTCTGTATGGCTGAAGCTGTTTTCAGCTGATGGGGGGGGATCCAGACTGACTTTACTGAGCTCATAACCTGGATTACATTTACGGTTACAAGCTTAAGCATACGTGGGATTCATAATTCACCACCAGGAAACTGATGCTGCACATTTCAACGACATTTCACTCCTAGTTAGTGCTCCTCGGTCTTAACAGCGATTCCCGCTCACCTCTCACACCTCACGTTCCTGCTGTGTGTTAACATCCTAATCATCAGTGTCTTGGAAATAATGAAACCAATCCCTCAAGACACCCCTGTTCAATCTAACAGTAATGAAAAAAGCAAATGAAGTGTGTATTTATAAAGTCGTAAAAAGGCTTGCAGCATTTTATGAGACCGGTCTGGGTCTCAAAGCTATAAATGTCACACCTACCAATATTAAAAATTCCTCAGAAAAAGGTTGAAGTTAAATGCTTGAGAACACGTTCTGTGTTAATCCCCCTCGAACAGGACAAACTAATCAAACACAGCCGTGTTTTTATGGAAAAGCACATGAATTTAAACATAGCTACCACTGATAATGACTAGATTCAGTTTGGTGGAGACATCAGGCCTTCTCTCAGATGTAAGAAACTATAACCTTTTAACCCCCTGCTTTAGATGGACTGTAAACAGAACAAAATAATAGCGGCCTTGGTCTGAACCAATTTCAAAAACTATACAGTTGAGTCCAGAAATAATTTTGTTTTATATTGTGGCTGATATTTTTCATAGCAATAACAGAGCACTCATAACATGCACAGCATAGAGAGTGTGCGTGAAATGTTCCTGACATCTCAACAGTTCCCCAACGCTTGAGTCATCGGGCAAATTTACTGATCTACTGCCCGCTTTTTACTTCATAACGTATTTTCCTCTTTTATTACTTTGACTGGCCATCAGTGACTGTGTCACTTCTTAATAAAAACAATGACTAAAATGAATAGGTGACTTTGCTTTGAGTTATTTTGAGGTATAATAACGTGTCTCTCTCTTACATCAAGTTATTACATATAAACAATAACAAAATACAAAAACACTGACATTTCACATTGGACAGTAATAATGTACTGTAAAGAGCATATTCACAGTGGGATTGAAAACGGAAAAGGTCTCTTTCAGTTGCCAGTCAATGTCTTTAACCAAGAAAGCAGTAGTAGACAGTTTTGATCCTTCAACCACTGGCTTATGGGCCAATAAATAAATTCTAGATGAGACTAAAACTCACAATGCCTTGGAGCTGTTCAGATGCTAACAATGGTCAGATTTAGCAGTAACCTATTCTATTAAACACCATTAAGCTCAAATAATGACACACTGCCAGTGTTTTGCTGTTGGGGGTGAGGGTGGAAAGCTCGATTAAGATATGTATTATAAAATGGGTAAATGGTATAAATGAAACATATATTATTTAGTTACATATAGTTTACGTTTTAAATGAATATGCTTTAGGTTCAATCACACGTGATCACTGGGCTAACACATGTGAAATAACCACTGGGTGGCACCATTGCTTTTTCAAAAACCTTTCTGAGATTTTAGTGTTTAACTGTCCAATGTTTTCTCACAAATCTTAAGATCAGCGATTTTTACAGGGTAAGTTTTTTGTTCTGTTTTGTTTTTTAAACGTGAAATTTGATGTTTGTGCTCAATTCTTTTTTAAACGCCTTTCAAAGTATTCACAGCTAACTGGTTTATTATTTGTAAGTAACGTTAGCCTACCTACAAACATCTTGCTGAATGTAAAAAGATAAAGCTAACCACACAAATCGAGATATTAGCCACCGTCTATTTTGCTTACAGATATTGGTATGCTACACATACTTTCTCTCTCATCTTTTCTACCTTGTTTGTATTTTCATTCCCTCGCCTTCTTTATTTTTTGGTTTGTTCTGTCAGTTCCAGCTGGCAACCACGTTTCACCAACAGTATACTTTGAAACTGAGATAAGGCCCAATCTCAGAATGCAATTTCTGTCAGGTAAGGGTCCTGTTCTCTTTTCTGAGCCACTACACATTGATTCACCAAAGGTGTGGAGAGAGTCTTTGAAAGCGCCCCTTTGCTATGTGAACCCCATTACAACCATGAACCCACACAGAGAGAGACATTTTTAAGAGCTCTCCCCAGAAATCCACACAGCTGATGTAATTAGTCATTTCAGAGTCATGCACTTCATAATACTCCCTATAAACAGACATTCAATCCTTCCCTCAGTGTTCACTGTTTATCCTAGTCTTTTACAATCCGTTCTGGACCACCGTCCGTTTATCCTTCCCCAACAATAATGCTCCTATACTGCGACGGAGGAATGCAGTTCATTTGTCCAATTAAACTAGGAAAATAAATACAAATCGATTATGGACACAATGTAGAGATTTGTTCCCAAAACACTTTTACAACGACACACAACTTTTAGATTTACGATGCAAGGCGCGATGAATGAAAAACGTCCTTGACATGTTTTTCTAAGGTTTGATCTACACCATTATCTAAATACATCTGGAAATAAATCTGTATTACACAAGCAAAGGGACTTTCCGTTTGCCAGCACAAGTTTTCCATCCCGTACATTAGCATATTGACAGTGATTACCATTTTGTAAAAAAAAAAAAAAAAAAAAGATTTGAAAAAATAGACAGATTGTGTGCTTTCAAAAGAATAATATACAAATAGTAGCGTACTAGGAAATTATAGTAATAGCTTATTTAAGCTGAGTACACACTATCAATGTCAATCTTATTCAAAAAGCGTGGGGTACTCAAAGGAGGTTAAACTGATCTGGATTGAAGTAAACGTTGTTTCAGATATTACCTCAGCCTTAGATGCAGACATGGAAGATGCACAAACTGAAAAAGAGCCAGACTTTCTTCCCATGTTCCTAAGTAATTTCTAATGTAAAATGGTTGAATGAAATAGAGTCTGTCACACCCATGTGTTATTCACCCGTGGTGCCTGCTTTGGCTTTTAAGATATTTTCTACAGAAAATTTATTGTCATACTACATTTTTGAAGTACAGCAAAAAGGTCTGGTTATACAAAGCTTTATAATATTTTATCAAAAATTATAAGAAAAGAAAATATTAGTAAAAATTCTTAACCCAAATCCTTATCCAGTAAATCACAAACATTGTTAGTTAATTGTAGTTTCCAGTAAATAAATTTCTTTTTGTTGATGTCTACAAATATTGCAATATTGCCTCAGAAATAAATCTACAATGAGAAATATTCACTGCAGTGCATGTGACAACTAGCCCCGGCCTTCCCTGCATATCATTGGGTTCAGCTGTCTGGCAACAGGTGTGGGCAAGAAAATCCAACTTCCGTGATTTCGAGCAGAGGATCAGTGGGGATGATGGGATCTCCTATCCTAGGGATCTCTTTGTTTTGTCCACCGATCTGTTTGGATTTTGGATGCTGTTTCTCTCGGCTGGAAACAGATGTAATTATCTCCAATTAATGCATGTTTGTAAAGGTCACCAGGGTCTGGTATGTAAACATCTGTGTGTGATGGACGTCTAAGACAGCCAGACAGTGTGTGCAAGGACGAGAGCAATCACAGCTAAGAATCTGTGTTTAGATCGGTGTATTTGTAAGGTTCAAATCCGTTGGACTGTGAAAGCCTTCAAAGACCATCTGTGAAGTTCCTTCAGCATCAAGACTCTATATATTTCTGCAGAGTCTGTGAAGAATTGAAAGTAAACCAAGTCAAAAATGAGCCGTAAAAAGCGAATTATACAGAAAAAAAGTCAGTGAAAGGTTGTATTCATTAGAGACTATACGGTTTTTCTTTTTACTGGGAACATGTGGACTCGGAGTCCCACATGTTAGAAGTGCCTTCGGGGATGCGATATTCATGCCTGACATGGGTATGGTCAGTCCCTTTAAGGTTTACTTCTTTTACTTTTTTTTTTTTAAAGGAAGAGGACAAAATAAAAATGTCTTGAAGGCATGCAAGCTGTCATAACCATCCCTCCCCCAACGCTAGCACTGCAAAGACCACCCAGACCGCAGAGCGACCTGTCAATCATCAAACATATGCCTTCATTTTTATGGACTAAGCAGTAATACTTTCTCAAATTAGCACTAAAGATCCCACATTTCTGATGTGAAGGTTTACCAAGTGATATAAACACATCAGCTCCCCTAAAAGGTTTCATTTTGCTCAAATTTCATTCACCGTGGTGCAAAAAAACAAGTCAAGAACTGCTGCCCCTGTCCTATACGAGAGCGTTAAAGGTTCCACTCTGCTTCTCCTTCTTTTCCATCTGTCAGCATGATGGGATTGAGACGTAGATCTCACTGTAATCTTTTGGCCAGTGATCACACCTCCGCCAGGCCCACATCACAGGACCCCCTTCACCACCGTCTCCCTTCTGAGAGCCAAGCGGCCAGTGAGAGAGCCCCAGGGTTTGGTGTAATCCTGCACTAATAACATCTCAGCAGCTTCAGCACACACTAAGAGGCCCAGATCCGTCCCAACACCCCTGTACAACAAAGGCAGACGCACTGACTGCTTCGTATTAGCGTTTAATTAAGTTAAAGAGCGGCCCCCATGCTCTCGTTCCCTTTCCACGTGTGGAGCAACAGTCCATTCCGATGGGCTGCCATCACCGCCGGGCCTCCTGCAGCCTTTGGCCAAGGTTGATCTCCCACTCATGTGATTAATTCAATAAAACCATTAAGAGTGACCCCCATCTGAAGTTCTGCACAAACAAGCACACACACACACACAGACGCTCCCTGAGGCAGATCTCTGCTTAGCACCTTCATACGCCACAGATAACCTTTTTAGCTCAGGCTAAACAGAGCCAGGTCTGATCCCCAAAGATATTCTAAAAGAGTGAGGCGCAATCTCGTTTTGGTTGAGCATAAACAAATCTTTTCGACCAAAGTGAGCGAAGTCTGAAAAGGTTTGTTTTTGGTGTCTTGAGTTTCATTTTATCTGGCCAACATGCCATGGGGCTGTAAATCTCTCAAAGCAATAAAATATCTAGTGCGCTTCAATTACATCACCATGGCGATTTTTTTGTTCCGTGCCGTTATTACAATGCCCTACAAAACAGAAAACGGTTTAAATCTATCACTGCACATTTTACAGTATGGAGTCAGTATTTATTATGGTCCTCGTGTTCAATTTCAAACGCGTTTCAGATCTCATTATTACACCACCATACTATTTATACAATGAGATCCTTCTTTCCACACTGAAGGGTAACGGGGATTTAACCGCCCCTTTCTTATGGAGCTTCATGCTCATAGGGATGTAAGATCACACTTCGCTGAAGTCCTAGAGGGGAAGTGTGGCTTTGTTTCACTCAAGTCTATTACACAGTGCTGGAATGGAATTTATACAGCCGTTAGTTATGGTCTTCTGTGCTGATTGGCCAAGCAACGTTCTACTGAAAAGCACCACAACTGTGCTTAACGCAGATGATAATAAGAAATGATTCTTGAGCACCAAATCAGCAAATTAAAATCAAGGAATATGTGACACTGAAACTGGAGAAACCTCACCTTTGCCATGACAGGGATAAATCAAACTTTAAAATATATTCATATAGAACAGTCAATTTAAATTGTAATAATGCAATATTACTGGTTTTCCCATTTATATATATATATATATATATATATATTACAAAAATACACATACACTACAGTATGTATTTTGAAAGTATTTGTAAATGCATTTATAGATTTATTTTCTAATATTTGATATTGTATATACACATATTTAATGTAAAAACATAGCATATATATATATATATACACACACACACACACATATATACACAAATTATCCTAAAAAGTTTTTATAATTATACGGAAAATTGAAAAAAAAATAAACAAATAAAAATAAACAGTATTAATCTTCTGGCTAGTGTGAATTATGACCTCAGACATTTTGGAGATAATATTTTCTCTCCGACCCTTTTTCTAAGAAGTGTGGACCGCTTCATTACTATGACAGAGCCTTCCTCCTTCTCTATTTTGCTCAGTCTGCTGTACTCCAATAGGCCCAGATCTTCTTCCCACATTTCAACATCTCAGTAAATCTAAGCAGCTTGGGTCTAGGGTGAGCATGCATTAAAGGTCTTCTGTAACCCTGGTGCTTGCCTGACATTTGGGTTTCAGTAAGGAACACTAACTCCCCAGTGTGCTACTATAGTTCCAAAGGGTGTGTGTTACACTGCAGGTGTTTATAAGTCATTTGTTTTAGCCATGGCTGAAAATATGTCTGCTGAGCCGCCATATATGGATGTTGTTGATTTTGCATCATCATACACAGTAAAACCTTTCACCAAAAATGTTTCATTGAGAAGTCTCGAGGAGTAGCTGTTGTTATGACAATGTTGGTGCTGTTCTCTGGCAGTTTTGTGCAGTGTTTGTGATAACTACTGAGGTACTGGGGGACATGCTCGCCTCTATAGGTCTCACTGGACCCCTAAAATACAAGACTACCCCTGTAACCTGATTCCCAACACACATGTTCAGCCTAAAGCCTGTAAAACAGAAATATTAAGCACCTGATAATTTGACGGGAGGCAACAGAAAAGTGCAAAGTTGAACTGTACCTTTAGTCTATGCTCTAGCTTATATAATGAACCATTTTCCTAAAGCTGTGAAGCTACTGTAAGAGGTTTATGGGTAGATGTTTTACACGAGTGAATTTGGCCTCAATTGGGTTAAATAGTTTTTTTAAATATAAATATATTTTTTTAAACTATTTCCATTCAAAAATAAAAACATGACCACAACAATGACCCGATTTACAAAATATTCAACTACTGTTACAAAATTTCCAAATCAAAGTTTTGTCATGATCAAACTGCCTATGTAAGTGATCATGATTGGAATTGATCAAACTAATGGACATGTAAGTGGCTGGAGAAGTGTTATTATTAACTAAAACTACTCAAATAATTTGTGCTAATCAAATTAAATTGAATTAATTTGCTTGCAAAATCCCAAGTGTCCCAGGGCTATTATGTCTTCCAGTTGGGCTATCAAATGTATCACTGCACTGACTAACAGGCTTCAATACAGTGTTCCACTTAAAAAGCCTTCAGTTGAGCTGTACAAGTACTTTAGGTGGTATAAGAAAAGTCTTAATTAGAATTGCAAAAAGAGGGGGACGTACGTTTGGGGACGGAAAGACAAAAATCACAATCTGGCTTAACTGAGCAATATTGCTTGAGCACTTTCCTATTAAGAATGGATCATTTCTATCTGGATACTTTAGATCGGTCATGGGTCCTGTGTCTTAACTGGTTGTCCTTTGATGGTAACACTGCCAGGCATTTCACTGAATGTGCTGCATGTTCCAAAGTAAGTGTTTTCTATTACAGTTTCTATTTCTAAAAGCAGAGAGATATGGCGACTGCACACAGTCTGATTACACACAAGCAATATCGGAGTGAGAGGACAGTTAATTGTTTGTGTGTTAGCCCTATTTGAGTCTTCGGAGCCAGTTTTTTCACATTTGCATGGGAATTATTAAATTTATGCAGAATATCTGCAATCCTGTGTGGACATTCAGATTGTGTGATTGACAGGAGGTGGATGCGAGGAGAGGGGAGAGCGAGACGCAGCATGAAGGTTTCATATATAAAGCTCTAAAAACCTTACTGCACGGTTGGATAGTAGTGGTTAAGGATATCTGAACACTAAATGGTGCTAATATATACAGTACAGATCAAAGGTTTGGACACACCTTCTCATTCAATGTGTTTTCTTTATTATCATGACCATTTACATTGGTAGATTCTCACTGAGAGAATGCCATCACTGGCATCAAAACTATTAAAGTTGGAAAACCATTTCAGGTGACTACCTCTTGAAGCTCACTGAGAGAATGCCAAGAGTGTGCAAAGCAGTGATCAGATCAAAGGGTGGCAATTTAAAAAAAAATAGAATATAAAAGATGTTTTCAGTTATTTCTGAATTTTATTATTTCTACACTGAAGGGTAATTTCTATTTTCTTTTTTTGTTAAGTACATAACTCCACATGTGTATTATATACATATACGTTTTAATCAATTACCATTACAAAAATCTCTCTTAAACATTTGCACATTCTGCGTATTTGTATCTTTAAAATAGGGTAACTTTGTCACAAAATCTTACAGCAAAAGGAGTAATGATTTCAAATTTGATTTCAAACTGAACTGAATTTACAAAAAAAAAAGACAGTAATAAAATTATAAAACAAATGACCTCAATTTAGTGGAGGTTTTCAAAACATGACAACATCAGTGATTTTAAGAGTCATTTATATTGCTTTAGATTAATGAAATATCAGACGGCTTTGACCTAATGTCTGTACAATGTAGTGATGCCATTACACAGATTAGGATATTTATATGTACAAATCAAACAAATATCCCTTTTCAAAACATTTATAGCATACTTACATTGCAAAGAAATGAAAGGTTGATCGAAAGACATTCTGGTGCATTTAACTTACAACCAATAGCATTTCCATCAGGCAGACGTTGATCTATTTGGTTGATACATTTTTACAAAGTTTAATATTGAATTAAAGAGAAACCATTTCTATTTCTAAAAGCAGGGAGATATGGCTAGTGCACACAGTCTTTTTTTTTTTCACAATTAACATCAGTAACGTTAACTTATACCCTCCTTGTGGTCAGTCTGCAAAAGATTAACAAGCTTGTTTGATTTGCGGCCCCTTTAAATAGAAGACAAGCATTCAATCTACATCAGAGCATCCAAAAACCTCTGTACAGCATGGTTGGTAGGGCGGCCAGGGCAAATTTTGACAGTAAGATGACTGCATGTCACCAGTGAAGCTTGTATGTTAATGCACGTGTGGCTACACAGGACCTGTATATGCACCGGAAAGGAAAGGAACAGAGGAGTCGGGAAACAGCAGGAGAACAGGAGCAAGGCTGAGCAGAGTGAGGAGGTGAGGAGAGGGCCGTAAATTCATCAGATGCTTGAGCTGGGAGGGGTATGGATGCAAAGGAAGAAAGACCTTTAGAAATTTGCTGACAAGATTAATATGCAGTTGATGGGAAGGTTTTCACGACAGGGTGCCAACAAATAAACACAATTTAGGGATGCCAGCTCTCCCGTGGTGTGGCTCTGCTGAATGAACACCACCATTCCCTGGATTCCATGGGGGTGATCCAGTGTCAGGTGGTCCCAGCCGCTCTCACTCTGCCTCCAGGGACAGAAAAGTTATTTCATTCTCTGACAAACCAGAATATTGAAGTATGATAAGGTTCACCAGGACAGCTGGAAACTAATCTCACATCCATGCCAACTAAAAAGAGAAACACCAAAGGAACTGAGTCTAGTCATATGATACTAGTGAGAAAAGATCTCTAGATATTAAGATCATGCTATTATTGTATTTTCATCTCTTTAATTCTATTCTTGATCTAATATGTCCCATTAAAACTACTTTATACAAATGATTGAATTTAGTAAACCTTTAAGGGGTTCATTGACTATTTTTTAATTTGTTTTTGCTGTTGTCTATCTATTAATATTTAAAAATATGTGACAAATGTAAGTCAGAGAAGACTATTCTATGGCACATTATATGGCATTTTGGACATGCAGTTAAAACAGTGAACAAAATAAAACCTGTAAAATCCAATCCTCAATGAAAGGATGAAATAATTTGACATATTTTTTAGTATTTTATTTGTCCCTGTTCCTTTAAATTATTTGGTTTATTATTTTTTAAAACTAATAAAAGTTTGTTAATATATAAAAAAATAAATCTTATCTGCCATAATAAAGTCATTCATGTGGTCCAAACAATGCAGAAAAATAGCAGTTTCTGCTTTTTACTTGACGCTTACATTTTTAGCCATTACATTTAAACTCTTTTTTTTAATCCAAATAAAACCATCATTTAAAAAAAACAAGGACTACATAAAAAAAAACATTTTTAAAAATAATTTTTAGACACAATTAATTCATTTTGCAAGATGTAAAACAGTAGCAAACAACTCAAATTGCTGATAAAATTATTTGCAAGTGCAAAACCCTTTCAGCTGGTATTAGCATGCAACGTAGATTCCAGTGTCATGTTTATTAGCTGCTAGGCAAAGTCTCGCTGATGACTTGTCCAGAACAGAGATGCTAAGACTAAGATACCATGGCCGGGATCACACTTGAGCCAATTTTACTGCCAGAAGCCTCCAGCATGTTGCTGTTCGGTCACGTTTTGGATCAGAGGTGAGCCATTTTTATGACCTGGTAGCCAGGACCAAGGCTTAACCAAGTCATTGAGCTTGATCTCTAAATATGTTTTAAAACCTCCATCCATTTCAGGACAATGATGACTTCACATAATCACTGAACCCACAGCTGATGACAATGGATTTGAAGCACTGGTTTTCCACAAGGGGGCCTTTAATCATAGCCTACATGTTCTTTTGGATAGAGGCCTGAATCAGTTAAAACATGTCATGCCATTTGAGGGACGGGAACAGCAGCAAGGCACCATGGTTAAAACATGTTCTAATGATGACTTGAATTCTAGAAGCCCAGCTGTACATCTTGTTCCACGCTATTCAGATGTTTAGCCTCTCCACCAGCTTGTTTTTGAACTAGTGTGGTGTAGTCTTACCTCCAAGAGGAACAACATGGCGAAAATGCTAATGGTTCAATGCATGACAGTACGGTTTGTCCCGGAAACTTGCCAGATGCATGGTGACTACCCGGTGAATGTGTTTTCACTAAGTACAACATGTTCCTGGATCAACATCCATGTTGATCCTGGAACAACATTCCAATCAACTAATCACAATTGAGGGATATCTTTTGTAGGGATTGGGTTAAGTCTGTTTTTGGACCGTAATGTTGATCCAGGAACATGTCTTACTTTGGCAAAATCACGGTGTCCGTGGTGACCCACATGTTGAACTTCACTTATTTGCACAAGCAAAGTCGCTCAAACACTCACTTAGCATGCAAGGCCCCCAATGCCTTCACAAAGCACCTGATTTATGTGGCAGCTTGTTTTGGGACAAAACCACAGGGCTCTAAAAGCTGGAGATGCTTTCTGAGGGGAGGACGTGAGATGAAGGAGACTTGAGTGCTGAGGTGCCAACAGACGAGTGATGGACAGACATACTAGGGTTTAGAAAGTTCCAACAAGTGGAGAGATCATCACTTTCTCCAACTGCCTCAGCTCATGTCTCTAAGAGCACATCCAATCCCTCCATCTATATTTAAACCAAAGTCTTGAGGACTGCAGAGCCTGGCCTGTCAGACCTGTCACCGTGCTTCACCAATACTTCTCATGAGCTGCTGGCTTCACATATTCTCACAGTTTCTAGACGTTATGATAACTATATACCAGTACTATAGTAAACTATGAGCCAGCAGAAATTTGTCAGCAGGCAGGCCCTTGAAACTTTCAAGTACTGTTTTAATGTGTTTTTATTATGGAAGCTCAAATCCGTCTGAGAGTAAAAAAATAAAAAGCTAAGTATGATATAAAGTCACACTGATAAAGCGAGATATATAGATTAAGAGACATCCACCTAATTTTAAACATGAATGTAAGCTATTTCCTGTGAATGTTTAAGACTTCAGATTCATATCTGTAATAAATACTTAATATAGCTTACGTCTTTGTTTTCAAGCTGATGTATCCTGCACGTGTTAAAACATATATCTAAATATGTTACAATGAAAAAGTATATATTGTACATCTAAAATAAGTGGATGCAGATGAAAC
>JAUMHI010000048.1:11813778-11826858 GCA_032359435.1 Enteromius unitaeniatus | reverse complement strand
TTAAACATGAATGTAAGCTATTTCCTGTGAATGTTTAAGACTTCAGATTCATATCTGTAATAAATACTTAATATAGCCTACGTCAAAACGTTACGTATACGTTAAAACATATATCTAAATATGTTACAATGAAAAAGTATATATTGTACATCTAAAATAAGTGGATGCAGATGAAACCGGAAAACTTGCCCAAAGCCTATTCCAAAAAATGAAGTGGATATGTTGGAAGTAAGATGAGAAATGACAATTTGATGGAGAGATAAACAAGACTCCAGCTAATTTTGTTTTCCTGAGTTGTGAAAGTTAATTCAGCCTGACGTGAGCTACAAGCTCAAACTAATTTTCAGCGCAAGCTGTGAATTCTGTTTCACAATCCAACGTTTAATAAATTACTCAAAAGACAAGCTAGGCCAGAGCTGTGTTTCAAATTTTTACAGAATCAACTTATCATTGATTAGAGAGCATTTAAAACCTCTGTATTTTATAGCACCATATTTATAGTACCATGATGATAAATTGTTGATCTTCGTGAATACAAAAAAAGCAAATCCAAATGCATCATATTTGTGCAATAATCTTTTAAAATGTGCATATTTGCGATACAGAATATATAATTGTCAGTATGTGGAAATCTGTGGAAGATTCTGAAAATTCTATGGAATTCAAGGCTGCCTGTAACCTCTTGATCCTTCAGGGAAAAAGGTAGACCATAAATCTCATAGTCAATATGTCTTTCTATTTTGCAGTGAGCATATCACTCAAAATGAGATCTCCCTAAATCTCCATATGGGGCTTTAAACTGGCCACAAAGCTTCTTTGTTGACTAGCACAATTAACAGTCTTCTTCACTCCTCGGGGTCTCTCACTGACATCAGCACTCACACATATTCACACTTAGTAAACAGACCCATTGTTGCATTATCACATTGTATGAAGTTTAAGGGTCAAAGCAGAAAACCATTCTCCTGAAGCAGGACTTGCGTTAATGCAGTGCACTATAGAATTCAGGCACTAGACACTCATGAGCTCACAGCATATCCAAATACACACTTATAAAAATATATCCACAAGTGAATTCTAAAAGTAATGTGTATTTGGGTGGCAGGCAGAAAATAATGTTCAGAGTTGGTTCCAAGGTCACTGGCCCTGCTCCCCTTCCCTTGGCAGAAAGGATTGTAATAGCTGTGCTGACAGACGTGTCTGACCAGCTGGGACCGTCCGCACTAACATGTTAACTCTTTAAGACCAGAGGACTTATATTGCATACACTACTCAAAACCTCATGGGTGCACTTTCAAGGGTACAATGTTTTTCATATCATTTTTATGCTACTCTTTGTTTTGGTGATTTTTTTCTGTATGTTCCTAACCATTTTCTGCAACAATATATACATATCTTCGCTCGTTGTTATTTTACAATGCAACATATCATATCTTATTAAAGAGCGTTTTGTCCTGTTTGTCAGTGACAGTATCTAAACGTCCTTAAAACAAGTGCACAACCATTTCAAAGTTTTAGTGCCCAGCAAAGCTATATTTAAAATAATTGTTTTCAACATATTAAAACATTATAAATGTTAACAAGTTTTAAAAACATGGATACATTTTTCATTTCATTTATTTTTAAACAAAAATATTCAATAAATTAATTTATTAATTAATAAATGAGCTTTCTGGCCCAAACTTTTGAACAAAAGTGTAAATGTACTGTGGGTACTCACTAAAAATGTTTTTGTTTATTAATCATTTATGAAATGTTCTATTAATTTCCAAAGTCGATTAAACATATTTGTCTTGGAAGAACATTACACATTCTGCATTATGTCTCCTAGAAAACTATTTTTTTTTCCTTTTCTTGTCAATAGATAAATTACACTTATCTATTTGTGTATGTAGGAGAAATTATTTAGCAACAAAGACCATTAAAACTATATGCTAAAAGGTTGTGGCATTCAAATCAAAACAATTTCTTCCTTTGGGAAGTCTTAGTGCAAACCATACGATCATGTGGGATAAAGCTAAGAGAATGTGAGTTTAAATGTGAGAGAAACAAACTGAGTCATGTGAAAAACGGCCTTTTATTAAGGTCCTGCTCCAGTCCCAGCTGAGGTGGCTGATCTGAGAACAGCTGGAGAAACACGGGTCACGTGGGACTGGGCTTTACCTCCTAACAGCTGGGAAAACAAACCACCTCAGGACTCAGTACATAACCATACAAACACACCCCCATCACGCATGCACACACATTAAAACTCTGCTTTAAACCAACAACATCAAACACTGGCCTTTAACCATCATCACATTTTCCTAAGAAACTTTACTGCACATGTACAAAGCAGCAACAGATTAACTAGCAAACCCTAAAAAAGTTTCTTGTGCTCATTCATACACGCATTAACAGCTTTCAAGTAGTTTCATGGTCTGAAAAGTACAACAGTGCAAATGTAGTACAAGCATTAGAGACACTTCCACAAGGCCTTTATTTATGTTGAAATCCTTTAAAGAGTTATGAATACAAAATGTTCTTTGCATGAGACTCTATAAACAGAGTCAGATCACTTCTGGAACATATGTATAAAAGGAACACTGTAGATTTATAAAAGCAGACCAAAATCTTTGATGTTATAATTACACACTTAATCATTAAATATTTTGATGTGCCAATAAAACACATACGAGTATTTGAGTAATTTTTGTCTTGACCACAGGACAGCTTCATAAGTTAAGGAAAGAAGTATCTAGGATTAAATTGGTTATTAAATTAAATACTGAAATAATTATGTTGTGAGGAGGTGACTTCTGATGCTTTTTTGGAAATAAATAGCCTTCTGTTACAAGAAAAGTTAAGTGTCAACCAGCAAATAAATGGATAAGATTAATGAAGTGTGTGATTTAAGAAAACTCAAAGGTTGGTTTGAAAGTACAATGAGGCACTAGCCATAATAAATAATATCCATAAGGTTCATGACAGAGTGACCTGTGGGATGTGTTTTCACACATTGTCCAGGTTTTCTTTTCTCTCCTCTGTCTTGTGCAGTTCATCTTTTGATCCTCTGCCTGTCCACACATCAGTGTGTGTGTGTGTGTGTGTGTGCCCAGACTGCTTTCTCTTTCAGGGGAAGAAGAGAAAACTAAACTATTGCTGTCTGCCTCCTTCATTCCCCAACTGTAAACTGCTGAATCTTTTCAACTGAACACTTACTCTGTTACTGCCATTTCTGTACTTTCTATAAAGAGAGAAACCCATCAGAACCAACAGAGAGATCATTTAAAGGAATAGTTCACCCAAAAATGAAAAATTGTTCAACGTGTACTCCAGATTGTCCAGATGGCCAAGATTAGCTTCAGATTTGGAGTAATTCAGCATTACAACACTTTCTCACCACTGGATCTTTATAATCCACAAAACTCCAGTCCATTATTTTTCAAATGTTCATTATATGAAAAAAAATCCCAATTTATATAAACAGTATTTTTTCTTTTAGCAAATAAATGCACCTTTTGTAAGCATAGAAGAAAATCTAGCAAAATTTTTATGGCAAAACATTGATATTAGCAACAATGTGATTCCTCATTATGACATCCTTAATGGATAATAAAATAAGATAATGCAAATGTTTTATCACAAGGATGAGAGAGGTTGAGGAGTTGGATACTCATCCATCATCTTTCTGCAGCAGCAATCATTAACGTGTAACAACATTGTTCACAGCTTATCAGAAAGTTTTCTTACACCCATGAATGTCTGCAGGAACAGGAGCCTGACAGGCCGACAAAGCCAGATGAAATCTGAATGTCAGCAGGGCACTGCAGCGTGGCAGTACAGGGGACGTGAGGCTAAATATAGTGAAGGTGGACTGCAAGTAAGAGGGGGTGATTGCCAGGGTGACAATGTTCAAAATAACAGTGCATAGTTGACACTGAAAGAGCCCCATGTCTCAGATTAAAGGTGATCAGAAAATATTCAACAATAAGCATCATCATTCTGCTCAAAAAGGAAAACAAAAGAATTGTCAGCAGCATGGTGTGTCAATTTGTGGCTCAGAATGATTTGATACGTAACCTTACCCATTCAATCCAAACATTAGTCGCCAACACTTGCTGTCTTCCCACCCACTTTTCAACAGCAACTTGCATGCCAAATTTGCATTTTTTAATTCACTTGCTAAGTGTAATCGAAGTCTGTTCGGATCATGCTTGCTGATTGATACAATCAGACTGTTAAATAGCATGTTCTATATAGTGTGAATTTTGTCCACCATATTGTCTTTGTGATGTGACCTATCAGGATCAGTTGCATTTCTTCACTACTGTTATCTACAATTCCTGGGATAGCAAAGTGTCCGATACTTTTTTGCATAATATTTTTATGAATATACACATACTGTTTTTCCAAGTATGTGGTTTTGGATGCAGCCACTGTCTTCAAAGGGCAATTCACACCAACAGTTGGCAATAGACGCTTTGTTTTGTCTTGTATCCTTTTGTGTGCGTTCCTGCTGCAGGTGTCTGTTGGGGCTTGTTTTGGCGATGCTGAATCAGCACTTTTTGGGTTATGGAACATCTGTGAAGTGACCTACTGTAATTTGGTGATTATTTGCATTTGTTACCATCTGTTGGTGTAATGTGAATTGGCCTTACGAGTGAGTCGTGAAACATTCAGTCAGCTGAATCAAAACACTGATTCAGTGAGTGAGTCATTGAATTAGTCACTAAACCAACTTGATCAAAAACTCGAATTCAATAGTAACTTTTCTTTGGCTGAGCAAAACTAGATCAAATAAATGGAAATATATTAAAATGTAAGTATCTCAAAATCAATATATTAATTGTTTTGAATTACTGTATTTAAGCAATATGTATATTAATGTTTACCTGAAAATCAACGTGGCTGTCATTATGTGGCGCTCATTCTGATTCACGGCTGAGAACAACACTTTTGCGTGTGTAATCTTGCTTAATGTTGGATTACTTAATCTTCATTTGTAAGCCTGCAGCGGCAAAAGCACACAGCTTTCATCCGCTTTAAATGATTTACATGTTTTCTGTCAGTCTCAGTATCCAAATACAGCCTAAAGTGAGCCCATGTTAGAGGCCATAGGTCAAAGAGTTTAAACCCATTACAGGGTAAGATCTTAGGGACTTTTCCTCTTATTAGGATCTATTTACAAATGACTAAAATTGCACATATGTGGAGTAGATTATAGTTTAATGGTAATATGTTATAGTCATTCACAAAAAAAACTCCTCAGAGGCGCATTTTCTCCTATTTACATAGGCCTAGGGAAATGTCAAAAGTCAAAACACATTCAAACCATTAGATTTGTATGACTAATAAGCACTTAACCTCTGTCTTGAGTAATATATGACATTCTTTAAATGCGTAATGAATTAATAGTATGTTTTCAAAACATTCTGCCTGTCTGGTCATGCACGTGTGTGTAGAACGGATTTGGTAAGCTTCTCCTGCTGGCCAGATGTGCTGGTGAGAGATGCCTTCACCCCTGGACGTACTCGTGGGCACTAAAGGCTGTGGAGTGATATGAATCCTGACAGGAACCTGGCTGTCATGAACACAGAATTTTACCCTCCTCTGCAAATGTTTGAACACGTGTAGGACATGCCACACACACACACACACACAGCCTCCCATATAACTACCATATATGTTAAAGCATGCTATGGAGATCTACATGTGTTTGTCTGCTGGATATTAGAGCATAACATGTATCATGTAGAATGATGCTTAGTTGATGCATAATATGTCCATGGTCCAAGATCTTAGGTTAACATTTTTAGAGAGTTTTAGATCTAGTCTTTAAGCACATTTTTGGCTTTTAAAAGAACAGTTTTAAATATATATACTTATATAATCCATGTGATTTCTCAATTTTAAAAAACATTGCATGCATAAAAATGGTAAAAGAAGATGGTTTAAAATAGAGTATTATGAGGCACTTAATTCAATTTAGATATTAATTATTATTATGTGTATTTTGTAGATTTTACTTTTCCTCATATGACAGTTGACACTAGTGTAAGTTTGATGCCATATCCATATAAAAAAACTTTCAGATAAGTTCACTGTAAAATGTATTAATGTTTGATACAGAATTAGTTTTAATCTATTATTACTAAATCAATGGAAGCAACTACTTTGTCGCAAATTAGAATTTAATTATTAAAAAATCTTATTTTTTTTCTATTTAAATTAAAGGGTTAAACAACAAAAAAATGCCAACAGAAACAGAACAGAACAATGTAAGCCTAAGAAGAGACACACTTGTAAAGCTTACAGAGGTTTCCTGTGCTGTAACTGACAGGCACGTCCACTTCCTCAGGCTCTAGAAACAGGGCCCCGATGAAGGGCTCTCAGGGACCTTCCCTCACAGAGCTCTTTAAATTGCCATTCTTGCTCAGGACCACAGCAACTCATGTAACCCAAAGCTGTGACTTTCCCCACTGCTGCTGTAATGCTGCCTATCTATAGAAGACAGAAAGAGAGACACTGATGGCTTTACCAGAGTCCAGTGTTTTTGGTATCACATCCATTGTAATACATGCAGTATCACATTTTAAAAACAATACGCAGAGGAATCATTTATTTCACATTGTTGACCTACCTCAGTTGACTGCCAGTCAAATCCATCCACCTCAACAGGTGAAGGTGTAAAAAATCACACAAGGCCACAATTGCAGACATGTGGCTTCCTTACAGGCTTTAATAATATTTAAATGCCAAGAGGACAGTACTCTGGGTCGAGTGGTGAGCGGTCCGTGTGCTTTCTGCAAAGACCACTGGGATATTTACAGCATTTGGACATGTGAAGGTCACAGGCGTAAAGCAGGATGATGGCTTTCACAAATGGCAATTGACTTAAGAGCCCCCCACCGGATCCCCGAGTGTTCATTGGATGCCGACAGGCCAGGCCTTCATACCTGTGACTGGGGCTCAATACATCAGTGAGAAGCCTGCAGTAAATTGGAGAGCTAAAATGGATCCGCTGACATTGCTCTACAATAATTAAACTATCGAGAGGGCTGTGGGGGTAAGGAGGACCGGGGTGCAGACAGTTCCTTGATGTAGGAAAAATGGGGCGGAAACTCATTCTGAGAGCAGGGGACTGAGAGCTGTAAAGGGACGTCTGGGGCCCAGAAGTTGTGTCCAGTGAATATTTCAACTTGAAAAGTTTTTTCCTCCTTAATTTTCTGTCTGGCAGCCCTTTCCCTTTCATATAATTTAAGGGCTGTTCCTAAGGAGCACTGGGCACGAGTATGAATCGGCCCCCAGGTCCTGACTTTTATATTACTCTGCAAATACATGGAGTCACCACAAGAAATGCTGTTCACTGCTGCATTAGTCTGTTATCATTTATTTTAAGTGGAGAAATATCAGTTATATTTTGAATACATATTCCTTTTTTGAGTTTGAGTTATAGCACTGTGCTGTATGACCAAGTCGGCAGCCTTCTTCAATTTACAGTGCTAAAACAAAGTTATTAGTCATTCATTATTCATCTTCAAGTTGTTCCAAACCTGTGTGAATTTCTCCCTTCTGCTGAGCACAAAAGAAGGTATTTCAAAGAATGTTGGTAACCAAATATTTGCCAGAAACTTGCAACTGCTTATCTGAATAAAGTTATGAATAGCAGTTTTAAATGTGCCTATTTAACATTGTTTTATCCCTAATACCTTTAGCTGAAAATATGTTTACATATTAACAATAATACAGTGATTTGATTGCACTAAAGTTACATAGCTAAATTGCGATCAATGGACATGTAATAGATATACAAAATAAAATTTAGGCAATAACTGCTTTGTGAGACAATGCTTAATAAATGGGTGACACTTTATTTCGATAGTCCACTTCAGACAATCTACTAACAGTAAGTAACTCTGCAACTACATGTCAACTAGCAGTCATTAGAGTATTAGATAGACTGTGTGCTTTACATCTTCTAACACTTTATTTTGATGGGTGCACAACACCCTACATATTGACTGTTTCTGATCAGAAACTTTGTATATGTTGACTTATCCTACTAACCCTAAACCTACCCTAACAGTCTAATCTGAGAGTTAGTAGACATGTAGTCGTGAATTAATGAGAATTAGCTGACATGTAGTTACAAAGTTACTTATCGTTTGTAGAATGTCTAAATGGACTATCAAAGTAAAGTGTAACCAATCAATGTAGAACATTTCTAAAATCAAATTACAGACAGATAATTTATACTTTCCTTAAATACCTTTTCTGTGATACTGGAACTTGTTCACAGCAGAGTAAGAAATAATATACAGTAAAGTGCATTATGGGAGAGGTGGGGTGTCATGCAGACAGGCACGTGAGCAGTAGCTCTGATCATGTCCTGGTCCATTGCTTTAACAGTGGCTAGTAATTTTTATATGCACCTGTAATAAAAAATGTGATGAAAAGCTGCAGCTGTAGGTCTTCTTGACACGCTAGGCTCTCCTTCCAGATCTGTCCATGGAAAAAACATAAGGATAGCAAGCCAACACGTAAACACACACACACACACACACAGAGAGCCTGATCACGTACACACAGGAATGTACACATGTGCCAATGCTTATACTGTAGCCTATATCCTCTAAAAATATATACATTCACACAATCCGCTCTGACACACACACACACAGAAGGACAGATGATTATTTTAGCATATCGGTTCCTAACTTTCCTGTGGGACTCCTGAAACAGACATCACAGGCAGCCGGAGTGTGTGAGACTAAGTTGTCAGAGTCAATCTTTCAGCACTGTAGTTTTACCCAAATTCTTCATTCACATTTCATAACTGCCACCTCAAATGTTGGAGGGGTTTTAAAAGGCTTGTTACATTAAATTACAGTCAGTTATGCAGCATTTGAAGTATTTGAAACTCATTTTATAATGTACTTCATTTATTTATTATTATTTCTATCATGACAAGTCATGGTAACGTGCATGACAATATTAATATATTTGGTCTTGGATTGAACAGGTCTGCTATCCACTGCTGCTGCTGCCAGTATATCCACAAAATGCTTCTGTGAGCATGTAAAAAATACTGCTGCTGCACATACTGTATAACATAGGCTACATGAAGTAACCCTCATATAGCATACATGAATTACCTCGTAGCATATCTATACAGGTGGAGCTTGGGAAGGAGGAGAGAACTCATTGACTCCTGATACAGGAGAGAACCAATCAGCTGCATCATGTGGTGATGTAATTTTGGCCGACTGAGTTAGACCTATTGGACTGAGCCATCTAGAGTTTCATGCCAGAACGTTGGATACATAGAAGTCCATTTAAAATTTATGTTAAAGTTGTACTGTGTAAATTAGCAGCATCTAGGGTTTGAGATTGCGAATTGGAACCAATGGCTCGTCTTTATAGAATTATGATGTTATGTTCTGAGACAGTGGAGATTGAGGATTCTTTACAAAGGTAAATTAAGGAATTATATTTACTTAATTACTCAATAAATCTATGTTATTGCAAACATTATTGTTACTTGTTTATTGTGTCAGTTTTTTATTTGCAAGAACAACATAGTAGCTGTTAATGTATGAACATGATGGCGACATTTACGTACGAGGACCCGTGGTGTACGTCGATATTAATAGCTCATTCTAGGTTAATAAAAACACATAACGCTTTATTGTGTAAGGTCTTTGTACGCCTTTGAAAACATAGTTGCATATATTATATTGCACTTCTATCAACAGATTCTCCATATATTACACATATATTGCAATATTTAACAAAAACAGTGCACGGATGTGAAGAGTTCTTCTAGCATCTATTTTCTGCATTTAAAAGTATGTATAAGTAATATGTAATGTGGTAGATTCATTATAATGTGGAAGAATTATATTATATTATAGCATCATGACTTAAATTTTATTTAATTAGTTATGTGTTTTATTTAGTTGATTGCATTCATTACATTCTTTGAAAACATCATCGACAAGCACTGTATGGACAGTTTTTACAGCTCTTAAGTGTATCAATATCATTAATATATACTTTAATATAGCCTTAAAATCACCCTGATATACAACAACCAACAGAATTACTAACAAGCCATCGGTGGAGCACAATATGCCACTGTCAGTCCACACGTTCACACCACAGCACCAGGGGCCCATCTGGGCTTAACATGTGATTTCTTTAACAATGTTCCAGTGGCTATCACAACATCGCGCCCAGCCTGCTTAATATTGCAGTTCTTATGACAGTGTAGCACCCCATGCGTCAAATAATTTAGTTCTTCTGACAGTGTAGCACCCCGGCCATTTAACAGGTGCCCGTTTCTCCTGCTATGACAACATTACACCAGCACTCCATGGGCCAGTTGTCACCAGGCTGTAGATACTGTGTGGACAGAGGAGCAAATGGCTGCAGAAGTGTTTGTACATGTGTGGTTGGGTTTATGTGCAGCTTTTATGGACAGCTTTGGTGAATTGGCCTCAAAATATTTGGAAAGGAATTTTTGCTGTAAAACAGATATTTAACCGTATCATTTAGTTCATTAACATCCATCATTTTGAAGCTGTGGCCATGCTGTTGGCCATATATCGTCAATGTGTCAATCTAGTTTGTGTTTGTGTGTGTGTCAGATGTCGATTTCACTGAAACAGGAGCCATGTCCAATCTTCTGGTATTCGGCTGGTCCCCCTTTCTCTGTCTGTCTACACACCATAGCTCCCGGTACTAACAATGGGGCCACTGTTACGGGACACTGTCTAACACAGGCCAGACAGCAAACATACAGCTGTGTAAAGACACATAGTCCGGCATCAGAAAGCTAATCTCCTTCAGGAATGCTAACAGTAACAAATCATGCGTCTGAACACCAAAACAATGAAATAAGGAATCTAACACTTTAATTTTGTATGATTATAAATAATAATAAAATATATAACAGAAAAAAAATGCAAAATATTTTCATTAGGAAACATGTAATTGCGTTGACCTACTTGACCCACAGGACACTTGCCTTGCCAAACCACAGTCACTGAGAGCTGGCGGAAGAAAGTACGAAACCGCTCAGTCACACGCTAAACAGCTGGATGTCTTTGACTGAATTGAACATAATGAAGAGGTCTTGAGACACTATGAGCTGTTTTGAGTTTGACACTGCATCCTAAAAACATGGCACTCCTGGTGCGACAGACAACGCAACAGCCAAAGATGTTTATTAATGTGTTTTATTATTGTATAATTTCTTTAGTACTTTTTTACTGTATATATATATATATATATATATATTAGTGCTAACAATAGAATTCAAATAAACTGAATCTTCATTTGGAGATTATTCTCAGATATTATATTGATATGTACTATTCATTAAATTTATAAGCATGCCATTTAACTGTAATTTTTATTAATCAATTGACAGCCATATTGTAGGTAAAATATATCCATTTTTTTTTTTATTGCCTTAATAAACTCCTAATTCGCTTTAGGATTAGGTATTGGGTAGGATTAGGGATGTAGAATATGGTCCTGCAGAATATGTGCTTTACTAATAACCAGCCAATACGTTATTAACAAGCATGCTAATAACCAACTAGTTAATAATGAGAACTTGTCCCTATTCTAAAGTGTTAACCTTTTTTTCCTAAAAAGTGAAGAAAAAGACAGTTTAGCAAAAATCTGCACTTGGTTTCACATCAGCTTCAAATACTCGTTAGCTCAGACGTTAAAACCTGCCGAGGCCAGAAGTGACACCTTAGTCCAGGGTTTAATTTCGAGCAATAGCGGGTGTTAGAGAAACACATGATGTAGCCAGTTGTTTTGGGGGCAGTTGGGCCGCGATCATAAAGGCAGGTTTTATTAGCTGTTGCTTGATTTGTTCCTGCAGACTGTGGAGTGAGCTGCTAAATCAATGCATACAGCTGTTCTTCCCGCTCGGCCTCTCAGCTCGCACAGCAGGTGTACGGCCCACAACGGCTGTCACACACACCCGCTCACATAACAAATAATAACGGCCTCCACACACACGGACCATCCATCACCGTTATGACCTGGCCCAAGAGGCCAGCGCACACATACACACATTCAGCAAAGGGCTGAGCTACACAGCCGTGTCCAGAGTGTGTTTGTATTTGTACATGGACACTACATTCACAAACAAACAGGTACAAACCTGTACAAACCCAACACATGTCCACACTGGGACTATCTATCATGGTTATGGCTTCGCTCCACTCCAATGGTTGATGCTGGCAGAGGAAAATGTTCCATGTACTTCAATGAGCAAGTCATTCCTCTCGCAGCTCTGCTCTCCTCACTAGACTCGCTGTGGCCTGGGACGTCTGAAAAAGAAGACTGAAACCTAATGTTAAATACATTCATGAACGTGAAAAAACCCAATGAGATTGTTGCAGTGAAAAACAATTAGTCTTCCCAACTGCAAGGCACCACATCTGGTGTGGCTCAATCTGGGGTGCCGTTGGGGGGGGGGCTGGGGAACATGAAGAGAGGGATTCAGCAGGTGATGGTGGCAGGATTACATCAGACATCTAGAACTGAAATGAAAAGAGTTTGTGAAGACAAGAAAACAGGGTAAATGCCCATTCACACCAAGCATGATAACTATATAACTACTTTCTTGATTTACTGATGTTTTTTTTCTATTTAAAAGTGTTTTCTGAAGTTGCAGATTGTTGAGCATTCTTGGCCACTGTACAGAACTTTAAATGAATTATTTATTTAGAGTTAGTGATATTAAATGTGAATATCAAATAATAACAACTTTGGTCCTACTTTATATTAAGTGTCCCTAATAGCTGTGTACCTCCGTAGTAACTAGATGTTTATATAGTTTGTAACCACAGTGTAAGTACACACCGGTACATAGTATCTACAGCTGTAATATTTCTGTAACTTCAACACATGTAACAACCCTCAGAAAGTGTGTGTAAGTACAAATGTGTAACAGGACACTGGTAACAACACTTTTTGGTAAAGAAAGTGTTAAACATTATATTAAATAGACAATTGCTATGGATTTAGCATGTAATTACTCTGATGTTACACAGCAGTGGGCAGTAAATTAGG
>JAUMHI010000048.1:11797011-11813678 GCA_032359435.1 Enteromius unitaeniatus | reverse complement strand
ACACTGTGGTTACATACTACATACACATCTAGTTACTATGGAAGTACACAGGTATTAGGGACACTTAATATAAAGTTTTTTTTTAAAGAATAATTTCACTGTAAGAGTGGAGTTGTTGCTCGAGCCCCTGTCGCAATGCTAAAGTGCCCTTTTGGTCTGGTCTAGGTGCCCCTAGTCCACCAATTTTTTACCAATTTACACGTGAGAGGTGGCTTTTTACGGGGGAGTGAAACACAGATAGAAAGGGGGCATAAAGTATTTAAATTAACAGCGCAGCCCTAAAATAATATCTTACAACGAACACTTTGTGTGTGTGTACATGTCGTTTGTAAAGGTCTGTTGAAGATGAACACTCAAAGCCGCTAACACCACCCGCTGGTGAAGACATCTAACAGCAGATAGCTTATGGATCGGTAATCTACTGCTTTTCCTGCAGTTCAAATCCCTGAATTTTCGGAAGTGAATTTATAAAGTGAAATAAAAATAACCGAAAGTTGCCTGACGAATATCATTGCTGGAATTATTAAAAAATCTGAATATGTTGAAAATGGCCTTTGTGAGATGAATATTGATTACTGAATTTTTACAATGAAAATGTTTGTGAAATGCTTTTTTTCGATTTGTGGAATTCAACAAGCTTTTTACTTCAAATACTTTCAAAAGGGGGCAAAGGGAGCAATAATCCACAAGCAGACGAGGTCGGTACACCGGAAACGCTTTGCAAAGGAAACACTCACAATACTCATCCATTATACACTCACAAATGAACACTTTATAAAGGGGAGACAATGGGATACACGAGGGGGCGGAGCTGATTAATCACTATACAATCTAACACGGCACAAACACAAGGGAAGCAAGGCGTAGAGGGAGACAAACATTCAAAATTCATAACACTAAACAAAGGAAACACTGACAGAAAGCCTAACAGACATCTAGTGGGTTGTGGGCTGTCCACATTTTTATTGTCATACTACACTATAGATATTATTATCACACTCGCACAGTATACTTAATAAATATAAAAAAGTACTTTAATTTTTCAACTTCACAGTCCATGTTTAGGTATAAACACACACACTTTATTTAATAGAAATAAATAATATATGATTAATTACTCACTATTTACATTATAAATATTTATAATTATTATAACATTCAATATCACTGACATTGTCACTGTATATTATTAATACTGTCCTTAAAATTATTTGTCTGGTGTCATTCTTTCTAACTTTTATTAAACTTAATGCTACGTTTCCATTGTGCTATTACATTGTTACATTATATGTCATGCCTATAAAACGCTGAAAAATTGAAACAATGGTTAAAAGAGACTGGCAAAAGATGAAGGGATTTTGGTTAATCGTGTTCCCCAATTGCCAGACTGGAGACATAAATCTCCATTTTCTTGTTGGAATCCCCCTCTGTGAGATCCTTATTGTATGAAGTTCCCATGAGCACAAGGTCATTCACAAATCAACTGAAGTTCCAAAGCACTAATGATCAACAAGGACCGGCACACATGAATTACAGAGCTGCCATCTTTAAACTCCCGGCCTCTACACACTTCCCGTCCTCAACTGTGTGTGCAAATATCTACCGCATGATGCATCTACAGGTGTCTCTTTGTGGAAGATGGATGCTGGTGAGTGCTAGACACAACTGCAGCTTCCTCAAACAGCTGGTCAACAGTTGCCCGCTGTGGCACATAAAAGCAGACCAGTGCAGGGCATTGTGGGCACATGGATATGAGAGAGGCATGATCGCTTTCTGTTTCCCATAAATCAGTGCACATACAGTCCTTAAGTTAATCCAGGCCTGCCAAAATGGTATCTGTGACAAAATATGCTTGTGGTGAGTATCATATTCCCTTTTCACTTTGAATGATGATTATAAACAGCATCACACAGATAATGTGACCCATTCATGAACGAGACTGCTTTTACATGAGACTAAGTGAAGGAGATCTGTGTGTCACAAAAGAAAACAATCACAGGGCCCTGCACGTTTTGCTTTGCCAACATTTCCCCACTCTCAACAGGAACACCGCCTGGATTCGGTGCGTAAAATGGGATTTTTGTCTATTAGATTCATCTATTAAAAATGTAGGCTACTAAAACACATTTCATGTTTGACATTTAATTTCCTTTCTAAAACAATCAGACCACAATCTAGCATCAGCTGCATAACTCAGAATTTGAATAAATCTGCTAAAGTGTGGCTAAGTGCTGAAATTATACAGAAATCTGAGGAGAAAAAGAAACAATAATGTAACGAATGAAACAGCTAGGAGTTTAATTAGCTTTTAAAATTTGTGTGTTTGTGAATACTTCAATTATGATGTCGGAACATGTGCAATAAATGACTGTGTGTGAACCTCGTTTCACTTTGTGAGAGTCGGCGTCAGTATTGGATTTGCCAAATGTCAGGATTTCTGCCGTACTCATTGAGCACAATCTGAATACTGGATTCTCCAGACTCTCCTAAGTGGTCTGGAGCCTTTCTGGTGCGTGGGGACTATCATCAGTAATATGTGTTCCCCAGGCTCTTGGACAGGTCTGTGTCCATCAGTAACTACCCCATGGTCTTCACACAACCATTTACTGTAAGAGATCATTAGCAGCCTGCGGTGTAGAAGAATCTGAAGCCAGATATGTCAGATCATGGCAGCTTACTATTCCAAGGGGGTCTTTTTTTGCTAAAACCTTCTTATTCAGTCATTCTTTGTACTTTTAGAGGATTTTTAAGGGCGAGGTGTGTAATTTTTGTAACTACAGTGTGACGTAACTATAGGTTTCCCAGATATCTTCTGTCAGATAAAAAAAACTGATAGTCAGAGAAAAAAACAAAAACAAAAGTAAAGGCAATATTGCTATGTGAGGCTGGTCTACAAGAGGTCAAAGTTCAAGTATTAGAGGTCAAGCAGTCGTATCTCCTCCCAGTAATCTTCAGAAGCCTTCATTACCGGAGTGAAGGCTTCACTTCACACCTGTATACGAATCTCTCCATTACCTAAAGCTGGGGAAAAGGAGGTTACTGTCATGACCTTGAAGTCATTTGCCTTCTCTTCCTGTATGAGATTAAATAAGAGCGAAAGGAGGGCTAGAGGAGTGATCAAACGAGCAGTAACTCAGGACAGAGGCAGGACGCAGAGACCTGGAAGCTGTCACAGTGAAGAAACATGGACAGATCACTGGCGTGCAGATGCAGGGGAGGTCTGAAGATGAGTAACATAGTATGACAGCAAAGATAAAGTAGGTTAAAAAAGGGGAAAAAAACAAGTCCACATAATGTGTAAAAAAATGGGTGAAGGGACAATCGGTGGTGCAGTTCTGAGACACTAATACGGATTTGTGGAAGAGAAAATTGAAGCAGGTCAAAAATGTACTGAGGTCACCCCTGCCAACAAACTTAACTGGAATTAAAAGCTATTAATTTGTCTGAGGAACCATATAATGTATTTTTATTAAAATAAAAAATAAATACTTAAAATGCACCAACAATTACACTATTGTAATGTGTTTATATTTGTTTGCTTATTAAAGTGCAATAGCTCTGCAATAAACAAATGTATGCATATAACGATAGCATTATTATTTAGAGTATGCATATCAGTGTTGTTTTTAATTACAACTAAAACTTTAACAAATGTTTTGGTAATTAAAGTAAAATAAATATAAGATGAGAAACATAAACGTAAAAAAAACCTGGCAGCTTACTGAAATAAACTGATGTTTTAAAAGTACAGAAACTTAAAAGGACTGGAATGAAATCTATCAAAATAAAGTGTTACCGAAAACATAAAGTTAGTTAACCACATTCAAAGTTGCCCTACTCAAGTTGACACATTTTTATTATTTGGTTTTTTGTTTTTTCAAAGAAATTAATTTCTAATAATTGATAGGTGAACGTTTGGTCCACACAGGATATGGTTGTCCAGCCTGGCTCTGGGGCCCCTGTCTCTGGTCCATATGTCAGAAGAGGAAGCTGTCCGCCTGGGCACAGCCTGCCGTAT
The DNA here is from genome assembly GCA_032359435.1 of Enteromius unitaeniatus. Taxonomy (NCBI): domain Eukaryota; kingdom Metazoa; phylum Chordata; class Actinopteri; order Cypriniformes; family Cyprinidae; genus Enteromius; species Enteromius unitaeniatus. The sequence continues at coordinate 11,809,660 of JAUMHI010000048.1, read as the reverse complement.
ATCTCTCCTGCACCAAGGGAGCTGCTCCCTGCCTCTCATTTCCTCAGGGGACCACATGGTGATAAATGGAGGGAGGATACCATGCGCACACAGCAGGGGTGGTGAACAGGTCAGAAAGACACACTCGTAGACAAATAATCTCACACATACATACACATGTTGCATCAGAACACCAAAAAAAAATCTTCTAGATGTTGCAATGTATTGCAACCCTTTTGATTTATTCGATCTAGAACAGTGTCTTTACATTGTGTGCTCACAATCCCTCCCACAAACACACACACACAAAGTATGCTACAGATGGACCCTGTTATCCATGGGTTTCATGTTCAGAATTGAGTACCACCGTACACTGCAGAATGGATGTTTTGAGAATCGAAGCGTTACAGTATGGACATGGAGTGACGGATTTCATATACAGCTTTGGGGAGCAAGCGATGGACAGAACAAGGAAACGGGTGAGAGAAGGTGGGGGCCGGCTAGTTAGAAACACATTTTTTGATTGCTCTCATGTGTGCAGGATTATGTACTGCTCTCATTACTCTGCGAGTGCGTTCAGTGCCGGTGTGTTTACATTGCCAGACCGAGAACGTGCGCTCAGTCGGGCATCTGTTTACAGATGCAGTGGGACACATCCTCGACCGGCAGCCTTGACAGGTAGTAGCCCCGGGGCATGCTAAAGATATTATATTCGTTTATGACTAAACAACAGGAGGGTGAGCGCTGCAAGAGAAGCATGCAGTCAGAAACAGATGCACCGCAGGAGAGAGAGAGAGAGAGAGAGAGAGATATGTTTGGGTGATCAGAGCTGCTTGTAATGATCATATTCCCTGGCCAGCTTTTCCATCCCATACTGCCAGTGAGACATCCGGAGTTCAAATGAGGCACCCAGTCGGTAATGTTACACAAATATAGAAATCTCGAAGTAAACCATTGAGAAGTACAGATATGGCCTGTAAACGGCAGTATGCCTGTGCTTGGACAACCGCCCGATGTGTCCATGCTGAATGAACTGCTTCAAGATATAAATATGATTCGCTTCCTTATATAAACTACATTGATGTTGATAGAGAGGGAGCACAGGCTGAAAAGCATATATACAGGCATACAGTTTCAGCTCCATAAATCTGAGCTCCCCTGCAGAGAGAGATGAAACTGCCTCCTACAGGGTTGGAATGGACAGGGAGAAAGTGCCTCATATATCACATCAGCAAAAGATGCTTCCTCCAATGCTGGGTTAGAGATATATTTCTCTCTTGTTCGTTTTTGGAAAGATAGAGTAGAAGCAAAAAGGCAATGTGTTTGCCTAGAGCAGAACAGCGCACAGCTTTTATCTTTCCAGTCCAGTGAAATCACAAATAATAACTCGAAAATATATTCCTTTTTGTTCAAACCCAGCTGACCTAAAATATTAATGTTTCTTTGATGATCACATAACATGCAGGCATACTTTTAAAAAATGTCTTAATGTTTTTGGGATAATGTGTCTTATGTTTACTAAGATTGAAGTAATGGAATCAAAAATACTGAAAAAATGACTAATATGTTGGCACCAATAACCTCATGGGCAGCGAGCCAACATATAACGCCATTTTGCTTCTGCGTCCCGAGTTTGAATCCCAGCTCATGGAACTTTCCTGATGCTGCCTCCCTCTCTCTTTTGCACTTCACTTCCTGTCTAAAAATTGTCCTATCGAGCACAATCTCATGGCAATTCATACAAATTCTTACGACCTAAATCACACATATTTTACGCGTTGACAATTCGTATGAATTTGTATGGATGACCTACGCCTAACCCCGCCTAAACCTACCCCTTACTGGGATTTAGCCAAGAGTGAGGTTGCAAGAATTTGTATGAATTAGCACAAATTTGCCAACTCGTAAAATACATACAAATTGGTCGTGAAACTGTGTTTGTTGTCCTATCATAGTACAGTCTTCTATTTTTATCTATTTAATTTATTCCAGCTGAATTTTTAATAGACATATCTCCGGTCTTTAGAAATGATCAAAATCATATGCTGGTTTGGTGCTCAAGTAATATTTGCATTATTAATGTGGAAACTAGTTGATACACATTTCAAAAGAACATCATTTATTTAAAACAAATCATTTTACAACAACATAAATGTTTTTATTGTCACTTTTTAATGTGCCTTTGTTAAATATAATGGCTTTCATGTACAGGAATGAAGCAGTAGAGAATGGGACTAGCAACACTAAGGTCATGGCTTTTATTTTCAAATATAAATGTGTATAAGTTGATTTGATGAAACTTTTGAATGGTTGTGTAATGATTGTCTTCTTTTAGCACTTCTTTTATATGTACTGTTTTCATTTTTACATTTTAACCTGACAGTCTAATAGTTTAATTAATTAACTCAAGAAGAAGTTCCCTTACAAACCCTATATGTTGTAAACTCATGCCTTACATCTACACAGAGCTTGTCAGGAAGACTGAGAGAAAGTTTTCAAACATCACCAACCTGCAACATCCGCCCTGGATTAGAGAGCATTCCAGTGATGTAGACAAACCATTACAAAACTAATAGATAATTAAGCCAGACTTGATAAAAGATCCACAAATTTAGCTAGGACGACACTGACAAAAATGGGTGATAACTCAATCTCCAGGTAAGAGCATGTATCAGTCCAGTTTCAAACACATTCACAGTGTTACAGTATAAAACCATGATTTTGGGGTTTTTATTTTTTGTTATAAAAAGGCTTTATATTCTTTTCAGGCTATAAAGGTGTTAGTCAGGGCAGTTGCTTTATTGCTGTTTAATTGGGTAAAAAATATCAAATATTTTAATGTTACCTCCTCGAGGATATAAGAGGAAGTGAGAGTAACTCTAACAACAGAGCTACCCACGCTGTCTTTTACGAGATGAAGATTCATGGTCAGGTGTTAACGCACCTCGAGTTTGTTTTCCTTTCTCACCATAAGTAGATTGGAGGGAGAAAGAACCAGAGAGCGTAAGAGAGAGAGCAAGCAAAGGAAAAGGTGATGAAAGAAACCATCTGGCCCAGGAGCTAATGTACATCAACACATTAATCCTCTATCCCAGAGTGATGAGTAGGAGCAAGAGAGAGAGAGAAGAGCAACAGAAGCGAGGAAAATTAGACGCCTCTAACACTAGTACCTCCTCTATCTCCAGAGAATTTGACTGACCAGTGCTAAAATATCCATATGCAGGCAGAAAAAAGGCACAACTCTGGCAGGACGAGTCTGGATGCAGTTGGAAAAGTGAGATGGAAATATGTTATGAAAACCTAGTAAAGATGATATATTAAAATCTCATTAAAGAACTTAGAAGAATTAAAGTGTTTTTCGATTCAGTTACCAGCAGACACATGGAAGGCCACACTGAAAATCTGTGTTTTTGGTCCTAATTTAAATACATATAATAAATATAAAATAAACAGACTGAGACAAAATAACAAAATATAAAATTATTGAGAATTATTTAAAAATCTACACTAGGTTTTGTTCAATAATATGATTAAATGACAATTATTATGTGAACTTTTAAAGGTCATGCTGCGTTAAATTACTATCATGGTAATGTAAGTTGTATCATGACAACTCTCAGAGGGACCGAGACTTGCTGCTGCCAATACATTCACGCTGCTGGAAGCATGTAACAAATATTGCTGCTGCACATTTAATAAATATTCACTCTCCCCCACTGAACAGCATTATTTCTAATGAATTATTTGGTTCTGTGTAAATGTACAGAAGCGGCTGACAAAGTAAAATCAGTTTATGACTGCTAAGGATTGGTTGATTTTTTAAAGGGGTTTGTAAAAAAAAAGAGACTGGTATAGTTCGCCATTTCATACCTGTAATTATTCCACTTCATATCACTCGTCATAATTGCACTAGTTCATCCCTTCTGCATCCTATCAGAATGCTGGAGCGATTCAGTAGAGCACAGGACCCAACCACCACACTTTTTACACCCACTGAGCCCATGAAACTTAAACTCGCAGTAAAAAATAGTCTGTTTCAATTAAAGTCATCTACCTTACATGATCAAACTTAAAGACCACCACAGAACCACCATACCCTATACTTCTGTATAGAGATGTGGAATTGTCTCTGTAAGGTATTGTGGTCATCTCTCTGGCATTCTAGCTGACCTTACAGAGTTTCGCCTCATCTATCAGCCACCCTGTTTTTTATGAGGAGAGAGATCGATAGAGCTGTACTCTATAAAAGTTAGTTTAAAAGCACCCCCCCTTCCTTGGCATGTTGGAGCCGCAGTGAAGCGTGTAATCGTAACACCATGTCCGAGGCTGGAGAGAACTCACAGGCCAAATTGCCTGTGTCATCGCCTGTGTCTGGCCATGAAATACTGGGCCTGACGTCATCCCCCTCACTGAGGGAGGCAAGTATTCTCTGGGAGAGAGGGTGGGAAGACATGTTAACGTGGAGAGAGAAGGGTACCTGCAGGGAATGGTGGATCTGCTGAGATCATTATATCCTATTCCCTTGATAAGCATTTAAAATTATTACCTATTCCTTTGCCCTTTAAATGTTGCTTCCGCTTTCTGCTGTTCTCTTCCTCTAGTGTGCCCATATCCCTCTTTTCATCTTGTCCTGTGTTTGTTTCATGGCAATAAACTGTCTCAGTGTTAACTTCTCTCAACCCTGTAGTGAACTCTGGAACTATGAACAATCAGAGGAAACACAGAAATCTTGTGATATTCAAGATATTTCTACAAGGTCAGCAGAGGTGAAATGTGATCACTCTTCCAATGGTAAAAAGATGCAAAATCATCCTCGACTCATCCTCATGTCGTTCCATGCATGACATTCTTTCTTCTGTAAAAGATTAATGATTATATTCAAAATAATGTTTCTTTTAGTCCATACAATCAAAGTCAATAGGGATCATTTCTGTTTTGGACCCCATCGACATCCACTGTGCTTACAAGAGCTGCAAGCACTTTGGTTTTGTTAAGTAAAAGTAAATGTAGACTTTATTTTTTTTGTAAAAAAAATAAATTATGTGTAAAAAGTTGAGTTGTAATAAAGAAATACTTACAAATCTTGACTTTAAAAAACAAAAAATGTTGGCTTAGGAACTAAACCCCAGTTTCACAAACCTAAGCCATCTTAAACTTTTAGCTTAAGCCAGGACTAGGTTTTAGTTAAATCAATATATTTAAGCGAATTGAAATAAATGCTATAAAAGAAAATGTTACAGGTTTGTATACATTTTAAGATATGGCAGACATGCATTTTAGTCTGGAACTAGCTTAAGCCTCGTCTGTGAAACCATTTTAAGTTCTATAATGACTAGAACTGAAATCAAAAATAATAATAAAATGACTGTAAATAAAAATACTAAAAGATAAATAAAAAAAATACAGAGGCACAAAAAAATTACTAAAATTGAAACTGAAAATATAAAGAAGGCATGTAAAAATATTTCTAAATTCTATAAAGGTATTTAAATAATCTTTTTTAAAATATCTTGGTATTTTGCATCAATAAAGTCATTAAACTGTGTAGAATGACATGAGGGGGAGTGAACAATGAACGAATGAACGGTCATTTATGGTGAACTGCCCCAAAGCAAACTGTCATTGAAGCCTATTATGATAGAAGGATCTTTGATGCTGTTGTATGTCATTGGTTACACAAGTTGTTTTGTAGACTGGCAGCAGCTGCCATGCATGCTGATGAACGACTACTTTCCCCTTTTTAAGTGTGTGACACATGAAATATGACTGGGATCATCTGTACCTGATCCACTGGGAGATCACCAGAGGGAAAAAAGCATTAACTGTGACCTTGAGTTTCTGATGTGCACGCACTGAGTGCTGGCTCTCTGTTTAACATACCCGCACACACACATTTGTGGTTGTATATCTGTTTCATACACCCCCTCTTCAACCATCTGAAACCTGACCGTAAGACTGACCCCTTTTCAGGGGCTGAATAGCACTATGGAATAAATAGATGAACCAGGTCTATTTATAATCCCTAAGCTGTGTTTATTCTAAAGTAAGATGACTTAGAAAGACACTTCTCAGAACAGTAGTTTCATTTCAGCCATGCACTTCAGAGGCCAAATCCAACTGGAGATGTGCGTCAAGTCTCATAACCCTGTGGTCTCCATTACATTTTGGACCATGTTAGGCTGTGGCATCCACCCTGAATCCCACCTCCATCACAATACTGATTGCTACACATGCAGCCCTGTCGGCCGGCTGCAGGTCAGTATCTGGCATGATGCAGTAAAGATAGACATTTACAAAAAACATTTGTGAGGTAAAATTGCAAGAGGGCAATATTAACGTTATTAAAGGAATATTTTGATTTCTTTTGACCATTAAAGGACACATAAGAGACAACACAGAGTTCTCATATTGTTACAGATTAAAAAAAAAAGTGTGTTATATACTATATACACTATATACTGATTCAGAGCCATATTTGTTAACTAATTTAATGTCAATTAGGCTGACAGAAAGCTCTGAAAGTGCTGAAAGAACTGCATTTATTTGAAAAAGAAGACTTTTGTAACTTTAGTTCATTTCTGTACTGCCACATTTGATCAATTTAATGCATTATTTCTGAACACAAATATTAATTTCTTAAAAAAAAATCTTACTGACCCCAAACTTATGAATGGAGAATGTAAGAACTGTAAAAAATTTAGAAAAAAAATAAAACATTAAAATGATTAAACTGAATTAAACAGATTTACTGAGATAAATTAGACTTTAATTATATCTACTTCACATTTTTTTGTTTCTGGTTTCATTCAGAAGTATTTTAATATCATTGGCCAACCTCAGATAGTATTTTTAAAAACGCTGCCATCTGCTCTAATGTTTTCCCACATGTTGGAGTTTCTCCAATCATACGTCATGCATCAGTTGAGTGTTAGACTCTCTATGGTGGATTATAATAACACTGAGATGACCAAATCATTGCACTCTACGCCAGTGAAACTTACATTCTCTGTTCACAGAGTGAAATAACTTAATATCTTTGTATGATATATAGTCTATAATTTAAGTCCATTCCCAACGCTCTCCTAATCTGATATGTGTGACACAGAAAACCAAATCCACCAGATCTGCCTCTTCTATCTCTCTCATTTCTTCTTTTCTCTTCTACCGACCCAGCTGTAGACAGCTGCTCCGAATTACCTGGAGGTATTAGTAAGGGTTCCCCCGAGAACGTGTACGAACAAGAATTACGTGTGGGTTCCGTGTGGTCTCAGTCCATTTTCAGCTGCGATACAATTCAAACCTCTAATCAAGTGTGTCCCCATCCAGACAGGCCAAAAACTCTACTAACCTAACAAACTGCTTACATTCCCAATATTTGACCACATGAGCTTTGTTTTTCATGCAGCTTTAGGATAATGGAGAAGAAGTAAAGCGAGTGTGAAGGAAAAATGCATAAGAAGGAACACACTCATTTTTGGCATTTCCTCCCTCGACCGTATCTCCCACCATCACCCTCTGCCTACAAATGAATTAATTTATAAAAGTCATCTGATGACAGAGGTGTCACGCCTGAAGCCTGTATAAAAGAACATTTCTAAGAAAGTCAGAGCACATGCAGACCACCTGGATACAGATGTTGGCCCACCTGAAAATTCTGATCAGAGCAGAAAGTAACAGATGTATGGGATTATGTTGCATTTCATTAACAGTTGCAAATAAATAGCTAGAAAGATCATGGTAAGTTTCAGTTTTACCAGTTTCTGTTAACAAAATCCAGTAATTTCACTAGGAATTGTCACAATGAACATGGATGATGCCAAAGAAGCATCTCTGGGTTATGTATATAACCCCAGTTCCTTGAAGGAACGTGAACTGCATCCGAAAACGCTATGTGAACGCCTCCAGCATGACCATGCTCTGAAACTGCTATGCAAACCATCAAACGAAGTGCTGAGACGTCACCCTCGGGTCACCGACCAGGAAGTATAAGAGCACATGCAAAGCAGTGCACGCCAGCCCTCAGGCATGTCCTGCAAATGTCCAGATCCGAGACACCTGTCAAATAGGCCTTCAAGGCTGCCATACCTCTAGTTGAGTGAGCTCTGACACCCATCAGCGAGGGGAAACCAGATAACTCATAAACATGGAGATGGTCTCCACAGTCCAACTGCTCAGGGTCTGCTATGATGCCGATAATCCCTTCCGAGGAGGACCAAAGCACACCAGCAACTGGTCCGACTTCCTTCAGAGAGCAGATCTACGCATGTAAGTATCCAGTGCTTGCATTGGACATAAACAGCGTAGCTTTTCCTGTTTTTTCCTGCAAAATCTGAAGTACTACTGGCTGTGGTGATACTGAAGGAACCTCAGGGACATAACCCGTTTGCGGGTAAACTTCGGCCAAACCGGGCGCAAAGTCCGCACATTAAAAGGCCACAGACAAGGCCTGAAGGTCCCCTACTCTCTTCAAGGAGCCAGTGCCAATAAGACCGCAGTCTTAAAGGTATGGAGATGGTCAGAGACTTGATCCAACGGTTCAAAGGGGGCTCGAGAGAGGGCCCTGAGTACCAATGCCAGATCCCAAGTCGGAACTCTGGAGCGAATAGGAGGCCTCAACCTCAGTGCACCACGAAGAAACGAACCACTAATGGATCTCTACCCACTGAACGACCATCAGTAAGGGAGTGGAAAGCCGATATTGCCGCCACATACACCTTAAGTGTGGAGTGAGCTAATCCTGTGGATAGTCTATTCTGCAGGAACTCCAGAGTCTCCACTTCAGCATGTATAATTTCCTCGTGGAAGGAGCTCTTGATTGTAATATTGTCTGAACAACCTCAGACCTTGACATACCAGTAGCTACAAGGTGTGCCCCCTCAGAGGCCACACCACCAATGGTAAGCTGACCGCATCTTGGCTGACTCTTTCCTGAACTACTTGGATCAGAGATACCTGGGGGAAAAAAACGTACAGACGGAGCCTCGGCCATGTCGGACATAGTGTCTAGACCCAAAAGAGCTGGGTGAACTAGAGAGGACCAGAGGGGACATTGTTCAATCTCTTGAGTCACAAACAAGCCCACCTCGGCTTTGTAGAAGATTGTCCAGATTTGCTGCATAACATCTGGATTCAATCTCCACTCCCTGGGCCTCAGCCCCTGTCTCGACAGAATATCTACTTCCGTATTTAAGTACCCTGGAACATAAACTGCTTCATAGAGAGAAGTCTGCCCTGGGACCAAATCAGAATCTGGTGCGCCAGCTCATTCAAGGGGCATGAACACAGACCTCCTGGTGGTTGACCACAGGCCAAGCAGCCACTCATGACCACTCTTGAGCTTGAAACCGTCTATTCAACCCACTGTAATGCTACTGAGTGTAGTTGAGCTTTTTTTTTTTTTTTAAACCCTGCTCCAGCAGCGTGGACTTCACCACCAGAAATGCTGATGAAGGCTACTTCCCTCAAGAAGAAACCTCTAGATTAGATCAATCAGTTGAGAAAGAGATAGGGGAATACCCGTCTCAATCACCTTCACCAGATCTGTCCGTGAGCCCCACGAATACAAGCGCTGCTCCACCTCAGCGACAGCGGGACTACAAACGCGGGACATGCAGATAAAGGCTACTTCTCTCGAGAAGAAACCTCTATCTAGAAGAATCAGCTCCCGAAAGAGCAGCTTTCACCACATGTTCTGAACAGTGAAAGCATTGCCTGCACTAGCAGGCATCGAACCCCGGTCTCCTGCATGGGAGGCGAAAATTCTACCACTGCCTTGAAGGAAGATGAATGAAGCTCGAGACGATTCGTCCAGGGAGAAGTAGCCGGTATCAGTGGCGCTTCATGCCCCGGAGAGATGTCTCCAAATGTGCCTGGCTGGGAAAGAGAAAGGGGATCAGCCGTCTCCATTCCATCCAGTAGATCGATTTGCAAGCCCCATGTATGCAGATGCCGCTCCGCCTCGGCGGCAGCAGGACCAGCACCACGGGGCTGCATACAATGCTGACGGCTCCCTCGAGAGCAGCCGCATGCTCTTCTCCCAAACACACAACACAAACTGATGCGTGTCTTTGGGCGTGAGGAAACAGCCACATGGGGTTACACATTTCAAGAAATTCTTTTCAGACATGTTCTTTTACATTTTTAAACTAACTAGTGTCTGATTCAAAAAGCACACTGACAGTCACATAGAGAGCGCTGCTGAATGAATGAGGCTGGAGTGCACTGCTTCGCATTTGCTCTTATACTTCCTGGTCGGTGACGTCACCCGAGGGTTTGACGGTTTGCATAGCAGTTTCAGAGCATGGTCACGCTGGAGGCGTACCCATAGCATTTTCGGACGCAGTTTGAGTTCCTGAAAAGGAACTAGAGGTGTAGGTAACACTTGAGTATACCAATTCTCACTAACTAGTTAGCTTTTTTGCATGCCTATTATTAACATACCTGCTAGCACTTATAAAGGAAATGTTTTTGCATAACCTTATTCTACATCCTTAAACCTACCCAATACTGTACCTAAACTACCAGCATCCCTACTCAAATTTTGTAATTGATGGACTTTGATAGACAAATACACAAACACCAACCAATAATAAAACATTTGGTTTTCAGTGACTTCTGTGTGTGTGGAGAATCATAATCATCATTGTCTATTTGGAAAGCAGTTATTTAGAGATGGTTTGTTTGCTGGCCAGCAGAATAGCTTTAGGTGTTTCATCACCATCACCATTGTTTCACTCAAGGAATATAATTGTGTATATGGTATACCAGCCTTTCACCTGCAAAATCTTGCAGTAAATGGTAAATGTGAGTCAGACTTTTGGATGCTATATTATTTATAGTCTTAATAAAAAGCTTTGTAAACACTAAAGAAAAGATCACTTCTTCTGGCCGGCTACATGTGATTGCCTGTTTCATTTATCAGTGTGATTGATCTGTTCTTTGTTTTAAATTAGAATATAACATGTTTTAATTTCAATTTAAGAGTCTAAAAACGGACAAAAAATTGACTAGTGTCCAAGTGTTTTAGCACCTGAAGTCTTGTGAGAGTAATAAACGTCAGGAGGATATTTATAGCATAGTATATGGAGAATGTCCAAATCCCCGCTCTGCAATAACGCACATGCATCTGCTAACCACATCAGACCTGCCTTCTCTCTTTTTCATTTGCTCCCTCTCCTTCCCTCTGACAGTAAGGCGAGCTAATAGAAAAGTGTATAGTATCAGCCCCTACTGATCTCCCACATCACACTTTCTATTCATTTACACATTCTCTGGCAACCCAAATGGCCCCTGGCTCCGGATAAATTTAGCTCACATTCACCTTTAAGTAGTGAAATGAAGTTTCATATCAGCTTCAGGTTATTATTGATACTGTTGGGTGATAGGGCCGGTGCTATCTGGCTAAGTAAAGACACACATACACAGCAATTTATATGGCATCCATTCAATCTTAAGTGCCAAGCCACTACTTCTAATGATTTTTATCCATGTAACCCTTTTCGGTGTTGATTTCACGTTTTACAGTGCTCAAGTTACTGTGCTGCTACACAAACAACTGAGAAACACCATGTTTTGACCAGACACAATGTGTGAGTACCCAGTCTTTTCAGACTGAACACAACTTAAGTGTACTTACTGTGTATTTGTCCATCTTTGTCTTGTAAACTGTCTACTAGTTTAACTGCCAATTCTCAATCAGAGAGTTGTTATAAGTGAGGGAAAGAAAAACCGTTCAACATTAATTTCACAATATTGTAGAAAAAATATTGGGTGGTAATTAAACACATTCCTTACTCTCTGAACCATATTTAGAGGAAAATAAAGAAAGTAAACAACAAAGATACAGACAGGGTAAGATATGTAAAACAGGTTACATATAAAAAAAAATACAACATAAAAGGTTGCCAAACTGTATAGAAATCTTCTGCTTTGCCATTAATTGTATATCTAATTTTCTCTATTTGAATAAACTGCTACAGATCATACAGCCAATGAAAGTAGCTGGGTGGAGAAGGGTTTTTCCAATTCATTATTATAAGTCTTTTAGCAATTATTAAGCAAAGGCTAATACATAATAAATAACTGTCTAATCTGAGAGTTAGTAGACATGTAATTGCAAATTAATGAGAATTAGTTGACATGTAGTTACAGAGTTACTTATATTTAGTAGACTGTCTAAAGTGGACAATTGAAATTGTAACCAAATTACTGCATTTACCACTTATGTTGTTCCAAGCCCGTAAAAGATTTGTTCATCTTCAGAACACAATTTGAAATATTTTGGATGAAACCCAGGAGACTTGTGACTCATTGAATGCCAAGCAAAATACACTGTCAAGGCCCAGAAAAGTATAAAAAGACACAGTCAGAATAGTCCATCTGCCATCAGTGGTTCAACCATTTAAGCTAATGAAGTGTTATTTTAATTTAAGGGTGGAGTAACCCTTTAAACCATTCGTCCTCAACCATTTTGATTAAATACCTCCTCATGCAAGATCTTGGAATAGAATAGATTCATTTTGGGATTCCAGAACTGTATATTCTCAAAAAAATAAATAAATAAATAAAAAAAAATTTAAATATATATATATATATGTAACATCTCCATGTTTGTTTATGTTCATTGTTGTCTTTCCCCATGTGCTCTTTGTTTTCCCAGTTGACCTAGTTT
>JAUMHI010000048.1:11781868-11796911 GCA_032359435.1 Enteromius unitaeniatus | reverse complement strand
TTTGATTTGTATTAAAGATGTTTATGATTGAAAAGAACTCCTGCTCTCTCCGTGCCTTCCCTGAGCACACACGTGACTATATATATATATATATATATTTTTTTTTTTTTTTTTTTTTGAGAATATACAGTTCTGGAATCCCAAAATGAAACTCCACCCTTAAATGAAAATAACACTTCATTAGCTTAAACGGTTGAACCACTGATGGCAGATGGACTATTCTGACTGTCTTTTTGTACTTTTCTGGGCCTTGACAGTGTATTTTACTTGGCATTCAATGAGAGAGAGAGAGAGAGAGAGAGAGAGAGAGAGAGATTTTATTTTAATTAGATTAGATTTAGGTTTATTTCAATTTATTCAAAATAATTAATTATTAAAATAATGAATCAATTAAACATTTTTCTGCACCCCTCTTAAAGGTTTTCTAGTTGAGCCTCTGGCCTATATTATAAAATATTGTCTCACATTTGACTGTTTAATATGTATTATTTTTTACCAGTCAATTAACTTACTCGATTACTTATAAAAATGACACAGTTCTTCTCAAAAAGCCACATAATTTATGGCATCATTCATATCCACAGCACAAAGAGTGAGGAATGAGTTACACACCCACAATGAAGGATAAAAGTTTCTTTATATCCCCAACCAAAAGTATTAGCAATAATAAGAGTTGTGCTCGAAGTTCTACTAAAAACAGAAACTTTAATGTTTTATTGGAGCAGCTAGCATGCAGCACTGTTATTAGAGGACTTCGGTGTGAAGGAGTTGTTGGGTCGCTCTTGCACAGCTAGTGTGCTGGTGGTATTTTTAAAGATTCATCAGTGACCACAACGACTTTTCACAGCCAGCCTGAGCCAGATGCATCAGAACTCAAGACCATGCGCCCGCCTGGCCAAATCCAAGGTGTTGAGAGCATGTTTGGAGAGCATGAGGAGCATACCTTCGAAATAACGTTGCTAATAAACATGTGAAAGAGTAAGAATGAGTGAGTGTGAAGGACAGGGATACAGCAGCATTGGAAATGTGTGTTTGAAAGTGAAAGAGAGAGCATGTGTGTTTCTGACCATATAAATCATTTCAGCACAGCTGCAGCCCGCTCTCCGATCTATCCGAAGATAAGCCTTCTCAAATCTCCCTCCGACATCATCTGGCTCTTCACTGACTTCTCAGGTTCATCTGGAAGCACGTGTGTATGGATTCCTGCAACTGTAGATGGCATTAAAATGAAATAAATTTATATCAGTATCAGCTGATACATATTTGTTGATATTCCAAAATTATAATACAATTTAAATGGTAAAATGCATATTAAATGAGTATGTAAAATATATTGGAGGTGTTAACACACATACAATTTTATTTAATATTAGATCAAATATTTGTGTGTACATATATACACATATATATATATATATATATATATATATATAAACTTGCACACACATACATTTATACACTTATCCTGCTTCATAGAGGACAGTTTAGGTTGCAAAAGTGCAGAGGAGAGTGTGAATTTTCAATTTAAATTGCTTTATCCACATGTAAAGGGCATGTGGGTGGACAGGGTGATTTTAGCAGGGGGGATTGAGAGAGTAGTTCAGGGAGTAAGAAGAGAAGAAAACAGCAGATGGACTTTGGATCAGTCTCACAGTGACTTGGCAGTCAGATTTCATACTTTGCACGTATGGAGTGATTCTCTCGTTCAGTCATACACACACACACACACACATATATATATATATATATATATATATATATAGTACAAAAGAGTACGAAAAATAGACAGAACTTGAAATTATTTAAATTTTAGGATTCTAAATGTTCTGACATACTCTGAGCATCGTGCAAATAAATGTAAATCAAGTGCCTTACTGTAACTGTGGTTTTTGCTAAAATGCAATATCAAATCCTCCGTACTTATACTCAGAAATTCCAAAACATTTACCTATGGGCAGATAATCAAAATAAGTAAAAACAGCATGTGTGTACATACAGGTACAAGATATATAACTGGTAGAAGCATCAGTCATCATATTCAGGTGCTTGTCATAATAAAATGCTGTGTAGTGATTTGTCAGCAGCTCTATGGGCCAGCCTGGGCAACAGTGTGTGTTTTTTGGAGCTTGGCCTTTTGCACGGGCAATATAACACAATAAGGTTACATTAGCCGTTACTTTTCCCAGTAGATATATACTTAATGAGCTGGAGACATCTCCAAACCCAGCACCAACACTCGCACCTCACACCTCAGGCAATGGGGTGAGTGTGAAAGAGTGTGAGTGTTTTTGTGGTCAGACGCATCATGGCTAATATACATATTAGTGCCAACATGTTTACACTCCCTGGGGAATGTTATAAAAGAAAAAAAAACATTTTATGCTACAATTTTATATTACACACATAGATTTCTGTCCCAAGCAAAATAGAAATATATAATATATTTTATGTGTATTTATTATATATCTATATATTTTTTTTACTTCCATTCTAAGCAGCAGCAGCATCATTACCTTCATACACCTCCATTAGATGACAACTCCCCATCCGCTGATGTCCCTTCTCCTGAGTGTTCATCTCAACATACTTAGCTTAGACCCAAGTGCCTACAAGATTTGGCCAGGAATGCCACTGATCAGCACAAAGTCTCAAGATTTATCACTGTACTGTGTGATCAGAGTTATTTTGTGTGTTCCCACAGGTGCCAGAGATAATCCTGCTGGTCATGTGATGGACATGGGATGCCAGGGAGGTCTGAGCAGCCGAGAACAGAACCAGCAGCCTTCAGCCCGGACTGGAATAGCAGTGTTAACAATCAACATGTGAGCAGCGATGCAACCACGCAAAACCATTGATGTCACTTTACTGTACAACTGCAGGAATAACACCACTGACCCAATTCACAAGGATCTCGAATTTAGATTGCAGTTAAGAAAAACCCAGAAAAAAAAAATTCTGTAATCATTTACTTACAAAATATGTAACCAGGTTGTTTTGGGTCACCATTGACTCCCATCGTATTTTTTCATACTAGGGAAGTAACCAAAACAGCTTGGTTACAAACTTTCTTCAAAATGTCATCCTTTGTGTTTAGCAGAACAAAGAAATTCCTACTTGAGGGTGAGCAAATGATGACAGAATTGTCATTTTTGAGTGAACTATTCCTTTAATTCCGAACCTTATACTAAGTGTTCCTTCACTCAAATTGTACTTGTTTGCACAGAGTTTTGTGCCAGCAGTTTTCACAGATCCCACAATGACACACATCCAATCTGATCATAGCCACAGGTTAGATAATACTTTTTTAAATTTCTTTTTTTTTTTTAAGATTTATTTTTGGCGTTTTGCCTTTAATTATTACCAGAGAGATCAATCTTAACAGGAAGTGAATTTTGAGAGAGATAGGGGAAAGGGGATCAGAAAAGGTCTGCAAGCAGGGATGCAAACTCTCAATGCCTGAAGTGCAACATGTCGGCACACTGCCCACGAGGCTGTTAAGAAGCAGATGGAACAGAGGGTAAGTATAAACAGTCAGAATTAAACAGTGAATTGAAAGCACAGATGAAGATGGAGATGAGCAGGTGAGACACTTTTGCAGTGGATGGCTTTGGAGAGATGTAAACTGATGGTCTTTTCTGATTGCAGATAGTGGGGACGAAGGAGTACACAAGACGATGGCAACCACAACCACACACCACAGACGAACGGAGAGACGAAGAGGGAATCCACGGGACCTGGAGGAGACACAGAGGTAGGTAAGTTCACAGGTAAGTATAACTTTGAAATAGCTGAATAGCGAGTCCACTACGCATAATAATAGATAAAAATTTGATAATAACACCTAATAGAATGATGAAAATCTAGAATGTTATGATACTTCTAGAGTATATTTCACTAAAATAAAATACCAATAAATATAACAACAAAAAAATAAATTAATTTGATTTCTTTAAACTTCAAAGCTCCCCTGTCACTTTCCTTTCAATCAAGTCTATACATTTGTTTTGGTTTTGTTTTTTACCTAATTGTTTTCTAAAATGTTTGGCAAAATATTAATAAAAGCATTCTTGGGTACAGTGATTAATATTGTTAAAAAATCAAATAATTAAACAACAAAAAAGAAAAATTCAAATGAATAGGTTTTCAAGTAAAAGAGAAGTAAAAAATTGTAAAATTACAATTTTAATACAATATACATTTTATATGACAGTATTATACAGGAAGGTTCTGGAGAATTGAACATTTCATAACTTTCTTAAAAATTATTAAAATCATCAAAAACAAAAAATAGTTTAAAAAGACTTTAAAAAATAGTTTACTTTTGCTTTAAAAAGAAAATGACTGGTGCTTTTAAAAAAACACATAGGACAGAAAAGCGTCCCTAACTCAATAATAACACACACTTACACCTCCACTTTTTCTTTATGGTAAATTCGCCAACTGTTGGGGTTGTAACAGGCTTTCCAGGCTAAATTTAATAACATGTCCTTAGAAATAAGCTGCAAAAACACACTTAATATTTGCAGGAGAGATGGCAGAATAGAAAAAGACCTACAGAATGCTGCCTTTGAACTGTCAATAAATACCAATCATAAAAGTATAAGAGTAAATCTGTTTATAAATGTATTTTAAAAGTACTTGGGGTTCCTAAATTGCAATTTTAATATGTCTGGGCAGCCGGATGTAGTGACAGATAAAATTTAGTGGGTCAGGACACACGCACAAACCCCAAACACTCAGTGACTGACCTCATTAACTCAGAACAGACACCAACAGAGCTACCGGTCATCCCTCTCGTTAACACAGCCCTGGGGTGCGGACAAGAAAAAGAGTGGCAGCTGTCCATAGGGAGCTAAAGCGTTCTCAGAGCACAGACTCATCTTCCCTGAATTAGCTCCCGTGACCCTGCAGACCCTCTGCTGTAGGGAGGTGACCTCCACCTGCCCTGGCCCAGACGTGCACCAATAACAATAATTCAGAATATCTTCCTAATAGAAAATATCAAACCATGGAGGACAGTAGTTCAAAATGTGCAGTATGGCTGTGATCCTGAAGGCTGAAGCAGTTAGTGTTCTTTGGCATGAAAATAGGTCCAAGTGTTTCAGGCTAGGAGCTGATATGACCTGCAGGTGCTCAGAAACATCAAAGGAAATTCACTTTTGGAATTCATCTGAGGCTTCAGGGCAATTCTAATGCTCTCCAGCTTGGGAATGAATCCCCTATGCACTTTAAAACTGAATTAAGCCAACTTATTTAAAATAAATAAAATAAATAAATAATAAAGAAAATACTGATAATATGCTAAATTAATGCAAAATTTTAATATTCATATTTACTGTAGGCCTTGCTGCCTATACAGAAAACTGACTGTACACTAAGACCACGTGATAATGGAAATGGAACTAAATAATTATTTTGGAACATCTTATCAGCAACTCCTGCAGACCCTGGACCACAAAACCAGTCCAAATGATACATTTTTCTTTCATGACAAAAATCATTAAAATGTTCTATTAGGATATTTTGTAAATTTCATAAATATATCTAATATATTTCTACTAATAAGAACTTAAGAACCTAATTTAGATAATTTTAAATGTGTTTTCTCAAAATTAAGATTTTTTTTTGCACCCTCAGATTTCAGATTTTCACACACATCTCTGTATTGTTCTGTTTCTAACAAACCATACATCAATAAAACGCTTATACATTTATCTTTCAGGTGCTGTATGTATCTCTATTTCACAAGTATGGCTGGTTTTGTGTTCCAGGGTCACATACACTAGTCAGTAAGATACTTAATGGTTTTTAAAGATGTTTCTTCTGCTCATCAAGGCTGCATTTATTAGATTAAAAATCCTGAAACAAAACTGTAATATTGTGAAATATTATTTAAATTTAAAATAACTGTTTTCTGTGTGAATATATTAATAAAATGTAATTTATTCCTGTGATACAAAGCATCATTACTCCAGTCTTCAGTGTCACTTTCAGACCTTTCAGAAATCATTCTAATATGCTGATGTTTTATTATCAGTGTTGGAAACAGTTGAGCTGCTTAATAGTTTTTTTTAGGATTCTTTGATAATTAAAATATTAAAAAGAGAAGCATTTATTTAAAATGGATAATAATGTTCAAAACTACTGTTTTCCCTACTGTTCAAAAGTTTGGGATCAGTACATTTTTATTATTTCTTCTTTGAAAGAAATGAATACTTTATTAACCAAGGATCTATTAAATGAGCAAAAAAGTCACAGCATATATTTACATTTTAGAAATGTTTTATATTTGGCAAAAAATTATGGTTTTTTTGTTGTTCATCAAAGAATCCTGAGAAAATCACAGATTCCAAAAAATATATTTGTGGCACAACTGTTTCCAACCATTAAGTATCTTACTGACTATATATATATATATATATATATATATATATTTTTATATATATAAACTACCATAAAAACATTGGCTTTAAAAGTACTGTTTTTAATTATAACAAATAATTTTTACTGATAATTTTATATGATTTTTATACCCAACTGTTTAAAAATTCTCTTTTGACAGTAGTAGGCCTAATACTTATACTTTTACATAACAATGCAGTAAAAATAGAATTTTGTGAAATATATTGAAAAACTTTAAATGACCGCTATCTATTTCAATAGTTTTAAGATTTTAATTTATTTCTCTGATAGCAAAGCTTTTTCAGCATTCATTACTTTCATTTCACTTTAAATTCATTACTCATTCATACATTATTCTTCAATGTCACATGATCCTTCAGAAATAATTTAATATGGTTCAAACCATTAAATGACATTTCTCAAACTTCTCACTGATCTTGTCACAGCGCATTCTGAGATTATCTGTTCCTCTATACTTATAAGTGTATCTATGATGCCCTAAAATGCTGTCTACATAGGTAGCTCACTAGGTTTTGGAACAGAGCAAGTATGAAGAAACTAAATACAAGCACAGAGGAGCATCATTAATGACAAGGTCTACACCAGCGGGGCCTTTCATTTGAAGGGCTCTTTATTTATAAAATGATTATTTGTTTCACAGATGGCCACAGATTTGCGTGTGTCCCTATTATGTCATCCAGCCCACAGAAACATTCATTTCCTCTTAAAAAATGAGAAAAGCAGGAAGACTGGTTTGTAAAAGTGAAGAGGGCCTCACATTGAGAATACTATGCCTTTCACCGCAAATAAGAAATAAAACTTATTTTGGTAAGAACAAAGCCCAAAGACACAAAGGTTGAATTACGACAAAAACCACAGAGTATCACTCTAAATTGGAATTATAAGACTCTGAATGAATGTTATACCAGACTTTACATACCACCATGTCATATATCAGAGTTATATTATAGAGCACATTTCCATCTCACTGGCCACTGGCAGTGCTAAACACTGGACACCAATCTCAACCCTTATTATAGGCCTTAAATGGTGAAAGTTCATGACCAGAAATAGAGATTATACAGGGTGGGCCATTTATATGGATAAACCTTAATAAACTGGGAATGGTTGGTGATATTAACTTCCTGTTTGTGGCACATTAGTATATGTGAGGGAGGAAACTTTTCAAGACGGGTGGTGACCATGGTGGCCATTTTATTAATTATTTATTAAGGTGTATCCATATAAATGGCCCACCCTGTATATTATATATACAATGTCATTGTATTATTATACTAAAGCTATGATAACACAATAGCTGTAATGAAAAGGGACTCACGATGCAAGTCTGTTGTACAACCTACAATTTTGAATTTAGGCTGATAAAACATGAAAGAACATACATGCTTGATATATATCCTTTTTGTCTAAATTATGTTTCAAAGGCCTTTCACAGTGCTTTTACATACTGTGCCAGCAGAGGGAGTTTTGAGTTTTCATTTTACACAGAACACTTGCTTACTGAATGATTTTTATTTTTCTCCCTCTCATACTCTAGTACAAAAGTGCAAAGTGTGAATGAAACATGCTCCCTTTACATTGCATTTCTTCAGACAACTATTTCACTCCGAAGTATACATGCATATCCTCCTATATATATATGAGTTACTTCTGTTCAGAAGGGGAAAAATATAGGATAAACTGCCATTTATGAACACTGTTATAGTTTGCTGAAAGTATGGTGAAATTAAATAAAGGTAGATTTAAGCTCACAGGGAAAGGGGTGTTAAGTACACCTGTTGCGGGCTGCAGCGAACTTGGCAGATGAGTTTGGCACGGTCGATTCAGATCACACGGGGGGCCCCCATGGTCTCTGTGGATCTCCGGTGTGAATCCGCATGGATTGCACGAAAGCTGTCAATCACAGAGAGAAAAAAAACATCTCAAGTTGGCTCTTTGAATCTGCAGGATAGATGAGCGTCACATTAGGCTGATGCAGTGACATTCTCACAGTGGCGTTGTAACAAGATAATGATCATACAACATTACACTGACATTGAGAAAACATTTTGCACACTGGCACGTCATGAAGGGTGAAATTCACAGCATACCGCAAGACCTGCAAACTTTCACTTGCAGGTGATCATGCACCTCCTTCTAGTATGTCATATCAAGTGTAAATTGCTGCTAGACATTTGAACCCTATTGACTTTTATTAGGACAAAAACAGTAGAAACATTCTTCAAAATATCTTCTTTTGTGCTGCACAGAAGACAAAGACTCATACTGGTTTGGAATGACATGAGGATGAGTAAATGATCAGTTTTCATTGAAGATATTTCCTAGAGTTTTTCTCCTGTGGTAGAAAATAAACAAAGGAAGAAATGTTTATTATTCTTCAGTTTGACGAGGTTTAGCACAGGCTGAACTGGACTGAGAATACATCACAGAGGTCTGCTCCCTTCCTGAAGCTAAGCCCAGCTTAGGATGGTGAAAAACAGGGAATCCTGGGAAGTCAGAGGCCAACCCTGTGGGACTAACGCGTGACCTCCTTGTGTGGATGGAACGGCTGATTTTCCACAGTGACCAGCTAGTTTTTGCGGGTGGGGTTGTGAGGGGTTGGACATCACAGTCTTGATTCTCCCCACACGAGAACACAGCGATGACTTGGCACTGAGAAAATGTATTAGATTCAGTCTTGAGGGGGTGAAATAGACAGAAGGACACTAATATTATTGAATAACCGAATCAATCGCCCCTCTTTATCTATCTCCCCTCATCTCCCTAATTTCTCTGCACCCACAATTGTGCTAGAGTACAGTGCAGCTGTCCCTTTTCCCTCTAATTTTTCTCTGTCAGATTTCAGCCTAAAATTAGCAGACAAGACCTCAGTGACTCCTCACGAATGCGAATGCGTCTATGCTGTCCAGAACTAATAGAACTAATCCCCCTCCTTCTCCTGGACATTGCCGGGCTGACAGGTTCACAAGTGTACAATGAGCTTGGTTCGGTTTCTCAACATGACAACATATCCATTTAAACCCCAGCACAGTGTACCTTAGCAAGCCCCAAAGCCACGAAACTCTGATCAGTTACAGACTCATGTGCTCCCCACTCAATCTGATAAACATCTTTATGCACTGGAATTACATCTGCGCCAAACGATAATGGAGTTTAGACCAAAAATGTATTTTCATAATAAAATACAGAGGCAGCGCCTGATAAAATTAACACGCACTTAACAAGAAGTGAAACATTCTAGTTGAAAAAAAAGACTTGCATGTGACAGCCTGAAGACAGGGTTATAGGTCAACGCTTCAGTGATGAATAACAAAACTTCACCTCAATAATGAAAACATAAAAGACACTTTATTGCTTAAATAGAACAAATATATGACAGTTTTTAACTAAATGTGATTTTACTCTATAATACTAACACATTTATATGCTTGTACAGTTTATCTAATGTATATCTCATCATGTTTCATGGATTATTCTGAACACTAAATAATAACGTGGCTTTCTATTGTGCCATCTGCATTGTGGTGGTTAATGTGTAGGCTACTTATTGTAATATTTTTATCACTATAGTGTTTGTCAGCAAAGTAAAACAGAGATGTGAGAATAAGGGCTTCCTTTTGGTTCACTTTAGCCAACCAGTCACACACTCTGCAAACATAAACTTAAGTAAAGGTCAGTGAGGTGATCAAAAAATCTGAAATCCTACCATAACAATTTCCATTTCAAATACAGTTGTGTAAGTCAGCGTGAAAGATACGACAAATGCAGCAAGCATTACATACGCAGAAGTGTTTCTGTTGAAATGTGATATTTATCCCTATATAAACCGTGTCATTCATAACATTACAAAGTCATACTTATTTTCCCCCTTTCTCACACTTCGTTTGGAAGTTATCCAGGGTTAGGGTGGCTTTCTTCTGTTCAAAAGGCTTTGTGTGCTTTAGCCGTGTCTCCTAAACCCTTACGCTTCGATTTCTACAGTTAAATTTCATATTTATGCAAGCAGATGCTGTAATCCGCCATGAAGATCAGCGAGTGCACTTACTTAGCTTCAGTTGACTTTACTGAAGGTTATTTTACTGATAATGCAATTAACGCACTATAACGTCAATACACCTGATATGACTGGACTTGTTCATCTGGCTCCAGTCATGCTTCTTAATTGCATAGTTTGTAGGGAGCATGTGTTTTAATTCATTTGTCTATAAATAGCATGAAATGGTTGTAAACAGACAAAGAAACCCTTACACTTGTCAAAATAAATATTCATATAAATATAAATGCACAATTTCAATTACATCTACATTTATTTTAGCAATTATATTTATATCAATATATATCAAATATTAGATATTTGTCATTTTTTAATATGTGTTATATGTATAAATAAATCTATGTAAATCAATTGAGACAGAAAAAAAAAAAAGGTCATGATACTTTGACTGACATGTTCATATGGAGGGACCTGTACCTTGGCAACCAAACTTTGGTTGCTAGGATAACATGAGCAGATGGATGGAACGGCTGATTTTCCACAGTGACCGGCTAGTTTTGCGGGTGGGGTTGTGAGGGATTGGACATGACAGTCTTGATTCTCCCCACACGAGAACACAGCGATGACTTGGCACTGAGAAAATGTATTAGATTCAGGGGACGAATAATTAACTGACGTCAGCTGGCGGGTAAGAGCAAAGGTTGAGCTGCAAATATAGCTGAGGTTTTTTTCCCCAATAAATCGTCTGTGGGCGTGTAAGAGCGATAGGAATGGCTGAATATGTCAAGTGGACGTGTCCAGCTCTCTGATTAATGTGACAGAAGTCAATGCTGAAATAGAACATCAAACACACATCACAAACAGCAGATCATTCCTCTCTTCTGGGAGAGAGAGCTCTGAGGATACTATAAACAGCCGTTATTGGTGAAAGACACACTGTAGAGGAGAGGATCTGTACAAGTAACCGGCGGTTTTAACATCTGTAAAGTCAAATCAGTCAGGTGTGGATATCTGCCAACATATAGGATTCTTCATTCATGTTATTGTGAAGTTACAGCTATATTACTGTACAAGTGACCAGGCTTTGAAGAAAAAAAAAGAGCTAAATTTAAAGAGATGCTTCACCCAAAAATGAAATTAATTTACTCACGCCTATAAGCCACCCTAGGTGTATATGACTTTCTTCTTTCAGATGAATATAGTAGAAGTTGAAAAAAAATGTCCTGGCTCTTCCAAGCTTGTGCAAAGTGCATCTATCCATCATAAAAAGTGTCTCATATGGCTCTGGGGTGTAAAATAAAGGCCTTCTGAATCAATGAGTTTGTGTAAGAAAAATACCCATATTTAAACATTTAACATAACATTTTAAGTATAAAGTAATGTTAAAGTTAATGTAAAGTATCTCTGTATCTCTCTTTTCATGAGTAAAAAAACTATTAGGTGAAAATATAGGTAAAGCTATAGGTAAAAATTAATATAGGGAATCTTATTATGTGATGGTGATATGACTATAATATTTTTTTACTGCATTTAATTGTTCAAAACGGCTTGATAACATTCCGATTTGCCAAGGGTAATGGAATTTAAATAAAAAGGACACATTGTACATTGTAACCTACTGTACACAAACAATAAGGATTACAAACATAACATGATATGATAGTCACACAACCAAAACATTAAAGCACTAAAATTAACACAATGAATAACAAAAACATTCCTTTACAATCTACTCTAACGTTCATTCGGAGAATTCTGAGAGGCCCCATTTCCTTGTCCTTTAAAAAAAAACAAATATGTGTGTGTATAAATCAATGTTTTACCATAAAAACTTCATACAATACATGCAAATCTAATAATATTACAACATTTATTCAAATGTATTGACTTAAACTATATATTTAATACAATGTGATACATAATATCAATATCAAAAAACTGATTTTACCATATATAAAAACATTATTTTTTTCAGTTTATGATCAGATTATCGATGAAAACCCTTGCGGCTATACATTAACATATATGGTTGACTAGGAACAGGATCTGTAATAAATCTGAGCCACTGCAAAACCAACTAGAAAAAGAACTGGTGTCAAAAGCATTTAGCATATCTGTGGCTTTGAGCGGTCCAATACCGTAAAATTAGCACCTTTACGGAAAGACGTAAGCGTCTGGACAGGAACCAGCCAGAGCATTTGGGAATATTTTGGCAGCTGCCGAGGTAGCGGTTAATGATGGAGCTGATAATATTTCTGTTTTTATTGACCTGTCAGTTCTTATCAGAGACTTTCTCTAAAAACATCCATCGCCTTTCAGCGCCACTCTTCAAAGGTCGAGAAGTCGAGGAGGCTGCCGCAGGGGTCAAAGTTCAATTGACTTGCTTTGAATTGGAAGGAGGAGATTCAGAAAATATCATCATTTTAAACTTAAAGTTTAAAATTTTAATAAAAGATTTTTGACCGACAGCCAGTGATCTCATTCTTGTTATGTGGCCCTATGGCATCTTCGAAAAAAATATTAGGCTTGGTTTTTGAGTAACAACGATCCAATGCCTCTGACTTCAAATACACATTGCTGTTTAAAGCGGGCTGCCCATGTTGACAGATTCAAACAAGAAGACATCATGCAGATACAAATGGCTCAAACCCAGTATACAAGTTGCAAATCCTGACAACTTTGCGCATGAAGTTAGCTTCAGTTTTAGACTCCAAAATAAACCATCATTCCTTGGCCAGCCCTCCTGCTTCATAAAGGCCCAGTGTAGTTATCACCTAAAGTGTGAACCCAC
The DNA here is from genome assembly GCA_032359435.1 of Enteromius unitaeniatus. Classification (NCBI taxonomy): domain Eukaryota; kingdom Metazoa; phylum Chordata; class Actinopteri; order Cypriniformes; family Cyprinidae; genus Enteromius; species Enteromius unitaeniatus. Next base: position 11,783,703 of record JAUMHI010000048.1, on the reverse strand, counting down.
TGCTCACACTGTTTTTTATAAACAACAGGGCACTGCCAAGTACAACACGCACAATTCCAACTATTTACTATAAAAGATTTAATCTCAGACTGTAAACGTAAAAAATACCCAGTCTGCCAAAGGGGAAAAATAGCCCTCTTGCAGGTCCATCTTTGTCCATCTCACTTTGACTGATGAGAGGAATGTGCAAACTTCCCAATTTACAGATGCTTTTTCTACTTTTTAAGTGGATTATGAAGTGTTGCGATAAAGGTGAAACTGCAACTAGACACTAATATTCAAGCTTTATGGTGTTTGAACGAACATATTTGCAGTGGTAAACAAACATTGCCAACCTGCAGGAGAAAAGAGCACTTCCAACCTTTGTTCCCGACACCACACACACACAGTAAATGATGACCCCTGCCATCAGCTCCCACCCCTTTATGCTGAAGCCAGAGTTCCACAATAAATCATGCAGGCAAGGGATTGATGTGTGCGATGTGGAATCTTCATGTGATGTGATGATATCTAGACCATGTACATGTGGTGGCTGCCCTCTCACATGCCGAGAGAAGCTTCTGTCTCTGCTTTTAGACCATCCACACACCCGGACCCTTTAATGTGAAATGCTCTCGCCTCTGTAATTTGTAGCCTGCTGAAACTGTGAGGAGGCTCATGGTAAGCAAATAGATGGTGGAATGCAACCATAGGTAGGGTAAATATTCAGTAAATAAGTATAGTTTTGAAGGGGCTGTGAGATATGACCTCCTTAATGAACGCTTTTAATCCATGCTGAAAAGAATTTAGTAAGAGATGCCAGTAAAGGAAGCACTCACAGCTAAAGGGTTCATGCAGTCATGCAGAGCAACAATAGAAATTAGAAGTGACTTAGAAACGCATTATGGCACAAATACTGAAAAAACTACAGTTGATATTCATGCCACAAATCTGTGCTACACGCAAAATGTATTATTTTTTGATAAAAGCATTTGCCAAATGCATAAATATAAATACAGGTAGAAATTATGGTTCTTATAATATATACAATTAGACAAACCTTCATTTGGGTCAAATATAAAGTAAAATATTTATTTGAAATGCTGCAGGACATATACACTACCATTAAGGGTTGGTAAGTCCCTCATATTTTCATAAGGTTGCATATATGTGTACTGTCTTCTATTTTAATATATTTTACAATGTAATTCATTCCTGTAGTGGTAAAGGTGAATTTTCAGTAGGCATTACTCCAGTCTTTAGTGTCACATGATCCTTCAAAAACAACCCATTCTTTCAATGATGTTGTTTTTTTATTTCCTTGTTGAATAGAAAGTTTATAAGAACAGCATTTATTTGAAATAGAAATCTTTTGTAACATGATAAAAATCTTTGCTAAATGTCTTTTCATCTATCCTTGGTGAATAAAACCATTCATTTCTTTCAACAAAATGAAAAACAAACCTTTTAATAATGTAATGTGTAATGTGTTTGTGTGTACTTGTTTATGCTGCTTAGAAAAACCTGAAATTTTTTATATTGTGGACCGGCCTGCGAAGTCCAAAAAAAAAAACAAATTAAAAATAGTAAATGATGTTCATCTTTAAGTGTAACAATACAAATATTTTTTTTCTGTAAGGGGTAGGTTTATGGTTAGGGTAAGGACATAAAAATTTTGTTTAGTCAGTATAAAAGCAACAGAAGTCTATGGAAAATCCCCACAATTTACAGGAACAAGTGTGTATGTGTTTCACACTAAATCAATAAAGACTAATAAATTCATTATTTGTTGTGATTTAACAAATATATTAGACCCCTGTCATAATGAAGAAAAACAAATATTTTTGAAAACTGTC
>JAUMHI010000048.1:11758162-11776919 GCA_032359435.1 Enteromius unitaeniatus | reverse complement strand
AATCATCAATATTAAAACAATAAAAGGCTTGAAACTACTTCAGTTCTGTGTAATGAATCTAAAATATATGAAAGTCTTATGTTTATCAGTACATTACAGAAAATAATGAACTATAATGATCACAATATGCAAATTTGAAAAGGACCTGTATATATATAAATACTGCAATGTTGCTCCACATACAATATATCAGGGGTAGGCAATGTCTGTCCTGGAGTGCCAATGTCCTGCAGAGTTTAGTTCCAACCCTGAAAAAAACCTCAGCTGCCTGTAGCCCTAGTAATCCTGAAGATTAGCTTGTTCATGTGTGTTTGAGTAGGGTTGGAGCTAAACTCTACAGGACATCGACACTCCAGGACCAACGTTGGTGCCTACCCCTGACATAGATGATTACTGATTAATATATGACCAATAAACCCTAGACTGACCCTCACTATCAGCTCACTTTTGACCATCACTTCACGTTGATGACTGTGACCTCAGTTCAGCAGCTCTGCTGGCCGATACTCATCTCCCTCATCACTCATCACCAACACTGAAGCACAGTAATTACTGGCCCTAAACTCATCTCCGCTCAGACTTCAGACAGAGACTGTCCACATGCAGCGCTAAATCCCTAACCAGATGTCACAGTGTACATCTTACTAGGTATCTGCATATCAAATGGCCGACCAGAACTGTCTGTACCAGGGATTGACGAAAGGTCATATTAGAACAGCTGAGGGCAGGAGTTCCATTTCTCAGGTTGAAGCTCTCTAGGCCTCTGTTCCTGATAATATGAACCGATTGCTTTGTTTACTCAATGGCCGGCCGATCAAACTGAATTTCTGGCTAGCCATCTTCATAATCTTTTCCAAACATATTTTGGTATTAAGTGCTGCAAAATGAATTAATTAAACAGTGTCATCAGACCGATGCTGTCAGAAATAAATGTAACGACCTGGTGACACATGTGTGGTGTAAACTATCAGAAATGTGGCACCAGGACAGAGAGAAAGATATCCTCCAATATTAGATTACATTAGCCTGCTCTCAAGTACAGCGATGGTCACGTTGTGTCGTGGCCTCCTTACTCATCAGGAGCCGGTGGAGTTTTAATTATGCTGTTTGGATTTAATTACGTTCTGCTCTGCTTCAGGGAACATCGAAGCTCCACATACCTGTAATGTTATCTCTACAGTCTATCCATTACTAACGCGATTAAAACGAAATTACAGACCAGCTTTGTGACATAATGATGCAGAAAATAACTCTCGTATAGATCGTATAGGTTCGCTGCAGAGCACCTCACATAGTCCAGCAGATGAGAATATAGCAATTTGTCAAGCTGAATGTAATGAGTAACACCTGCTTCTCAGCACAATGCTGTACACAACCGCAGTCACACACTGTATGTGGCCGCATACACAGCGAGGGTCAGTCGCATTCTCTTGTGACAGAGAGCACAGGTGGCCTGTTCACTCAAGCCCTGCTATGATAATCCCCACATCCCATGCCAGTTTGTTTCAACATCAGCTGGCAAGTTTGAAGACCTTGCATTGTAACGGGACAATTACCACTGTTCATCTTTGACTTACACGTTGCATTCATTCTAAGCATTTCAGGTTGACTGTACTCTTGTTGCAGTTGGCTTCAGGTTATGCAACTTATTAAGCCGACAAGCTGAGCTATATTTGCACAGAAAAAACAACAATTAGCACAGAATGCATCGATTTCTGTTAAAGATATGTCGATACGTCCTTCTAAAGAAGAAATGTTTGTCTCATTAAGAAGCCTCTTGTTTCTCCACTGACCCATGGTGCTGAAATGGAGGTGTGAAAATGAGGACTTGATTTATTAAGTACTAATTGTTGGTGTGAATGTCTCTGCTCTGGTCTGGTGCGGGTTACTGACAGTCTCCACTGAGTGTGAACTTTTAGCGGCTGGCAGATTCATGGGATGAACCCCCACTGAGGAAAGAATATTTTTGAAAAGTTGCAAAGTTGTTGCCACCACTCGAAAATCGCCCCTCGCGTCCTAGGGGGGTATTGTTTATTTTTTTCACCTCCAACTGGCTAGTGATTGATGAGAGAGGGAGGCTGTCTGTGAAAAGAACAGGAGACAGCAGAGAGAGGGAAGTGAGCGGGACAGGGAGGTGGGGGAGCGGAACGGGCCTAAAATAAGCCAGTCATGGGTTTGGACTGCTCACAGGTCAGTGGCGAAGATGTGTTCACAAGCCATCACATAGGCCACATGACAGGGATGGCAGGCTATTGGTGGGGGCTTGAAAAAGAGAGGCCCGCAGCTCTATTTATGGAGCAGAAATTCAGCCATGGACACGCACTGTCAGCTCATGATGGATCAGTGAGAGAGGCCTGGGATGGGTGGGCAGCAGGGTTATATTATTGCAGCACTGGGGTTTTAGGGACAACATTTCACCAAGCATGTACGGGCCCCATTCAGGGAACGAACTGTGATCCCAGTCATTAGACATCTGTGCTTTTATAGCTTTACTAAAAGAGTGCAATCATGTCAGCAACATACAGAAGTTGGCTTTATCATATTTTGCACAAAGAAATGTTTTTTTTTTAATTTTCATTATTTATTACACACCCACTCAGATGTCTAATAATCGTTCAAATCATGCATAAGATATTTTTAATTATTTTGAAGAAACAAAGCAAAAGTTTTTAGTCCCCACTGACTTCCATAGTATTTCTTTCCGTACTATGGAAGTCAGTGGGGACCAAAAACTTTTTTGGGACCATCAACTGTTTCATTACGAGTGTCCTTCAAAATACCTTCTTTTATGTTCAACATAAGAAAAAAAAAGGTTTGGAAGGACATAAGGGTGAGTAAATGACGGCAAAATTTTCATTTTTGGTTGGACTATCCTTTTAAAAGAATAACCCAAACAACTGCTAAAAATCGATCATCTATCTGTGTATTTAAAAATACATAATTAATCACAGGAAACATTTAAAAAGGTCATGAATAATGTCATGATCAATTAGTTTATGCACGACATAACAAGTTGTTTTCACACATCAAAGCAGGGATCCTCTTAAAATCTAGCATTTAATACTCTCCACAATGCCAGTATAAAGGTTGCTGAGTCTGCCTGGGTTTTCTCCCGCACAGCTGCTGCAGTGGTTCGAGTGCGTTCTCCAACACCAAGCCAGGTTTGGAACAGCAGTGATAACCCCTGGAGTGAAAGTCTGCAGATCCCGTTACGACCCCCCTTCAGCCGTCCGGCCTTATGATTTATTTATCTGCTCAGAATTTACAGCTTGTGAAATAGTCTCAGTTAACAGCACAGAGCAGGATGGGGCGTAGAGCAGTGCTGGGGGGCAGGTGGAACAATAGAGCCAGCTTCACGCAAGGCGTAAGAAGGACCTGTGCGCGTACCAGCGTTTGCAGCTGGTGTATGCGTTCCTCATGTCTGACGCACCTCACTCAAGGAGGAGCGTATAAATCCAGTCAGTAAAGAGGAGGGGACGTGTCACATAACTGGTTGTCGTTTTTTTAAGACGTGAGGAAACATCACTCGGCTTGATTTCTTTTTTGAAATACAGCAATACCATGAAAGCTTGTGCTAACATTTATAGATAAGAGCACACAGGGGTCTACTAATACCACTGACCCTTACACTCTTGAAAATAAAGCTTCTTTATTGGCATTGATGGTTCCAAGAAGAACCTTTAACATCCATGAAACGTTCCATATCACAAAGGTTCTTCAAAGTGAAAATAAGTTCTCTAGATTATTAAAAAGAAAGAACACCGTATTTTTTCTGTTAGAATTGTTCAATGAAAAGGTTCTTCTATGCATTGCTGTGCAAAAATCTTTTGGGATTTTTTTTTTTTTTTATGAGTTTACAAAGCTTCAGCCTTGGCCAAAATAGAGACTAAGTTATAGTCACTAAGTTAATAGGGACTAAGTTGCTGAATATACACAGGCACTCCTGTCTCCGTTTTAGCTCTTCACTTTTTGGGTTTATTTTGCTCTAAAACTTATCGTCTTATCGGTGTGTGGCTTAAAAAAACCCTGCATAAATAGTAGAACTTTCCCACACTGTTCACTAATATCACACTTTGCATTTATTTATCTCCTTAATAGATTATACCAAACAGGTTCTGATATATTATATGAATAATACATGGGTCAAAGAGTGCAAAAAGGGGCTGTGACAAACCACTGTTCTTTAACTTCATTCTGTTGTGAAGTCGGCTATGGTGAGTGTTTGTGCCTGTGGTTGTGGTCTGGGCACTGCGGGGGCCAAAGGTCATAAAGACTTCTGCCTCATAAATGTCTGCTCTGTGCCTGCAGGTCATGATCTCAATGCGGCGGTGGGAACGTCTGACTCTATGCATATATTTTAATGTAGTGGCTTCCACTGTCAAATATTTGTCTTTCTGTGCTGTCTGGCAGAAGAACATTGCTGGTTTGGAGTTGAATAGCTGTCAGGGGTCCTGGGTATATTGCGTTTGATATCACAATGTACCCTGTGTTACCATATAAGACCATGATCTGCTGATGCTTCAGACTGATGTGAAAAGGAGTTTAATAAAGAAAATGTGGAGCAAAATTTTACATAAATAGCACATCAATCAACAGGCCTGTAAAAGTAATTATATATATTCTGCAATGCCCTGAAAATGTATTACACACACACTATTACTTGATATAATAATAATTATTAATTACAACAATTGGGTAGTTTACAAATATCATATTTATTCTTAGAGTTACCAATAGCATGATAGAGGTTTATCTTCTTAATTTATCTGTTTAATTTATCTTTTTTTCATACATCAACTACCCATTTACTCTTAAAGATTGTTTTAATTTTTGTCTATTTTTATATTTACAAATTTTAAACATAAAATGTAAGTACAATTTATAAGAAAATACTAGTTTTTTCCCACTTCGGTTGTTTTATTTACCTTGTGTTTTACTTTGTGCTTTTACGTTTGATTTTATAATTATTTGTAAAATTTTATAAAATAGCAACTTACTGAGAACTGCTACACCATCTTTATGTCATGACACCATCAAATACACCATTACATGTTTTAATTTAACTTGTTTTCAAATAGACACTTCTTACTATATATTTTTTTCTTTCTACAAAAAGGTTAGTGGTCACAAAGATTATTCCTCTAGTCAGAAAAAAAAAAAAACTCAAATAAGAGGAAACTGATCTTTCTGCTGAAAATAAGAAGTAAACAAACAAGTACCCACCCCAAATGTCATCGACTCAAAGTGGGGGGGGGTTGCAGGGTTGGGGGGCAGACTAAAGGGAAACCAAGAGTGGAAATGTCATAAATCAGCTGGATTTTAGAATCTGATGACAAACCTAATTCCTGTCTGAAAAGAGCCGAGCCATCCCCTCCTGACTGTCATCGAAGCCGGCCTATAAACATCGCAGCTGTCAGCCAAACTCGCCAGGCCCGCGAAGGACATGCCATTGTACCTCTCGCATGCTCTCTGCCTGGGCCAATTCTGGAATGGAGGTGCTGGTGAATTCCATTTTACATTTTGTCACATTCGACCCCTTGCTCAAACTCCGCAAAACTCCACCCCGACAACCCGATCCACCAGCCATTGCCTTCGGCCCCCGCTTCATTTGGTTGTGTCTGACCATCTGTTGAAGGGCATTACTTCTTTAAAATCACTTCATCCTCCTATTGCTTCTAAAACAGGTTGTGAAAACTTAATATGGAAACATGGGTGATGGTTGGATGCTGAGAAAAGGAAAAGAGGGCTGGGGGAAGGGGGTATATACATACAGTGCTAAATGTTACCACGGCGAAAGGTGAGTAGAGGAGCTTAAGAGGCCATTTTCCACTCAACAAATGTTCCCCACGACTGCCAAAAACACACATACACAATCATCAACAATTAAAATAAAAAGCTATACATAAACTGACATCAGCAAATACATTTAAAATGATACAAAAGACCTCTATTTTAAATAAACGCCATTCTTTCAAAATGTATATTCATCAAAGAATATATTGTGATTTCCACAACCATTATTAAGCAGCACAACTTGTTAATGTCTTTAACCTTAAAAATAATAAGCAATGTATCTTAAGCACAAACTCATCACAATGATTTCTGAAGAATAATGCCTGCTGAAGATTTACTATTTTTTGAATCAAATAAATGCAGCCTTGGTGAGAGTGTATAATGTGTATGATGCACCTGTGTGTGTAGGTGTGTGCAAACATTTATTATTAATGAAAAATTAAATGAATATATAAAAATATTTTTAATTAGGCAGCCCAAGTGACATTTTTCTGCTTCTTTGTAACATGTCACTTCAAATGTAGAAGAAAAAGAACTGAGCAAGCACAGCCTCGGAAAAAGAATAATAATTAAGAAAAAGCATGCATTGTCAATGTATGCAATCAAATGAAACAAGAATCTAACAGAGCCATTTAGTTTCTGCGGACAGACTTTACAGAGAAACTCTGTTTCCTCTCACGCAGGGGTAGTCTAGAGACCGGACTAATTGCAGCTTCCTTCAAGTTAAAGTGGGACATAAATGCTATGAAGAATTATGGCTTGGAATAAATTTGTAACAAACTCTAAAATGGGGGGCTTCCACCTCATCAGTTCTTTGGCCTCTGCATTCGATGCGACACATCATAAATAAGCAGGAGAATGTCACAGGGGCTGCTTCCTGCCTAATTAAATAAATGTGTGCTGCATGATGCTGTGAATGCCTGGTGTTGTGTGTATACCATATGTATGACAAATGCACACACATCTTGCCACAACACACATGCAAAGGTCACACACACAAACTTCCTGCATCTTTCTCTCTCTTTCTCAATCACGTCCTGACAAACATACAATAATAAACCAGTTCCTGATCTCTTAACAAGGACTATATATCAAGCCATGCTTCATTGTTAGACAAGCCTTGACAATTCATGGAGCAGAAAAGGGGATTTAAAACATCACCAAATACCTGCTTTATACACTTTTAGAATGCAATAAATATAATATATTAACAGTGCAATAAAAGGCAGAAAATGGGATTTATTTGTATTCATATAGGTTCAACTCAATGAGGTTGACTCATAAATCCAGGTCGCACATCTCATATCCTTCTCAAGTCTAAAGAAATCTAGTTGAAATGTTAAAATCTGTCGGAAAGCGGTCACCAGCCATGAAAATGGCCCCAAACTGCTGAGCTCAAAAGACTTAAAACTAACACTCCAGGCTCAGATGATCTCAGTCAACACCTAAATACTCTTGTCTAAGCTCAACACTAATTGTATCCATCATCACCTGCAGGAATCGAGACATCCCGCCAACACAAAGCTGGTTTTGCAGAGGCTGGACAGACCAGCTCTAGGGCAAATGGCTGCCATTGTTCTAATTCTCTACCACTCCAACGCCATTGTCATTTTTGAGAGGGCGATTGCTGTAATAGCCTTGTAATTGGCTTTAAATGGATTAGGACCGAGGCACGGCAGTGAAAATCTGGACCGCATGCTGCTACACACCACATTCGTAGACTGAGCTGGCAGTCTCTACATGAAAATTAAATTTTGTAGTGGTTTAAACCGTTTGTAAGAGAACAGTGCAGAACTGAGGTTGAGCCTCCATTTGCAGGGAAAAATTTAGTGAAAATAGTACCACTTTACAATTTTAACAACACGAGATGTTAGCATAGTAATGGATATGTCAATGCATTTGGTCTTGGCAGAACAGATCTGCTACACTGCTTTTATTGAATTGCTGCTGCTGTTGCTATAATTATGGCTAATATGGCTGCTGTAAAACAAGTACAAAAAAATGCTACTAGCAATTAGTTTTGTCAAACGTATTGACTGCAATACAATTTTGTACTGAAAATTTTAACTAAGATTTGAGCGCTGACTGATCATTGTGTTTATGCACTCAATAAATACTTCTGTGATTGGCTTTAATGATCATTGCTTCATGCTATCTTCACCGAGCGCTCACACAGAACCACACAGGAGCATTAAAATCTGCGTCCATCAGCGAATCCATCTATGTGCAAATATATTAGGAATCTGCTTGTAACTCCTATATATATTTCTGAAAAAACTGTAAACTAGGGCTGGATATTTCATACTCATAATCACCCTTGCTCAAAATTGTGAATATGAACTGGAACATACTTCAGAGATATTTTACTCAAAAAAATTCTAGGGGTGCCAATAATTGTGGCCAACAAGTATTGGAGAAAAACATTTATTTCACAATGAAATTTTCTCCCCATTTCAATTGTTTTAATTTAATGATAGGTTAGAATTTTGTACTTTTTTTTAAAAGAAATATCAAAAGGATAAACAATGCAGATTTATTTTCACAGCAACCTTTCCTCAGATTTACCAAGGGTGCCAATTGGGGTTCGGCGATGTTGACCAACTTGGCGATGATATCGTCGTCGTAGCTGGCGGTTAGGGGGGTGTTTAGTTTCTTTAATGCTTTAAAAAAAAAGGTTCCAGTTGTTCCCATTAGATAACATAATTTAATGTTCATTTCCTTCACGATTAAAATCTAAAGTTGTATCTGTTAATTTTATTTCAACATGAACTAAGCATACATTGATTAATAAATATTAACAAAAATCTATTGCAATATGAGATCTAAATATATATATAATGGGATCTGCACTTTTAAAATGATAATTGTTGTTATTTTTATGCAGTAAATGTATTATTTCCATCTCTGTTTGCATTCCATTAGCATTGTGTATACCCAACACGAGCTTTGAACATGCACAGGCAGTAATAACTGAATAAAAGTGTTTGTTTTAGTGGTAGAGAGAAGTCCCTTCAATTAAAAGACCATCTCTCACTGGGGCTCTCCTTAGTGCAGTAAATTTAACTTGGCATTCCTTTGTATGGAGCAGGTGTTTGGGATTACTGAGCAAACCCTCTGTCTGAAGAAGGCTTGGGAGGAGGGAGTGTGGTCACAGAGATGGAAAAAAAGGTCCAGGGTACAGTTGTTCTGGGACATATGAACTTAAACTTCATGCCACTCCTATATTAAGATTACTTTCCTCTTTCAACCACTAGTAAAACATATTAGCAGACCATATGATCCACACACACTGAATAGTTTAAGTGACTATAATGGAGTGCTTCATCTCAATTATTACACACAACATTTAATCCACAATGGAAAATATCTCTGTTTGTGCATTTACAACCAACCTCTTTCAGCACCTGCTTTCCAGACCAACAGAACAAGAGTGTAACATAAGGATGCTAATCTAGCTATAACGTTTATTGTTTCCTTTAAAAGCCTGTGGGACTGTGAAACAAAAGCTGCTCACTAATTCCAGTCATCCTCCTGCTCGCTGCTGTGGCGAACGAGGTGTTAAAGGGTTAAACGCAAACTATACTGAATTACAAAGGCACATGGTTTTGCCAAACATATAAGGGCACAGGAACACACACAGGCACAGAGGTAGTTTTATGTAGCGATGGCGCACCCTTACAACTGCCTACATTTCATGGATTTACAGGAGATTTATCTTGCAATCAGGGAATAAAAGTGCCATTACGCACAAAAACGCCCCAGGTGTAAAAGGGTGAGCTGATGCCAAATGCCACCGGTAGAGTGAAATAAGGGCAAAGCAATGAAGCCTGTAGGCCTGCACCGCCAGAAAGTTTTCACCAGGTCCGCTTCTATGGATTAGTTGTGCGACAATAGCATTTTGTGACCATATTGGAACGGCATTTTTACCCAACTAACCGCTTTGAAAGGCGATTAACGTGGAGCTGTTTGGAAAGGCCGGCTTGAAATTTCCATGAAATCGACGGCCCAGGTGAGAGTTGGAGAAGAATGCAGCGGCTGTTCGTCGAACCTGCATTCAGACACGCACCCGACACATATCTACATGCCTCGACACATAGATTGATGAGCAGCTAACATAGATGGCGATGCACTGGCATGGCCTCTGTTAGGCCCAACTCTACAAACACAATCTTAAGCCAGCCATCATAGTAACATTTTATGTGACAAGCATTATAAAGGTGATTTATTGTACGCATGTGTGTTGGCAGAATATTTAACTGTTGGGGTTCTGGATTAGCTCTGCATTTTCAAGCAGGCTGAATGATGGCTGTTCATGTTGTCCATCTATCGACCGTTAAACAAACTTCCTGTGAAAATAATGAGTGGAACAAATCGAACTGCAGAATGTGGAGCAGAGGCGCATTGGTTTATAGACAGGAGAAAAGCGTGCCTAAAGCTGCGTGGTGTTTTTACAGGCCTATATTATTTATGGTATGATTTACTCAGCCATCACCGCACTGATAATACACCCAAAACTATTTCTACAGGTCAATACACTATAAATACTTTATCCTTGCAATGTAATTTCACAAAGGCAAGGTCTAGTCAATCACAATTACAGTAGACATGAATTAAACATATTTATTGCCCCAGTAAGCAAGCAATATTGCTCTACCAAGCTAGACTGACCAGGGTGTCTTTTCCACTGTTTAGATACACTTTATCTGTTTTCAGTAAGGAGTTTTGGACTGACATGTTGGCAAATAAATGATGACAGAATTGAAATTTTTGGTTGAACTATCCTTTCAGTAAAAACAAAGCTCTGTAGTGATGGATACCTGTTTTTCTATATCAAGGTGCAAAAAATTTAGGAGAGCAAAACAAAGCCATGTCAACTCATAGAAAAAAAGATCTAAGTAATAAACTTATTAAGATATTTTTTTATTATATTTTATTGATTATTTCTTCTTTTTTTGAGTTTTCCTTTCTGGAATGTACGTAGATATGTTATTTATATTCATATTCATTTACAAGAGCACAATTGAACTGAAGGATTTATACTTTAACTGAATGGCGATTTAAGAATTTGGCACAACATGGTTTCATTGCAGCCAATTTTCAGTCACTGCTTTGTTGAATTCGTGTGTTTCTTAGAAAGGTTTAAAGGGTTAGTTCACCCAAAAATAAAAATAAAAATAAATAATTTACTCACCCTTTTAAGCATTAGGTGTATGTGACTTTTTTCTTTCAGATACACACTCTATTTTTTTAATAATGCTGAACACCAAACACTGAATTAATAATTTAAGATTGATTCAGTCTACATAAAGGTCTATGTTTTCATAGGCCAACTGGATGAATAGGCCTACTGCTCGTACAGTACAGGCAAGCCACTGCTGGTGCCTGAGTTTCTTAAATGTGCTTTTGGTTAAATGCCTGAAAAAAGGTCTGCACAAGCTTGAGATATTTTTTAATTTTCACAGTCTTGAAAAAGTGGTAGCTAACAAGTGTCCTAATGTGCCTATAGACTCATCTACTCATTACTCCACTATATTACAGCCTCACTCTGTTTATAATCTCACTTCTGCTATCAACTATTCCAATTCAGACATTCAGGGGAAAGACTGAAATAGTTGTTGGAAGCCATGATGTAGTTAAAGTTACATGACTTTGGTGTGGTGTTTTTGTATTTAGACAAAAAATTCACAAAAGCTGTTATGAACAAAACAGAAGAATCATAAAATGTATTTTCTGCTATAATCAAAAAGACATGAAGATAGAAAAAGGATGATGTGAACCTCTTGGTTCAAAAATTCTAAAAGAAGCCTACAAAAAAACTCACCCTCAACCCAGCAGAACTGTTGTTAATGACATCCTTATACAGATTGGTTATTTAGTTAACCAATTAACAAATTAATTGCTTCGAGATCAAATTAAAGTTCACACAGTGTATTGCACATTAAACTGTTCAAGCACGGCACGATAAAATGTAGAAAAAGTGTCTTCATGATGTTTATACTTTTTACCAAATGTCAAGAGCTTTTGTTTTAACCAAATAACTGCAATACTGTTTTTAATCGTTCGAAGAAACTATGGTTTTGGGAACTCTAGAATCACTAATCTATGTTGGTAACAACAGAACTTGCAACTTGACTAAGGATGTTTTGGAAAACGAATACCAAAGAGCCAGTTTCTTAAAGTGATGTAATTTTGAGTTCTCAGCCACACTCTTCACGTCTGGTTTTGGGAATGCTTGATTCAGTGTCTGCTTCAGCAAGGTCACTGGCAAGATCCATTGGACCAGTTCAGGCCGGATTTCTCTCATTAGAGGAGGAAGTGCCTCAGTGGGGTGTCTCTGTACTCCACAGGTACTGAACCACAGGAAAAGGGGTCTGGCCCTGGGCTCAGCTGTTTCCATCTGGACTTATCGTTTCATCAGAACCACTTGCTTTGAGAGGGTGTTGGCATCTCAAACATCTCTTTTCCTCTCTCAAGTAGAAAAGGTTCAAATACTTCCTTTTGACCTGCATGTCTATGGCTTTTCAATATAAGAAACCATTAATGGTTTGCATTAGTTTTGAAATGCTTCACTTGAATAATGTTAGCCTTTACTAAAAATGTCAAAGTCCTTTGCGATTTAAGTCTGGGCCTTTAGTGTGATTCATTCAATTAATAAATATTCCCCCAATTTTACAGACAAGGTGTAATGATCTGCTGGAAGTTCCAGTTGAACTTTTGTATTGCACTTCCAGCCCCCTTGTTGTATGTTGTATTTTTTCACTCCTTATATGTTCTGTCACATGTGCTCCCTATCTCCACCCACCTAATGTGTTGCCCCAGCAACTGATATGTTCTCCACCCCTTTCTTGTCATTAACCCCTGTATTTATACCCCTGATTTCCCAGTGTTCCCCGCTCATCATCGCGTGTGTTTCGTGCCACCTTTGTAAGCGTCTTCCCGTGTCTATTCATGTTGTTTGTGTATTTTGGACTTACCCTTGACGACCCACGCTCTCTCTGGACTACTCTCTCGCCTTTGCCTTCTCTGATCCTGATTGCCGTTGTTTGACTCAGGCTGTATATTACCACGAACTGTAAATAAAGCTTGCATTTGATTCCGCACATATTCCCATCTCTGAACTGTGACACAAGGTTTAAGCCTAGTCCTAGACTAAAATGTAAATCTAAGTTGCTTCAAGTGAAAGAAACTTGCACTGAATGATCTTAAAACAATGTCAGTGCCATTGTTTTATCTTAAAGTGCACCCCAGTAATGCTTTTTTTCTAAGCCATGTTTATAAAGATTACTTAAATGTCCTAATTGAACTAAGCCTATAGCTATTTATAGAAAGCAAGGCGGAAAAAAACGCAGTCTGTGCATTACAACTGTTCTGATGCATTCAATAGGAATTCTGAGTTATTTTATTTATTCAAACAACACGTTCAGTGCTGGTAGAATCATGTGGAGAAACACAAGAGGGCAATAGTTTACCAGAAATCATGTCTTACAAAGCCACACTTTAAACCAGCTGTGTGGATTGTCAGAAGAAACACTTTAGATCTTCCCATTGTTTTTATTAGGCTACTCTTTTTATTCTACTAGGACTGTGTCTGCATGCATTCTGGTTTTGCTCAGACTGATGGGACGGCATAGCATTCTGGTTAAAGGTTAAAATCTGGATCCCCAGAAAAGATCAATCATTGTGCCTGGATCTGACACTCTAGCTGTCACTCAAGGTGTTTGAGCAGAGCCTTCTCTGGTTATGTGATTTGTAGTCATCCTTTACAATATATCTATGAGCAGGTTTTCAGTTTACATATTGTATTTTAAGACATAATTAGCAAAAATTCATTTATAAATAATAATTAAAATTTAAATTTAAAAGCAAGGAAGCATGAAAGAGAACCTATGAGAATGTCCTGAAAACAAGACAGTAGATCTTTGTTGTAACACAGCAATGTGGGTTTGATAATTTATGGAATCTATTCAATAAAATTGAAATCTTTTCCTTTACACTCAGATTTCCTGATTGTGCCTGTCTAATCTGGGTGTGAGAGGCCATGGTTAATTTTTACAGAGTACAAGTTGATTTGAAATTTTATCAGAGTTTTGTTCAGACAAATAAATGTGCATAATTGTTGGAAATAACGTCTCTAGATAGATGGAGATGTGCCAAATTCTGAAATCATGCACTCTTCGATTGCATATCCAGTCATTACTAGAGCTGCACTTTGGAAAACAGGTGTTTCTAATACAGACAGATGTCTCCACGGCCTTCTACCACGTTTATTTTCTGATGATGATTCAGATATGATATTTCATGGTTGGAACTGAGCACATGATGGGAAGTGATCTGAGAAAGAAAAAAAATAAAGAGGAACAGAGAAAAAGAAAAAAAATTACTCACTTCTGAAGACATCCATGTAATAGATGCTGATTGTGCTTTTAAATCAATGAAGTCTGTGCCGGGATAATGAGCACCAAAGCCCAGACATAAGAGAAGTGATCATAAATACATACTGTAAACGTATTAAGAGCAGACATATTAAAACCAGAAATGTAAAAATTATCCACATTCAGCGTCTATAGATTCCTCTCTTCCCAATCCCTCTTGCCCTCATTCACTCTCTTTAAACAGGTGGCATATTTATATGCATCACCACAGTGAAAAGGATGAATTTGATCCACATGGTCATCGCTTTCTTCTTTATTTCAAAGAGAACAGCAGGATCAATCTTTTGTTTTTACACGTTTATTTTGACACATATTGACTTTCAAATCATACTTTTTTCTTTCTCTGTATCTCAAGCCCATGATTATAATAGAGGGAAAAATAAAAGGGCATGAGATAGACTGCATTTGATTAGAAAAAAAAAACTTTCTTAAGTTTTTGTACTTAAAACCTCCTGCTTTGTGTGAGAAATTGTGTGTATAGTTCAACTTAAAAAAACAAAACAAAACTATTCAACTATTGAATTATTCAAATACTGTACGTACATAAATATTCACATATGTAGATCAATATTCTGTTGTGAAGGTCAAATCTATGATAAGTTCTGTTTTGGCATCAATCACATACTGCATGACGTCTTTTTAAAACCACAACCAAAAGCAACAAAACATGCTTGATTTTTTTTTTTTGCAAGAAACATACAGAGGACTTATAATGTTTATTTAATGAGCTTTATGTGCTTGGCACTTGTATTTACAGTCTTAAAAGTCTAAAACATTATTGTTCATTACTCCCACACTATTTCAATTCAACATACACTGGCCATATAATTGCTTAGCATTTAAATATATTCATTTACAAACACTCCAAAGCATATACCTTGTCTTCCTATGGTTTTTTATCCACACAACAATTTAAAACCTATGTGCTTTGCGTGCATTCACTATTGCTCAAATGTTCCACTCAGGATATGGTTAAACCTTTTCCAAACCGAAAAGCAAAGGTTTAGCATTTCAGTACAGATTGTCAGAACCGTACAGAGACCCTGTTATTATAGGAGGATTTTACTTTGCCATCCTGAGACCCCCTCATCTCTGAAAGAGTCAGTGAGCTAACATTGCATCACGACCCCTTAAAAAGCATCATATATCAGTTATGAGGGCATTTTGTTCATGTTCTGGCTGATGTCTCTTGTACTTGTGGGATATTTAAGGGGCCATTATTGCACCAAATATGAATCCTCATCAGAATCCATTTTCTTAAAATCAGACCTCTGTTGATTTAGTTCAGTTTTGCACATTGTTGAGATGAGCAGGTCAGCAACAACAACTTGAAAGGGTTATTTTTAGCTTGTATTTCCATTCGTTTTGATGCCAAGTAACACTCCCTTTTAGCCTGACGATTGATAAGGCGTACATGTAATAAGTCCACACCGAGCAACTGGTGTCACCAACGTCACAATGGCAAACTGCTCATGCCAATGTGTCAGACATTTTTAATAATAAAACTGTGAAAACCCAGTAACGCTGAGCAAGAAAACTGCTGCAGCTGTTTGTGTTTGGTGTTTTGATCTGTTTTTGGTTTATTTTCAATGGCTTCAAACCATGTGCATAGACATCTGTGTGGAGGAGCCATACTGGCGGCCGTCGCAGCTGCCAGCCCCCTGCTGGCTGCCGACAGGGTTGCCGATCATGTGCATACTGTCCATGCCGCTGTTGGACAGGTACTGACGTTCGGCGAACGGTCCAGCAGAGGAGGAGGAGCACAGTAAGCCACCCTGAGGTTTCTCCGGGCTAGCAGCCAGGCGTGGTGATGCCGGGAAGTTGTATCCATACAGATTATAGGGATTGTGAAGAGAAAAGGCGTTATATGTGCTCTGCTGCACGTGATGATGGCTCCCAGAGAACATGTGGGCAGAGGAAGGGGAGGAGCTGGATGAAGCCGTTGACCCAGAGGCGGAGCTTGACCCAGCCTGCATCACGTACTGCAATTGGGAAGCGGGAAAAGAGGCCAGCTGACTTCCATAGGCATCCATCTTCCCTCCGCCACTGCCGCCGCTGCTGTTTCCAGCGGCCAATGAGGCGTGAGCCCCTCCCTGCATTCCAGCAGCGATGAGAGAGGAAGTCCTCTGAGGCAAAAAGGAATCGGAGGCCTGGGCAGAGGTTACAGCGCCTCCTGTGGTCTGGAGGCGGCCGTAGGAGCCGTCGGCCAGTCCTCCATAGCCCTGCAGGGCGGCCATGTTGCTCCTGGCACATGCAGGGTACTCAGACAAGCCCAGGTTACACAGCTGGCTCTCCCTGCAGCCCACATTGAAGGTGTTAGGTGCCAGATGGAAAGTCGGAGGGGAGCAGGAAGGGGATAGGAGGTGTGTCGCACCGGAGGGAGATGGAGTGCCAGTGCTGGAGGTAGTGGGAGAGGTGCCAGTGCTCCCTCCTGAAAAACATAGTCAGCAAACATTCAGAAACATCCAAACCCCAAAGACACACTGTGGATATATGTTCCAATGCATGAAGAATAAGTGCACACACAAGAGAAGAACGGTGAGACAGAGCCAGCTCTGAAAACACACACACTGTCCAACAATCACACCAAGAGCATATCTCTTATTTCATCCCGTAGACTACGAGCAGTCACCATGGCTCCTTAGAGAGAGCATTTCATCTAGGTACAAGAGAGGCCTTTTTAAACCTGGCAACAAGTGCCACAAATTAACCCATAATGAAGCACTCATCTCCACAGTGCCATTCTACATTCTCCAAAAATAGCCGAGCTTTCCTAAAGGGATCGACTCTATCCAATCCTGAATAATATTATTTCTTCTATGAGACACAAAATAACACATTTTGAAATGTCAGTGGTTTTTTGTCCGAACACTGAAAGTCAGTGGGGACCAATTTTGGACCCAACTGACTTTCACTGTATGGACAGAAAGAGTTCTTCAAAATATATTTTTTGGGCCGACATGAGGGTGTGAATGATGACAGAATTTTTGAGTTGATTTTTCACTGAAAGTCAAGAATTATTAGTCTGTAATAAAAGGTTTATAATTATAACTGGTAACCATTGATCATTCTAAAAACACAACCCTAGGTTATCTTTTTCCTATTTCCTACACTTTTCAATGTGATACCTCGGGTGAGTAATTCATATTTCAGGGATTCTCATTACCTCTGTGTGAGGCATTGTTGTACCTGGGTTTGAAAGTGGGTTTCAAGAGACAATAACCAGAGGTTTAAAGCAAAGTGTGAAAAGCCCATTACATGTCCTGTCAGCAACAACCATCTCAGGGATAATGTGACATGTTGAATGCAAATGTGGCTTGAATTTCATAACACGCATGTCTGGTCAACAGAGCACTGGCCGACTTCTCTCAGTATGACAGGCAGCATTTGGGCATATGTTCATAGAAGGAAAATAATTCACTGGCACATATGCACAGCAAATAAATCAAACCCTTGGAACCGAATGATAGCTGTGGGATATCTACCACATATTTCTTTATTAATGAGAAGTTGGCCAGCAGTCAGTTTGTTGTTTTGAAAATCTAGTCTGCTCTACGGCTCGGAATGGGAAAGAAACTAAATAATTCAGAACTCTCTTGGCTGAGGCTTGGGCCAGCTCCATATGCGTTCGATAATACAGCTGAGTTCTGGTTCGCTCAACGTGGTTCTGTTCTGTTGGCTGAGGGAAAGGAGACCTCACGATGATGTCATGTTTTTCCCCTGTTGTCAGGCTGGGGTGAGAGAGGCTTCAGTGGTGCTTTGAGAACAACTAATTACTCCAATAGATCTGAATGTAGTTCTTGAGGGCAGTCAGTTTGGGGCTGCGAGGGCAGGGGCGGAGGGAGAGAACACAACGTTTTGTCAGCCGTGCGAGAACTTTAATTAACATTTAATCTGCTTTCACGAAGTTTGTGATGACAAACAGATGTCTACTCAGACAAAATACCGTGCTCACATTACTCTGACCTTATGACGGGAGAAAAAAAAGTAGTTACATCAACATTTGATCATCTGGGCCACAACATTAGCTATTAGTTAGAGACTGAGCTAAGGAGATGATTTTAGAAAAATTCACAAGACTTTAATTTAGAATGACTCAATCCGTCATCATTTATTCACCCTAATGCTGTTGCAAAAAATAGCAAAGTACCATAAATGTACCATCTTCTGTGGTATATGAAATCGTATGATCACATCGAGAAACAGACTGAAATGTACATTGCTATTCATTGATAATCTTTACCACAATATTGAATTAACGAGTTAGTGAATGAAGCATTCAAAAATATCAGACTTCAAAATAAATATTTATTAAATAATGATATTACATTTTGAATAATAAAGTTATAATGTGGTTTAATTTTAGGGCAAACTGTTCCTTTAAGGGGTTGAAGAAGACAAATAATATTTGATCTGTGGAACAGGCATACAGACAACCTCACTCTTGAACACAAAAACACAAAATTGTCCAACTTGTCCCACCCATTGCAGAGCTCCCTACAGGCTTAGACTCATTCATAAATCCACTGTGG
>JAUMHI010000048.1:11702404-11758062 GCA_032359435.1 Enteromius unitaeniatus | reverse complement strand
AACACAAAATTGTCCAACTTGTCCCACCCATTGCAGAGCTCCCTACAGGCTTAGACTCATTCATAAATCCACTGTGGGATATGATTATTGTGGCCACACAGTAACTTTAAAAATGAATTATGAAGCAATATTTTGAAATCCGAAGCCTCCGCTTTTCAAGTATGCTTGTTTAAAACATCTCTGCATACCTTGCTGTTTCTGCATGTTCGTGAAGTCCTCAAATGTCAGCGTCCTCACTGGAGGTCTCCAGAAAGCATACGTCTCCATTATCGCCTCCAACCCAGTCCTGCACGAGGGGCAGTGACAGAGAAAGCCAGAAGAAGAGACGTGAGATGGCAGAGAAAACAGGTGAGCCAGTCAGATTATGCACATGAGGAAGCGGCAAAAAGGGAGAAAAAGAGAGGGGGAGTTTGAGGAAACTGGAGCCTGTAAAAAGGAGCAGGTTTTTACTGTGCACATAAATCTGGGTGATGTTTCATCTGCGTTCTGTACACGGCTCCCTTTCCTGTGTGATTTACTCCTCTTTGCAGCGCTCCCTGCATCGGCCCTCACTGCACAGCTTAAGCGGCAGTAATTCTCTGCTCCTTTCTGCTTGTTAGTGAGACGCTCTAATGACTCACCGATGCACTGGCTGAGACTGAATCCAAACACTGCTCCCCAAATGAAGGACTTAGATTTCCCCTTAATATAATACATTAAAATACTGATTTATATCTTTGTCAAGCTAAAATAATTCAATCAAAATCAAAAGCTAACATTACAACTTAATGTGCAGTTTGTAAACTTTGATGAGAAGGATACAGTGCATAAATGGAACTGTGGTTACTTTGTGACTGATCAACGGTTTTAATGTATGAAAAAAGTCTTTTATCAGCATTATTTTTATAAGGATATATGTATAAGGGCAAGAGCATTTTCAATTGTATATATATCTTACTCCTGAATAATCTTTTCATCTCTATTTTTCTGCAATGAAAATCTAGCGCTAGTTCATAAATCAGGCGGTCTATTGTTTGAAAAATGAAAAAAGATGTCTCAAATATCTGTGGCGATAATACTCTCCAGATGGAAGCGTGCTTTCATGTGCTGAGGGTCTGTCTCAGACTCGCATCTTATAAAGGCTGTGCGTGGAAATACAGCGAGAGAGAGAAAGGCAGGTGAAAGGGTGGGTGAGATTGAGGGAAAGGAGTTAAAAAAGCGAGAAAAGGAAAGAGAGGCATTTTTCTTTCCGCTGCCCTCAATCAGATCCCTTTATCACAGATCGACTAGGCTTTCTTGGCAGCCGTACGAAGGAGTGATTCTAATGTAGCGGGACGTGGGATTAGGAGGGATCTCCTGGGGTTCATATCCATATGAAAGGCCACTGCCGAGATATGTGTGTATTTGTGCACACAGCATGGACAATACGGATTTCCTGAAAATCTACCTGTTTCTCCCTGAGTCCCGGAATCCTTTGGCAAATGGGTTGCGGTCGATCTTTAGGCGGGTAATCTGTTACAAGAGAAGAAATCAAAAACAGACTCATTTAATAATATTTTGACATATTCAGACACTTTCGTCATATCACTTTAATAATAAACATAACGAACTGTCTTTTTTTTTTTAATTTGTAGGTTTTTAAACTGATGCGTGATACAGTTTTATTATATAGTGGACAGTATATTGGTACAGCATTGATTACTGGATGATATTAGAGATTTTTATAATGTTATCATGTCGATTATTGGCAAATATATAGTGCTGCCAAACGATAAAGTCACATTTAAAATATTATTTTTGTTTAAAAAAAGTTTTTGTTTACATAATATATGCGTGTGTACTGTGTATATTTATTATGTATGTGTGTATATATATATATATATATATGCATACACACAGATAGAATTCTATACATTTAATAAAAATATTATTAACTATATAAAGATACACATGTAAATGCATGTAGATATTTTTATAATAAATATTTTTTAAATATGTGCTGTATGTGTGTACATAATAAATATACACGACACAAACATATATTATGTAAACAAAGAATGATTTAAGATGTGATTAATCATTTGACTGCACTAATATATAACTATATATATATTTCTCTATATATTTGAACGTGCATGGTAATTTTTTTGTATTTTTACATTTAAATATAAAAATATAGTATAGTATAGTATAATTATTTGAATGTTTTTTTTTAAATGCAAGTAAACTATAAAATATAGAATTTTAATATCAGCCATTTATCATTTATAAGTCATACCACGAAAGCAATTTATCTAGAATTTTTGTGCATTCCTAGTTGTATATGAAAATATCATATTCAGACACTTCCATATATTTCGACTCATTAACACCTGAACTATGTGCTGTACACTGACAGTCAGTAATGGACCTGTTGGTTCTGGTAGGCTGTGACCGTGGTGAAGACGGTCTCTGGGAAGCTGAAAGTCTTTACTCCTTCCCCAGTAGGAACAGGTTTGGTTGGAGAGAGCTCGCTGCTGAAGTCTTTCCGGATCACATGGACGCGGGGCTGATATTTGTGCATGGAGTGCAGTATGATCTAGAAATAAAGACAATAATATTATCAGCTACTCTGTCGCAACCACAAGAGCACATTTCTGCAGCTGTATGGATTGAATGTCTGTGCCATAATGAGGCTGTGAATATCAAAGCTGCTTGGTCCAGTATGAAAACATGCTGTATCACAGTGTGTACACATGTTGATGAGATATGAATCAGGCCGACTCAAGCGTGAGTATCTCACACCGATGTGTTGGCGTCAGAGCATGTAAGGCTGTAGCCTTCCCTCCGGCCCTTAGTCTGTTTCTAATTACTCCCAGTGTCAGTGTGTGTCTCCTGGGTCCACCGCAACCGAGGAGGTCAGGCAAGAGAAGAGAGGCCTTTGCAAAACAGCTTGATGACAGTAAATTTAATATTCCAGCTCCCCCTACCTATCCAATCCAAATGCACAGCCCAGGAGAGCCCAGCGCTGCCCAAGGCCAGACAACACCAGCTCAATGAAGACCGACTGCAGAGAGGAAGTGTTCAAAGCCACACTGCTGTAATTACACAGATCCGAGATATTCAAGATTCAGAACATTGTCGGGGGCCAAAAAGGAATTTGCAGGTGATATCTGAGCATAAGAAAGCAATGTTATGTAGGCCAAAGTTACACTATGCTACAACTAACTAAAACTGTTAAAAAGTATATATAAGTTGAAGAAGTTATTTATATTCAAACACACATACTTACATATATATATATATATATAGATAGATATGTATATATGTGCGTGTGTGTTTGAACTTTACAATAAGGTTTAAGCAGTTAACATGACATAAGAATGAACAATAATTCTACAACATTTATTAAGTTTAGTTAATGCTCATTTTAGCATTTACTAATGCATTATTAATATCACAAGTTGAATTTGTTAACATTAGTTAATACACTTTAAGCTAACTTGAACAACCAATGAATAACTTTTATTAACTTTTAACAAAGATGTATAAATACTGTAACACATTTAAGTAAATGTGAATAAATTATACCTTTTTGTAAAGTGTTACCACGTATATATATATATATATATATATACGTATATATATAAGAAGAGATTATTTGCAAAAAGAGATAACTTTTTATTTTCATAAATCATGTTTTTTTTAATCATGTTTTCATTGTGTTTTATATAGTGTTAGTTAGTTGTTTTTTAAAAAGTAATTGTTTTACCTAGTTAAAATAACCCTACAGCTACAGTTTGCAGAGATTAATATAAATGCACAATAAAAAAAACAAGATTTTTTAGGATTGTTAAAAACTCTCTCTCTCATTGCATTTGTGGTGAATCCGCAATCTAAATCATTTCTTGTCTGAAGGAGGAACGCGAGGTTTGTATATTACATGACGGCGAGGTCCCACACAGGACGTCCCTGGGTTAACTTCAATTCCGGTCCTCGCACACCCTTAAGGCGAACAAAAAATAAAGTCTCTTTTTACGAGGTTGTGGTAAAAGAAAAGTCCCCTTTCCTCTTCCTGAAAAAACACCAGCCTGCTGCAGTTATAACACCCATATGTTATTACATTTGACAGAACAGTCGAGTGATAGCATCAGTGACTCGAGTCAAAACAGCCCCATATGCAGAGGAGATGCCAGTAGAGCTGCGAGGTTCACAGACGTGGCCTAAGGCAACTATTTTACCCACACCAACCCTGCATCTAAAATACTGATACACTGTATCTCTCTATAAAGAATTCTCAGCCTGTCCTGTGCAATTATTCTATCCTCCCTGCCCTCAGTCCAACAGCACTATTTCACTGGTCATGGGCTACTCTTTCTAGCTACAATTAAAAATGAATAGTCACAATAATCAAGCAATATTATTGCTCTGTTTAAGAAAAATACATTTAATTTAAATTAAGTAAAACTTTTCCATGCAAAAAAATTTAATAAGTAAGTTAGAATGTATTTGATCTACGTTTGTCACACACGTTAAAATATTTAGTTTTATACATGTTAAATATTTAGTAATATTTAGAATTAAACATTATTTACGCAGAATTATTTTTTTTAACCAATTCACCTTTTTGTTGTTGTTAAACATATGCTGTTAAATGTGTAGGAAGCTGTGGGGATGGCATTTGTCAAATCAGATTTTCAAGCCATCCAACAAACAATCCATACAACAACCACATATTTGAAAGGCACTCATGTTAATATTATATGATTAATAACTTAACAGCGCAACCAACACAACACCACCAATAGTTGGAATTAGTATTTATGCAACAGTGCACAATGGGAAATGAATAATGCCGTAGTAATTGTATTTAGTAGTTTTCATTTTACATATTAAAATTAATTAGATTAGGTTACAACAACTTAAAAAGGACACCCCACGTAAAAATATTACGATACACTGCAAAACAATCCCTTATCTGAGTCTGCCTTATGTTAACCAACGGGGTTTTAATAAGGTAAATCAATACGTACACAATATCAATTACAATATAGCCTATCAACTGCATCCATGTATTCATTTTATTTTTACATAAACTCGGTTAAAGAACGGACAGTCAATCTCAAAACATGAGGAAACATTAAAAGAAAACATGAGGTCTAAGCCTTTAAAACCATACTGAGCAAATTAAGCACATTTTCTTGTGGGTCTCATTATTCTGGACAGAGCTGGATGTATCACCCCATTTCTCACTGTCACTGAACAATACATAACCATGACAACCTAATAAAACCTTGAGGATGAGAGTGTCCTCTGATGGTCTGATAATAAAATCATCCGTGTGCACTCACTACTGTAGTACAACGCCTCAGACCAGAGCCAGGCACAAGAAAGACACACTCCAAAAGTGTCACAAAAAAATAAGACAAAGTTTCGAAGAACATGCGTGAAAACAATTTATATACGTTCAAGAAAAAAAATGAATGTATTTCCAAACAATAACATGTGCATACATTCCATATGTGTTCAGCTGTTGCTCAGCACAGACGCGCTGGGAATATCAGTCAAGTACAATAAAATCAATCTTTTTCCAGTTTTGCCAGTCCTTAAGAGAATACACTGAATAATGATTTTCTTGCTTGAGAGAATATACAGATGTCTTTTGGAGAGATAGGGGCTTTGTAATCTATCAACTAGTGTGTGTTATGAATACAGTGATGTGGATAAGCAGGTGTATGCACCATCTCCTCACTCAAACGCATACATTTAATGGGCAAATATTGTATTTTGTGTAGCATAATGAGTTGATTGGCTTTTATTTTATATCAATAGTCAAATATATGTTCTGGAGGTTTTTAAGTATTTTAAAATACTCAACAAAGCTGCTATTATTAAACAAATATGAAATATTGTTACAGTTTAAAACAATATATAACATTTCAGCAGTCATTACTCCAGTCTTCAGTGTCGCATTATCCTTTCAGAAATCCTTCGAATGTGCTGATTTGGTGCTCAAGAAACATTTAATATTATCATCAAAGTTGAAAACAATTGTGCTGCATGTTTAATAGTGTTCTGGGAAACCACGATTGAAATATAAATCCTTATAAATGTCTTACATTTGATCAATTCAATGTGTTAAATATTAAGCAGTGCATAAATTGATTTCTTTACAAAATAATTAAATAGAAATGTGCTTTTAAGTGTATGTATATGCAATGCAATTAGCATTACATTAAGTGTGTACTCACATGGCCTTGATCATCCAGCTCATTGTTGGTGAGTTTGAGTTTGTCAAAGCTGACCACTTGTCTCATCCAGGTGTCTCCTGAAGCCAGTGAATCTGGGTGGATGTAGACCCTGGGTGGCACTGGCGAATCTGCGTTTCCCGCCACCATCCACTTTGAGCTGTGATACACATACCTGCAAACATGAGCATATAATTGCCATGACGCTCAGTTCCTGTATGCAGCCTATGAGTCAGTGTTGTTAACAATACCAAAAGTTACTCATCCACTCATACGTCCAGTTTTTGATTGTTCAAAACACTTCTAACAGACCATACAAATTCAAGATAAACGAAAACTCCCATTGAACCTTATTTTTTGGACCATTTTAAAGTATGAACTTGTGCTAAAAGTATGTTTAATATTAACATAATTAATGGAAAGCATTAAAAAAGTTCTGAGGGGCACTCCTTAAGTGCTGTTTGCAGGGCATTTCCTCAGCTGACTGCCTGAGGCACAGCTGGATGCCTTTAGTTCAGGCCATGAACACAGTTGAAAGTGCTTAACTGCGACGCCTCTGCCAAAGTCATCACCCAGCTCTCAAACATGAACGAAACTCTCATTCCGCCCCTTTTGTTATTGCCTGGCGGCATTAAACATCCTCCGTGTCAGTCTTATTCTCTCTCAGAGCACCCCACTAATGCTGCCATGAATGTGCGTGGCGTGCATGTGTGTTCATGCACATTAATCTGTTGATCTAAAGTTGAACAGATAAAGACCATATTTATCCGTACAAAATGTGTGCTTAAAACTAAAACAATTTTGTTCTTCGCACACATGCGCGTATAGTGCCAGGCATTTTTGTCATTTCCTGTTTGGAGTCCTGTTTAGGGTTATGCTCTACGTAGCAGGGAAAGTGTTAAAGAAAAGTGAAACCCAAGACCAAAAAGGACTGGAAATTTGATTAGCCCTCTTTCATCTTTCATAAATCTGCCATCTGGCACTAGCACAATCAATAAAGATCCAACTTTATGTGACACCTTTTTGGACAGATGGTGGAGTGACTGCCCATTAGAGTCCAGCAATATTTAACACATGCAGTACACTGTACCTTCAGTCTAAATGAAAATTGCAAGAAAATTCAATCTAAAAGCGTTTTTCGAAATGGTTTGCTTGACTTCAGACATGCTTGTGCAATTTCTCGTGCACACAACACAGCAGCAAATAGACCAAGTTACGTATTGGGTTACTTCACTGACAGAGTAAGTGATATCAGAGCATGCGTTTACATCAGGTTGAGTTTGCACCATGTGCGTTTACTGCGTGAAAAACAAATAAGAAGAAAAAGATGGGCATGCCTGAAGTTGACAAAGAACTGAGAGACAAACAAGGCAACACCTGGAGAAAGGGAGCTATAGCGCATACAGGATATTTGTGAATAAATTAGCTAGAGAGCGCCTGCAACAGAAATCCGAAAATCTAGGCCGCTCCATATTTTCCTCCTTCTTCTCTCAGATATATGCCATAACAAATAGCCACATTACAGAGCAAAGTAATTCAAGTAACACGTAAAGAAAGATTTAACAAGTCTAGTATAAACTCTATGTCCCTTGAAAAGGGCAGTGCGCCTAAGCAAAGTGAGTAAATTCCAATAAAGGCTGCATTTCCAGACCCGAGCCCTCGAGACACATGAGGCATTCCAGTGACAGCTCTTTGCTCCGTTTGCAAAGCCTTGTGGTAAATTCCCCAGCCAGGAAGAAAATCCTATTTAATTTTACAAGATCTTTTGGCTTCTAAAATCCTCCATGATATTTGGGGTCTCTAAACGGTTGTCTTCAAGGCCAGTCCTCGAATGGCTGTGGTTTTATTTTCAGTAAATTAATACATTCATCTAAATGAAATTGTACTGGACGATTAATGCATTGTCCACTTAAGTGTCACAAACTATTAACACAGTAACATCCACAATGTTTCTTGTGTTTATTAAAAAAAAAATGAGACAAAGGTGGGTAGCTGCTTACATTGTAGCAGACTAAAGTTTTAAAGAAACAAACACATTTTATTTAAGTGTGTTGCACTGATGTATGATTGATGAAAAATAAATCCTCCTTTTGCTTCTAATCCCCTGAAACTAAGGACAGATTTCAGCCGTTTCCAGTTCTGTTCTCAGACATCAGCGTGTGGGACTACAGCACAAACACAACACAAATAGTTTCACTGAATACAAACACAATTCAGATGCGTTTCTGGATTTACAGTATGTTGATTGTAGGAAGAAACGAGCTAATCAATTCTAGGTTGGACATTAGGTCTTTATTTACTAGTAAATAAAAATCTACTTAATTTGGGAAGACTTAACAAGCTTGTAATTATGGAAAGGACGAGTGCTCAACTCCAGTCCGTACATGCAGGCTTTAGCTGCATTCAAATGAAGCTTGTGTGATGGAAAGTTGTCATGGTGAGAGCAAAATCACAGGGACACACTACACCACCTTCAATGCTGATACGGCAACTCTGTCAGGGTTGCCGTCAGTGTAGCTTATTCATGTAAATCTCCCACCCCATTTCAAGGGGGATCAACTTCCCAGTTTACAGACAAATTTTCAGATCATTTTGTTATTTTCCTGCGCTCTCACTGCCTGCTAACAGCGCTACACACTCTCTGGAGCAGCGTTTACCTGTATCTCTTGTTATCCACTGGTACAATGTCCATGGCAATGTAAT
This sequence comes from Enteromius unitaeniatus, assembly GCA_032359435.1. Classification (NCBI taxonomy): domain Eukaryota; kingdom Metazoa; phylum Chordata; class Actinopteri; order Cypriniformes; family Cyprinidae; genus Enteromius; species Enteromius unitaeniatus. The sequence goes on along the minus strand of JAUMHI010000048.1, from coordinate 11,749,153 downwards.
ATTGTTGATGTGGATCCAGTCCCACGATTTTAACTCTCATAGCTGGGAACATTCTCCTGAAACACAACAGATTGTAATTACATGTTTAATTAACAAATATAATGATAGCCTTGACAAATAGGGTAAAATAATCTAAAAATGCTAATAAATAAATTAATCACTTAATTAAATCGTTTAAATAAAAATAGTGTGTTACTGTGACTCTAACGCCAACAAAAGCATACTATAAATAAATTAAAAAAAGTGGTAAGATTGTCTTGTTGACCATTAGCAAATAGTAGCAGGTCTCTGATCAATTAAAAAGATACTAAAATATCCACAAAATGGTTCAAACAAACTAAATAAACTGAACAAAAGGGCCATATAAAACCTGACTGGTGTCTAACAAGAAATTTTTGTTTAATTCCTCATTTTACACTTCAAAAGCAACTTCTTTGTCTTTTCATTTAAACGTCATAAATCTCTTTGTTCATAATGAGAGAAAAGTGTCTGGTGGCTCCCCCAACCCCCCACACCTCTAAATTTATAGGGTTATTATTAGCAGGGGCATAAAATACACGCCGCTATTCATGCAGTCTCGCCTTAAAATCTGAGTAATTATTATTTCAGGCTCTGTTTTGTACAAAATATACAAATGAAAAGCCTACGGTATAACTTGTTAAATAGTTTGAACACGAGTTATTTTGTTTGGTGAATGGTTCCGGAGAAAACAAAATTGTTTACAGTTCCCACGACAAAAATTGCACACTCGTGATTTATTGCAGCAGCGTAATCGGAAGAAAGGGTCTATTGATGATGAAAACGTCATGTCTTTTATAGGCCTAAGCAATAGCTACAGTAAAAATGTAGTGAGTGAGAAATTGTACAAACCTTTATATTGCTAATTTTATCATTCGGATCTACATTTTTTAAGGAACAAAAATGGTTTCTTGTTGCTTTTTATTTTTGTGTTTGTCTGAATTATCCCATTCGTTATCGCTACCAAAACATTTGAGACGTTTTATTCTCTGTAAACTGAGGGGCGTGAATGACAGCTTTTTCAAAGACAGTTTAATCATTTTTCACTGGCAACGACTCATTTAACGAGGTCCATTTTTTTTTCTTCCTACAGGCAACAACACAGACTTCTATTAATAATCTCTACTTTACAGCCATCCAGTGCAATCAGGAAGTATTTTAAGCACAACTTCAACCTGTGTTTTAAGACGAGGAATTACACCTATAAAAGGAGACATGTTTTCATGTTGGTTTGATCGTAAAGTGTAAAAATGGCACGGAAATACCTGGCAATCCCGCCGAGAAAGAAAGGGGCGAAAGGTCTTACTGTGAAGTGTTTAGGTTAAGTTATATGCTCGGTTAGGGCTGTAATTGACGCAAGAAAACGCAAAACATATTTCGGTGTATTAATTAGAAACAGTGGTTGTTGTCCTGTTACAAGGCTAGGTAGCAGAATAAGGCTAGGATAGTTTGCCATCCTGCACAGATTGTGGTTTGTGATTAGGTTTACTTCTGCCCCCATGTGTAACACATTAGCGCCTTCATGTTTTCAGTCCCCGCGCGCAGCCACGTCTCTTTGCCAAGCAATTTTACCTTAAAATTATTTGAGCGTCAAAAAGAAAAAAAGACAGTAGTATATAGGATACTTGCCTATGTATATAAATCTATAACAAATGTCCGAAATGATTAAAAAAAAAAGATAAACTAAAGTTTTACATTAATAAAATAACTAGAATTTAATTGTAATATTTGTTGGTTTAATACATTTTCGAAAAAGGTTTCAGCTGAAAATCATTCAATACGTTTTCTTTGTTTTTTTTGGACGTGGTGTACTAATATTTCTAGGCATACAAAAAAATAGCCTGCTTTACTTGCACCTTAATTGGAATGAAAAAGCAAATAATATTTATTCAAACAAAAATTGCAAATATGTTTTTAAGGTTCAAAATAGTACATATGGTTAATAGAATGTGCCACACTCAAACTTATTAATTATACGCCTAATAATAATACACTTTATGACACTGACCCAAACTTTCTTTTTGTTTCACGGTTTTCATTTAAATCATAAACAAAAAATGGCTTCAAGCTTGTTGTTAATGTCACTCTCATTTAACTCTGAATATTAACCAAATCCTTTTTTTTTTGCTTATTATTATTAAAATTAATATTCATAAAATATTAGCAAAATATTAATGCCATTGTTTCAGCCTTTTATTTGCTTTGGCTGTATTGCAGGACTTGAAATTGAAAACACAAAACAGGTTCATTACGCAAAAGGTGCCTCCAAAGTAGTTCCCTTCATATTATTCCATATTTTTTAACAGTCGTACAAAAAAGGGAGCGCCATTGACCCGTGTTTGTTTATCACATTTTCAAGAGGTTTGGTTTACATTACACACGATTTAATGTATGTTTAAATTTGGTTAAACATAGCTACTGCCTATACCAGTGACATGAATAAAATATTTTAAAATGTGCTGCCACTGTCTGATCCAATGTGTTGAACTTGTCCTCCATAAATTAGATTTTTTTTTTAAATTTCATAAAAGGTTTACCTTCCTGCCTTTGTGATGATCATTTCTGTGCCAATGTCGTGGAATCGTTTCCACAGGTCAGCACACTGCAGCTCCACCTGGATCTCCTCCATGGAGGCTGAGGCTGAGGGGTCGCAGGCGGTGGGGGTCAGGTCCGCCGGGGAGCCGAAGGAGCACGACGTCCTCTCCGCCAGACCCTCGCCGTCGGAGCCCGGGCTGGCCTCTGAATCTACAACGAATAAATAAAATCATTATAACGCCTCGGGAGAACCAGATCACCTGCAGCCGTGAATGATAACGACTAGGACTCCATCATGGATTGCGGTCTATAAATATTGCATTTAAAATGCAGCAAAATAAATAAAGTGGAAAAATCTGATTCAGCAGCTTTAGAATATTTTAGTGTTTAGCCTACTGAAAATGCATGTTGTGTGATGATTTTTGGACATATGCGGGGTTAACAGACTAATGTCACTGATAAATTGATAAAAATAAAATTCACAGAACGAATAGACGAGAGTTGATTAGGCTATTTTTATAAACGAAATTGTCAATAAAATAAAAAGTTGTTTCGAAACTCTCGTTCTTGGCTGTTTTCGTGTTTTGGAGAAAAAACATAAAACATAAAGAAAAACAACTTTTTTTTAACGTTTTTTAAAAAAAGAATATTGTCATTAGAGCTACCACATCAAACGTGTCTGATTTACCAGGCATAGCCTACAGTAGGTTAATAAGATTAAAGACAAAAGTAAAAGCAGAGATAGAAAAACAGAGGCCCTGCCATCGATAAAAGAATAAAATAAAGAGAGTTAAAGAGAAAACTCCCAAGAAAACGATGCTACTGTGGTTGTGATTGTATGATTCAGGTGTCTGCAGAATCTACAAAGGTTATTGAAATGAGCCGGATTGTTTTTGGCGGTGTATGTCTGCGCAACCATAAGCTGCAGCCCTGGCCAAACCACCGGCACCCCGCGCACAAACCCCTCTGTGGCCCTAGAGCCCGAGTCAGACTTTCATCAGCCTCGTGAGAGATTCAATCAGCGTAAATACACTAATGAAGTCCATCGTCTCTTTCACGCGACCTCTCAGGCATGTCCTTAACTGCATCCAAACCCGTCTATGTGCTGCTGTCACTGAGCCACTCCACCAGAGTTACTACCACCAACACAACAACAATACAAGCTATAGCTGATCCTTTCACCATATAAGAGATGATAAACATTTAACTCACATTTAACATGGACAATGCTGACTAATCCCACAACTGTCCTGGAGTTCATTTGGGCTACTTCAGACAAAGGTGTTCAGTAATTTATGGCTGTGAAGATTTCACGCAAAGACGCAAATACAAACGAATAATTCATATGCTATTATAGCCTCTAGCAGACTGATAGGCCTACTTCTTCCGCCTGTTGATACTGCAGCACACCACGTTCACATCAACACATTCATTTCGCCGTATAGAGCTAGAATTAGTTGTGAATGACCTAATTTTTTCTTGGGACAGAGGCGAACTAAGCATGAAATTGCAGCGTAACCCAATCCACCAGGAACAGAACCACCTGTTTCCGCTGGACTTCATTCAGTCTCATGTAAGAGGGAGGTAATAAAAATAAAGATTAAGACTCCTTTTAAATGTACACATCTGTCGTCTTTCATTTTGACTGTCTCTCTGGGAATTATGCAAGCGAGGGGTAAAAATATGATGGTTAAAATGACACCAAAGGAACGTCATTTTAAAACCTACAAAACACTAAACCTGACATGATGGAGGAATTTAGGAGTATTCAATAAATACGTCTATTTATTAATGAATTTAAAGGCGTCATTAAATAGGCTCAATATTTGGTTTGAATCACAAATACAATCCTGTCCGAGTTTTATCTAATCAAGTACATTTTTATAATTTTATTTGTTCATTTATTGCAAAGCTATGAAAGAAACAATGGGCAAAGCTAAACTCTTGTTACATTAAACTGTCAGTGATGTGCTGAATAAAAGGATATAAAATATGACGCACAAATATGGATGAATATTGAATCTGTACTGTACTGTTGTTCTTATGTTTCCATTTTGTGCTCACCCAAACTGACTCGAATACAGCATCGAGTCCTTCGTGTCTGAGGATATCAACCTCAGATGAGAAGTTTATCTGCATGCATGCAGTTATTAATAATTTAATAATTATTACACCGCTTAATTAAATAACACAATCCAATGTTGTCGTTTTTTCGAGTCGTGTTGCTAACAAGATGTTCTACTCTGCACAATATATCAAATCTCTGTTTGGCCAAATAAGAATATGAGCATTGCGCAGTTAAGTTAAAATGCTTTGTTAATTCATTATATTTTTGTCATAATAGGCCTATTACATAATAGCTAGCAACCTATAGATCTAAGTTTATTGGGTCTACTTATAAGCTATGTTAACGTAGAATTTGGCTTTTTACAGTTAATGTTTTATAGTTCGACGTGGAAAAAATGCGTTTCATTATTTCTGCGGTTATTATTGGTTCAGTACGAATCCGTGCACATGGAGGCCTACTGTGACCCGTTGGCCCAAAATGCGCAATCTCAAAGAAATCAAATCAAATATTGTTATTATTGTATAACATTTAAAAAGTAACCCACTAAAAGCTTTTTTTAATGAATTAATTAAAATGATTGTTGTGGATACTCACTTGTCCCAGTTTTCGCCCTCCTCTGAAACATGCTCTTTGGTTTCAGAATTGCCGAACTAACTTCTGTCTGTCTGTGCTCACTATTATTTTTAAAATGAGGCGAATATTCATATTTTAAATGCAACGTCAGTGAAGGGCTAGTCTATATCAGAATATGTACAGAATGATCAGTCAGCAGCCTGTTGTGCGGAACCTAATGGTCTGCCTAATGGAGAATGCTTCTGAAGCGAGACTAATGAAGTGATGACTAACGTTGCAACAGTTGAACTACAGCGATGAAACCAAGAAACACACACACACACACACACACACTCTCGCATGTGCGTGAACTCACCAGAACGCTTATCTTTTTAGGAGATCTGGAAACGAGCATAAGAGGCACAAACTGACATCTACAGGGAATCATCTCAAACTGAAACTGAACGTTCATATTTCCAAATAATTTGTATAAAGACATACTCTACTATTGACCTAATAAAACACAAGAGAAAGATCTGACGGTATTGAAATATAACCCACCACTAAATTTGAATCAATGCACTAATCGGAACTCAAACAAGATCCTTTTCTTGAAGAATTAATCACGAGTTTGTTCTATTGTAGAATTCTCTTTAGATGCACTTTTTGTACTTTAGAACAATGAAAGCTGTGATATTCCAACACTATTTGGCTGTCATGAATTAATGTAGCCTATTTGAAAACTTAAAAAAAAATAGGGCTTTAAATTTCAAATTTACTGACATAGAAATGCATCATAGCTTTACGTATTTTAACATTTTTTTTTCTTTCAATATTATTTAGGCTATGATATTGCTTTTCAGTGATATTTGGGCTCACTGCACAGGCCTATAATTGGGCAAAAAGTGAATCTGCAAATGCGGTATTATACGGTATGTGCTGTGCAACTCAGTTTGCCATGTCACCACGCACTAACCCGGATCGATATCCAGACAATTAGCAGGATCCTCGCCGTCTCCCAATTGTCCGTTGCTCGCGAGGCTCTCCATAGACAGCTCCAGCTCCTTTTCTTCCCAGCCCCGTAGCTTCCGCTTCTTGTTTGTCCCGATCAGGGCTTCTACTGAGAAGGCGTGCGCTCTTGAACTCAGAGCGGCAGCGGATCGTCTCCTGTCACTCATCTCTCCCACTGCAAATCCAACGGAGGAGAAATAAAAACTCCGTCCAGGCGGCAGGCGCAGCAAAATGTTTATAACGGGTGGATTTAGGTCTCCGGTGATGACGGTAATCCAAACCCAAATCTAATTTATGTCCTTTAAAGGCTCAAATATAAAAGAACCCATTCCCAACGAAGAGACTTTGGCTCAATACCTTGTCCGAGAAGATAGTTTGTTAATATATCTCGATGTTTTGAGTCTCCGTCCAACTTCTCCACGTTTCTTTTTCTGTCGTTGAGTCCCCTCTGATTGATATTCACTTCTGGAAAACTTTTTTCGAAGCGTTAGGGGCAACCCTCTCAGTGTTTGTCAAGCCCAGCACGACCAATGGGAAGCGCAGGAAGGGAAAGAGCCAAAATATGTCGTCCAATGGAAGAGGAGGGAAATAACAAGCATGGTGGAGAAACTCAGAGCTGGAATTTGGAGATGGCCATCTTACAGTGAATTAAGCTCTTTGGGTTTAACAAGCAGATAAAGTTGCTATCTGCTCTGAAAACATATGCTTTTGTTCCTTTGTCGAAAAAAAAACCCCGCTTTTAGTTCGTATCATTAGCTACGTTATACATCATTTTTAATATTGTTAGTAAAATGTTATTAAGTTTTTGTTATTCGTCCCGCTGGGTCATTGTAAAATTAATCAACCTATCCGACTTTTCAAATTGCTGCTTAATTTGCACGAATAAAAGTTTTTTCAGCAGCCTAAATGAGTTTTCCGTTTTGATGCAGCAGTTTGGTTAATAATAAACTCCACAGAACTGAATCCGCTTTATCTGAACACAGATTTCCTCTGCATAATCAAAAAGATCACCATGACCTTGTGTAGCCTATATGTTAAGCAACAGCCCGTTTTCAATGTTAAACAAATGTTACATTTCACTGTTATCAATTATTAAAAGCAAGTGAGTGATTGTGTAGGCTTTTTATGGAATTTGCAGAGACAGAATACTGTTGTAATTAAGCTTCATATAAAAGTGATAAGACCATATTAACACGAGTCCTGTTGGTTCCCGTGATCTGTCGCTGAATCAAATTGGAATAAAATTGGAAAACTGAAGTTTTATCTTCGAAGTGTAATATAACAAAAAGCAATATGGCACGTTGACGTGAGTCTTTTTTTTTTTTTTTTTTTTAAATAAACAGGGATTTAAATAATTAGATAGATGCTAATTGTTTTATGCGTTTTAATCAAGAGTGATATTAAATATTAGGCTTCCAAAAATTTGTAACTGCTCAAACAATGACTGTGCTAAATTGTTTAATATTTAGTTTATTTACAATGGTTTGCTTATTGTGTAGAACAAAATAACAAACAACAACTAAAGTTTATGTGCCCGCAAATAGCAAAACGACTAAAAGCAGTTGGATTGAATAAAAGCACAATCAGCATTAGAAACAAGTCAATAGCCTAAATATTTAATATAATGTAGCCTAATAATTATTTAAAAACAAGATTTCAAAGTAAAACACGAAAAACGAAATTATAGAGCAACTTCAGACATGCAGGCTACAAAGAAACAAAATGACATTCAATGCTTTAGATCTTTACCGCGAGTGGCTGATCTAATCTAATAAAATGCAGAAACTCATAGTGGAGCCTTACTCTATTACAAAAAAATGTTTGGGTTTTCTTCCACGGTAAGTATTTTATTCCTTTTTTATTATTTATTTTAATTACAGTTTATTATTTTCATTTAGCCTAATTAATTTAATGTCTCAAATAAGTCATTGAATTGACTATGAAGCGCATCTAGCCACCAGTGTACCCACATAAAATTATTCACAAATAATACAAACAATGAACTGATTTACGATATTTAAGATTCAACTGTTAATCTGTGAGATCCTGATTTCCCTTCGAAGCGTTATTCAAAGCCTTTTTTAATTGTTTGGCTTTCTATTTCCTTCCAGAGTGATTTTTATAAGATCAAGTAAAATAGCCTTTTACACTGCATTATTCTGAAACCTGAATGCGTTCCCTTTCCATAACTTATTTAATAGTTTACTAAATGATTCGTGCTTTTAATTCGCCTAAATAAAGCGTGAATAATATCGCTTGGCTACAAGCAGCTGTGCTCTGAACGCATTGTTTTTAGGCTAATTATAAAGACTGAAAGTCTCAAGGAAGATCGTCTTTTCGCGGTAAGTCTCATTAGAGGGACACTGCTCGACTCTAGCTGGAATTTAGGTTCCCAAAACACACGGGATCCTTTTCCCAAAGAAAATTAACAAGTCGGTTTGACGGTTCCATTGCCTAATCGCAGAATGTAGTATATTTTGATGATATTAACGCTTAATTAGAGGGAAAAAAGGCTGACCCCTGCCCTCAGAAAAAGAGCTCAAGGGCTCACAACATTCACATCACAAGACTAACGCAACACACACTTGACGCTTGTTTCATGAGCACACACCGATCATGGATAGTTATGATAAACACCTGCTAAATGTCGGACACATTTTTCTCCCGTAATCCAATATTAACAAGAACCTATGCTTGTACTTTTGCTGTTATTTCTATTTTGCAGCACATATGGAGTCTATACCAAAGGTACAAACCTGGCACAAACATCACGTGCTAAAAATAGCGCATTTGATCAAGGCGCAAATGAAGAACACATCAAAGCGAAGAGCAACGTGAAATACTGTCAAATAACAAATGACTGCTCCTCGCCATTCCGTCAGCATACATTACAGAGAGCGAAAGGGCTGCTCTAAACAAACGATTCATTTTGCTGGAGGGATCACTAATTGCTCCGTGGAACGAATAAACTTCCCACCTAATCCTCCCATATATCCTTAGATTCAGAACACAGCTTGGCGAATAACGCATGTTTGTGTAGCTCGCTGGAAACCTTTTCAATCGCCGTTTAAAGAATCTGAGAAAATGCGGGTAGAGTAAATGATGTTTTCTCATTTCATGATTTATGATGACTTCTTTTAGAATTAATTCAGAGCAAAGAAGTTAATAAAGCTCAAGTCATAAAGCAGGAAATGTCATTTTTTTTGAATATATAAAAGACGACGGACGAAGAATTTGAAATACTTTCCGATTTAAAAGTACATGCATAACTCATTTTAAATATAGAACACAAATACATTTTGGCCTTGGTATCTTTTGTATTTTAGATTTATAGACTTGTTTTTGTTTTGCTGGCTACTTTTTTCTTTGAGCATTTCTTTTGAGCATCTTTTGACATGAGCAAAGTATTTATATGTTGCATTCCTTTATTTTCAGAGATGAATTGGTAAATTCTTGTGCAACATAATAATTAGAATGAATTGCATTAACTTGCATGGAATTTAGCTGGCCAGCCTTATAATTTTACTTTGCCTTACGGACAGACAATCATGCCACCTCCTCACAGATTTTTTCTTACAAGGGAAACAAGTGAAATACGATTAAAACATTATCCTCTGACAAGCACAAATTTCTCCGTCACTTCATTTGTGCATGGTGCATGCATGAGGTGCCTACTATGTCAACTAGTGTCCTTGAAGAGGCTTGGAGTTGGCTAGACATCCAGTTTCTCCTGCACGTGTTTGTTAAGGTACGTGTGAGGATTTTGAACTGTTATTCACACAACAATAAAAAAAAGTAAATTATTTATTTGCTTAAATAAAAAAAAGGACAAAAATACAAGACGAAAGCAAACAAAACTGATTGTTTCAATAGACATGGGTAATCTGTGACAGTGGTGTAATTTACTTACCAAAAGTTTTCACTATAGTAAACTGAAGGAATCTAACACAGACAAAGAATAGTTCATTGCATTTCACAGCTTCTAAATCCTTAATAGAAGCCCACCAGTTTTCTGACTTCCTTCATCACGGGAGCTGCGAGGCTGCGAGCTTTTTCTGCTCCTTTGGCTAACAGGCTCTCAAGATGGCCTCGGTCGGCCCTCAGTCTTTGGATCTCCAGCTGAATAGGTTGCAGCTTCTGTACAATAGCCTCGGCCACCACAATTTTGTATTGTCCAGTGTCCATACCTTTAGCCAGTCTGACCACCTCCTCCACGCTCTGTCCACACACAGCCGCGTGCATGGAGACTAGGTTTGATACACCGGGCCGACTCTCAGGCTCATAAGTCACTTCAGAAATGAAGTCAGTCACAGCTCTGCGAATCTTAAGGACAATGTCATCAGGCGTATCAGTCAGGAAGACCGTAGCTAACTTTTGGGGGTCTGACTTGGACATCTTAGAAGATGGATTCCGTAGAGATTTCACCTTTCGAATGGCACCTGAGATAAAAAGCAGGAAAATAATAGTCCATTATAATTATTAACTGTAATATAATAAAAGATATAATTACAATATTAAATAGAACTATATATAGTTAACCAAGTGTTGAAATAATATTTACATTTACATTTGAACTGATCAAAAGGGAGCTTTACAATGTTACAAGATTTCTACTTCAAATAAAGGCTGTTTATGATATTAATAATTCACTAATATCAATAAGAATGATAATTAAAGAGCTGAAGACTAAAGAATTATAATAATTTTGAAAGGATCATGTGACACCGAAGACTAGAAAAATGCCTGCTGAAAAAAAATTCCAATTTGACAACATTTTAAAATCTATAAAAATAGAAAGCCGTTATTTTAAATAGTAACATTTCACTGTATTTTACTGTATCTTTGAAAAAATTAATGCTGTCTTGGTGAGCACATACCACAAAAACAATACGATACAATATAAAATGGCATATTAATAGTAGTAAGTTACTGACACAAAATATGAGCCAAACGTTGAATCAGTACAACACTCTGATAAATTCTTTACAGAATGAAATCTGTCTTTTATTTAGCTGTTCACCAAATGAACCTGCTCAGTTCAACCACTGCCAAAAAGCAGTGCAGGAAACATGCCATTTAATATTGATTTCTTTGAAAAGCTTCCTTTACAATACGGCCTGACCATTTCAAAACAAAAGTAATCGTAGGATGCATTTTTCCACTTTTTCCAAGATACATTTCAGTAAATTAGCATTACATATAGTGCCCACTGGTCGTACAATCATCAGCCTGAAATGAAGAATCTCAGGAAAGCAACTTGGTTGTGTAAATATTATTTCTTTTTTGGAATCACAACACAGATGGGCTTTAACGGTCGGATCTTTGATTTGGTTTCAGGGTACAACAGATATTGTTTGGCTTCTTCAGCTTTGGCTCTAGGATGCAGGCACAGTCTTCCTTCACATGTAAGAAGAGCGATATGAACCGGTCCTTTGTGAAGTCATTATAGGGAAACCCCCCAAATCCATTATCACCCCATCACTCAGATGGAGGAGGAAGAGAATACTCCTTTAATCAAAGCGCCATCGCACACATGACCGGTTTTTATTTTGTGCTTTTATGATGGCGATAATTACAGTGAATGAAAGACTAAAGCTCAAACTGACGATTCAACATGCCAGCCATGTGTGCGCATGACTTTTTGTGTAAGGGTACGCTGTTGTGCGCGTGTCTAACATACAGCGAGGAGCTGGAGAAGACACATGAGAGCACTGACTCGTGTGTGTGTGTGTGTGTTCGCTGAATGACACAGAGTAATTTGTCTTACTTTTCCACTTTTCAGGGTTTGTGCTGAGGTGAATCTTAATGAGGAAAACAGTCTGATTAAAACGGGAAGTTAATGTCATGAGGTAAAATGAAAACTCCAAGACGTACTGAGCAGGGCACGAGGCTCTGGGAAGAACTCTCCATACTGGTTGTTAAAGATGCGGGCCAAGTCCTGGGCGAGCTCCAAATGCTGGATCTGGTCCTCCCCTACTGGCACATGTGTAGATCTGCACAACAATAACATCACTCTCTCTTCAACACAAAGCTGGGAATATAACCAGGCTAAGAATAAAATGTGCGAAGAGCACAGCCGGACGTACTTGTAGAGCAAAATGTCTGCAGCCTGTAGCACTGGATACGTATAAAGCCCCACACTGTCTACCTTCTGCTTGCTCTTCATCTGCATGGAAAAGAAACAGAGGATTTACCGCTGGACGGGGAGGAAAGTTCAAAATAAATCTGAAGCACCTTTCATTACAGTCTTATTTGTTTTCTTATGACAATGAGGTCTCACACCAAGCCCTTTCTCAGTTTCCCACATCGGCTGAATGAAGGAGTTTTGCCACATTAACACACACAGACAGCATCCAAAGGCCACTTTCCGCCACGTTTCACATGCACTCAGCTGTTGAGTAAACAGTTAGGTGTTTTCCCTGCAGCGGTGGGAGGCTTCTGGCCGAGCTCCCTGTCAGCAGCAATATAAAAGGGTTGTCCTCTCTGGGTGAATCACAGTCATTATCAAGCCCTGTCTCTCCCTGCCAGGTCCGCCCACCCTCATGACGGGCACAGGAAAAGCCTGTCGCCGTGCCACATGGAGGGACGCCTGAGCGTTTAGACTGGCATGCTACAATCTTTTAGAGGGCTCAAATATATCACGTGTATTATCTATTTAACATACTCTCATGAGCAGATAAAACAGATAAAGCAAATGTCCTGTAATTACCTTCCATTGAGGCAGGTGCCGTAAACGAGGCATGCTGGTAACACAGCTAAGGATCCAGTAGAGCTCAGCGTGTTCCGAGACCTGCAGAGTAATTATATGATAAAATTTTCAGGGGGGAAAAAAAAACATGTAATGATGCTTCATTTCATATTTCATTGAAAAATCTATTTATTCAGAAATATATTAAAAGCACATTAATACATGCAACGCTATGAGAAGTATGTTTTTAATTTCTGAATTTAAAATACATTTTGATGGCATCTTTTAAGCAAATTAATGAATAATTTGAAAATCTTTTGTCCGATAACTTCAATTTGGTGTGACTAACATACAGAAATATGGAAGTAAGCAAACCCCTAGATACCTTCATAAATGTGTCAAGATTAATAAATAAAGTCAGATAATTTGATGTTTTCACGACACTGAAAATTTAGAATGTAAAATATAACTCCCCCAAAACTGGTGTTTATCACAATTAGATTTCAAAATAATAATAACTGCCAAAACAATATACCGTTTACATTGAGAGGTCTATTAAACATGCTTTTTTGTTTTTAAAGTAAAAAAAGAGGTATATATTTATTACATTTTATCTACACCCCAGAGTCATCAAATTTGAAAATTTTTTTTACGATCAACATGAAGTATAAAACTGCATTTCTAAGAACTTGGCGCACCATTAAAAAACTAAACTATTGGACACTTTTATTCTACCATCATGCTATCAAATGATTATTATTATTATTATTATTATTATATCACTTTGATATGCAGAGTGACAGCACTTTACACATAAAATAGGCATCTTCGTAGCGCCCCTGTGTGGCAGTGAAGAGAACACGATATTCCTCACCTCCCAACAGGTGCACAGTGGCACAATAGGAATGCTTTTATACGGCCATACTTTATCACAATTACTCAAACTGGTCCTTCTCTTGTTTCCAAAATCATATGAAAGGGCTCATTTGATTGGCATTGTGAAATCTGCACAGTCCCCAAGAGAGCGTGCACGCACACAGACACATGTTCAAAAGAAAAACACTCCTCAAAACCCTTCTGCTTCAGAGAATTAAACTTTACGAGTGCTGGCGACACGGCCACCATCTCTCATACTAACAAAAGGATTCTGAGGCATCTGACGTAAACCCAGAGAGGAACGATCATAAAACACGATTTTATGACACGGCACTGAAAGAGATATTTATTACAGTGAGCTAATCTATGTGTGAGGGTAACACAGCGGATATGAAGATGACTGAGGGACCACGGCGAAAAATCTGATATAGTGGGGGTGGATGTCTTCGATGACTTCATGTGTCAGATTTGTGCAATCAATAGAAACACAGAAATAGTAACTAAAACAATATAGCATTTAAACTACCCTCATTATTCCTCAGACACATACATACAAAATGTAATTAAGGAAGTCTGAAGTGTGAAAAGTTATTTTGATGTTATAAAGGGTTTCTAGTGCAATACATCCCAAACACACATCCACAAAGCACTATACTTAAGATCCGATTGATTTTTTTCAATGAAGTCAAGTGTTTTCCTTGGGCCAGGGTATTATTTTCACATGTGGAACAGTCTTGAGCTCGTATGTTCGATGGGAGGTCTTCAGTATTGCCAAGATATGTGGCATGAAGTTAAAATGGAATAAAATCAGGGGAGAGTGTGTGTGTGTGTCTGCAGGTTACACATGCTCTCTGTAAAGTTCCAGTGAGAAAACACACAAAATCCCGACACACTTACACTCTGCTGCACAACACACACAAACACACACACAGTTGAAAGCATATCAGGTGGCTGAGAGGAAGAACATGTCCACACTTATTATAGTTACCCTTCAAAAGTTGCTCAATTCGAGAGAAAATGTGCTGGACAGCTAGCGAGTTGCTGCGTACAGTAAAATCTATTATTATCCTTCTCTTTCTGCTTCATGTGGTCGTTTTGAAGTGAACCGTGAAAACGAATCTGTGTGTTTTCCCCATCCTGAGAATTTGTAGAGATAGGAATCGGTTTGGTAAAATAAGCATTTAAACCCAGCCTCCATTAAATAAATATTTGCCATTGGAAAATATGTTTTAGCTTAGCTGCCAGTGGTTCAGCCTAATAAAATGACCAGATGCCTATTTAGAAAGAAACTTTTGAAGACAGACATTCAACATTTTTGACATTGTATAGGAATAATAGTTGAATAAATAAGTGCACACTTTAAAACTATAATACTATTAGCGTTTTGGGATAGTTCAAACCAAAATTAAACTTCAAAATGAAACCCAAAATGATTCATCATCTATTCGCCCTCATGTTAGCCTAACCCTAACCATGCATTTCTCTTTTGCTGATCTGGAACACCAAAAAAGGAGAGTTTTTTATGTGCTAACTATTAAAGTGTTGCTTTGGACCCCACTGACTTTCATTGTGTTTAAATGTTCAATAGAAGAGCATGAGGGGGGAGTAAATGATGACCAAATATTCTTATTTGTGTAAACAACCCTTAATTAAGATAACTTAATATATGTTGCATACTTTAAAAAAAGGCTTCAAAGCAGAACTCACTTGAGACTGCTGGAAAAGGATGGAGCGAGTTGGGTCTATACCACAGGCCAACAGACTGGCGGCCATGTCCAGTATGTTTTCTCTGAGCATCTGAGCGTCCTGAGGCTGGGTGATGGAATGAAGGTCTACGATGCTGTACATGACGGGACTATACTCTTCCTGCAGGGCCACCCAGCTTTCTAGAGCTCCCAGATAATTCCCCAAGTGAGGAACACCTGTGGGCTGGATTCCTGAGAAAACCTGTGCTCTAGGTAGGCTCTGTAAAGAAAGAGAGAGAGGTTTGAGACCAAACCTGTTAAAAAGAAAGACAAACATTCATATAAAGGAGGGCATAAAAGCGAAAGGCAAAGAAAGTTGGTGGTGTGCATGCTGCCAGAATGGAGACGCCCTACGCAGTTTTCTGAATGTTATCAAAGTGATAAATCCGAAGCACGTTTCACACTAACAGAGCACCCTACCGGGTGAGAGAGTGCTAGAGCGGAACTGCTCCACAGCCAATGAAAACACTCCACAGTTCACATCCAGCCAATAGCAGCTTTTAAGAGCGATACAGTCGTGGAATAACAGTCACAAGAGTAGTCCTGCCCAAACCAGCAACAGAAGAAAGCAGTGCAATGCTATAAACCTATAAAGTATGTTAACGATTGGTAAAAATAAAACAAATGGGTCATTTTTCAGTGTTTGGACTGAGAAGGAAGCCCTCTACTCCTTAGTCTTTGTAAAAAAATAAAATAAAAAAAAAAGATTCATGCCCACTGATTGCTGGACAAATACTGTGTTACTAGCAGGCCAAGACTTCATATTCAAAACTTACAAAAACTGCCAAATACTCTTTGTACTTCATAAAAAGGTTAACTTTGTGACATAAAACATGAAAAGATGGAAAACACACTTACATTAAAAAAGAGCCATGAACACCTGCATGGGTATGTATGAGGTGACTTACTTTGGGGCCCAAATACAATCTGAGATGTATTGCTGATCTGAAATCAGCCTGACTTCAGGGAAGCCTATAGGCAGGGGAATAGAATCACTGATCCAGAGTCAATAGGTAGTTATAAGAAAGGAGCAGGCTATTTATGCCATTACTGGGTGAGTAATTGCAGTGCAGTGGCCCGAACGTACAGGGCCTCTCTGAGGTGTCAGAAGTGATTTGGGGCAGAACGGAGCCTGGTTCATGTGTGTTCTCACCTTGCGTTGTTCCCCTCTTCCCCTCCGGCTGATCATTAACCATCCAGACATGGTAATGGTGTCATTTGAGACAATCACACATAAGCTGAATCAACACTAGGCCCAACTACCGAAGGAATAATCAACCTATCGCACCTCCCATCTACCGACAAGAAGGAATGTCTGAAAAATTTGATTTTTTTTATATATATAAATTTTTTTGGCGGCTGGCGTGATGAGGGAATTTTATTCAGGAGGTACATTACATAGTAACCTTAGAAACACCCATTTCAATGTCATTATTATTTATTAGGGTGTAGCTATGGTTTTAACATTGACAGGGATTTTTTCAGGATTTCAATTATTGTATTATGTAACTAATCAGTTACATAATACAGTGCAATTCAAATCTTTAATACCTCTAGTTTACATGTTCAGTCTATATATATATATATATATATGAGGCATTTTTCACACTGTGTTGATGCCATAAGTTTTTTACTTCTTTATTTAGTCTAAAGTCAAATGAAAAGGCCTGTGTTTTCAAATGTAAATTTGATTTAATAAAATAATCAAATGTATTAATTCATTCATTAATTAACTGAAATAAAATACAAAAGAAATTATGACATACAACACTCTTCTATTCTCACCTGCAGATTTGCTCAGATTCACTGACTTCCTTGCTCTCCTCAGCTGTCCCACCAGAACAAACTACTTCTTGATGACACCTGGCAGGAGCAGCAACTTCTCTCCTAATTTTTTACACTGACAAACGCAACACTGTTGTACCACAGCACAGCAAAATAGCTAAAAAATTCCTCCAGGTCTACCATATGGAGTAGACATTAAACCGTATGTGTGTGTGCACAAGATGATAGAGTTACACTTACAATCCCTGTTCTTACACTCATGTAGGCACTTTGTAGGAGTATTTAATTGTAAGACTATCTGTGTGTGTTCCTAGTAAGTAAATCTAGAAACGGCAAAATACATGGAGGTCAAGAGGATTTGGGATCACTGCATCTGAAGTGGTTAAAAAAATGGTCAAATTCTGCAAGTGAAATAAAATAAAATTAAAATCTGTAATTAGAACTTTAAGATGGTCAAGCAACCTCCATTTGACCAGCTGAGGTGGATTGACCCTTTTACACCAACAAGTGAAAATATGAAAAAAGATTTATTAGATTTGAAAACAATACCTTATATTTTGCAAAATGTCATGCTCAGACAGGATTTGTTTTGGAAAACAATAGTTTTTTTGGGTGGTGGTGGGGGGATGGGGTCACATTGAACAGAAAAAAACAATGATGCAATTAGCTTATCACTTTTAAAACTTTTTTCATACGTTTTGTTGACACCAAAAACTATTTATCCAATCGAAATCTACATTTTTTTCATCTTTCACTTGGTAAAACTCAGCCAAAATAGTCAGACACCCTCACACAAATCATATAAAAGAGTAAAAAAACATCAACGTATTAATCGTTTGAAAGTTTCATGAAAAGGACATTTGTATTTACACATATTTAGAGAGTCGCACGAGGTCTCCACTTGATATCCAGTATATATTTGGGTAAAGGACTAACACACTGAGCATGCAATTACAACTAACCATTCAGATAAAATAAACTTGAGCTATTTAAACTCAAAATCAGTACTATACAAAAAGAAGCGATAAGGACCCTATAGAGCCATCCACTCCATGAACTCCTGGAACATCTTGGCAGAGACGCCCATCTTTGCATGCCAATTCCAACACTGCCTTTCACCACCCTTTATGGTTCTGCAGGAAAGCATCAGCAGCTCGGTAAATGTGGAGAAGCTCTCCACAGGAGCTGATATCAGTGAGGGAGCATGGGGCCAGTTCTGAACGGCACCTCTGACCCTCTCGCCCCGGTCCATTTGTCCCCCACTAAGCTTCAGACACACAGAACCTACTGTTACGATGTCTATCAGCATCACCTCACTCGCCCTATTAAAACAGACATCACGCTGAACAGCAGAAACACATGCCTTAATCCTGCCACTCTCTGCTGTGCTACCAACAAAGCCCTGCTTTGGTGAAGTATAGAGCAGAAAATCATTTTTATGCACCTTCCCCTAGCCGGTGAGACGGTGGGGAATGTGTGTTTTTGCCGTACCGAAGCACACTCAGCTTGAAGTGAAGTGCGAACGGCTGAAAATAAAACAGGAACGAGACCCGATTCGAGGGGAAAACACATTAGAGAAAGCATGAGTGACAAAGCCAAAAAAACAGCGAAAGAATGAGCAGGAGACAGAGCAAAAGAAGAGGTATTTGTGGGGAGGAGGGTGGCGTACAGGAGGTGGCAGGGGGGCAGGAGACGGAGCGTTTGATTAAATCTGCGGTTGACGTTTCGGACAGGTGAGATTGATGAGGTTCCTCTACGCTTCACACTGTGCGGAGAGCGCAGGGAGAGGAACAGAAACACGCAGTGTGGAGAGCCAGGGCTGGGGGCCCTCTCACACCGTGGGGTCCCCGGCCTGATTAATGGGGCTGGAGTCCCTTCAAAAACAGCGCTCCCAGCAGAAAGGGCTGCACCGTGCTCCAAAAATAACCAGGACGGGACAGCCGCTCCACTACGGACTGCGGCTTGGAGGCCAAACCCTGAACTGTTTAGGACCAATCGCTTTTGTTTCACTACAATCCTCCCTCTGCTGATCGCATTACATATTAAAAGATAGGTTACGCTTAGTCTGACATGAAATATAATTATTTGCAAGCTGCACAGAAAAGCCTGCCGAAATCTCAAACCAAAAACCAATGCCTGGCAGGGAGAATGATAAATGTCTTGCATGGATTATATTGCGATATATGGACACTCTATATAAACTACACTACGCAAATAAAGGACAAAGCCACTTCTGCCATTTTTCCCTTTAGAGCCTCAACGGGGAAAAAAACGGAGGCGCTAGCCTACTAATGACAAATTAAACACATAAAAGTCACAAAGAAGCAGAAATAACCTGCACACACCTCATAAATTTATCAATGTGTAATTATGGTAACATTCAGGAACTCCTGAGCCAGAGTTTTTCCTTGTTCCCTCTAATTTCCTCCAGCGCTGACTGTTGGTTTGAGCAGAACCCAAAAACTCGATACCAAATAGTGGGTGCAAATCAATTAACCACGTCACATTTTCAGTAACCGTACGTCTACACAGGGTATGGTGCAAAACTCCACACTGAGAAAAGATTAATAGGATTTAATTCAAAACAATATTCACTCAGAAACTGCTAGTTTATTTCACAAACACATCCAATTTAATGCCAAGATTCAAAAGAATACTGTTTTTTGCCAATTATCACAATTTTTCACCGTGCAGCATTACTCTACCGGAATCTAGAGCCAAAATACACTAAATTATCCCAAAAATTATGAGCGCTTGAGGGGTCTGGAGGAGTTGTTCAGCAAATATTACGATCATCCTTCAGAGTGATGAACAGAATTACACAGCGGAGTGTGAAATAAAGTGCTTAGCTGACAAGTAAAAACAAATCGTCTAATTAATAAATACAATCATGTCTGGCGCATGTGCTCCTGCTTTGCTACGGTTTCCTCTCCGGGCGGCTCTGGGAGTAGGTTTAATGGATTTAGCTGACATGAGAGTTAGAGCATTTAGACCTGAAGGAGAATTAAGAGCAGTTTCCTTTTTGTGCAACACGAGGCTGAGATGACTGATATCAGCCATTAAGACCACAGGCGATTAAGGGCCGGATAGGGAGCGCCGTGTTTTATAACGCAGCTTGGAGCGAGGGCCCACTGCATCCTACTGCCTCGTGTTGCAACGTATGGAAGGATAATCAGGGAAGTTTCAGGATGTGATCGGAACAAAAGCTTAAAACTGACCTGAGTTTTATTGTCTAAACAACTGCGTAAAACACTTGCACAACAGGGGTATTTCAACAGCTCCAGAACAAGAGTTTTCAACACGGAGCAAAAGGTCGATGCTGAATTTATTTAGCATTTTCCTAGCTAAATCTTGCTGGCTTTGGTGGTGAGAAAATCTAAGCACCTAACATGCGCATTTTATTCACTTGCCACCATTTGACACGTTTCATAAATAATATTTATTTATAGGCATGATTTCAGTTAGGTCAAATTTCCCTCTCACTTATACTTGGACGGAAAAATCTGTGCTCATCTTTTTACACTGCTGCTAAATGACTTTTCATAACCGTTTCTTTGCCAAAAAATATGCTCCATGTTTTGACGTACATCTCACCTAGCAGCATAGCGAATGTCCGCATGAGCATTTGGAGAAAATTAAAACAAATGAAAACCAACACCTCATTTCAAATGTTGTTGCTGGTAATAAAGGACTGCTGGGATGGTTTTGACGTCTTTCTGTAACCTCACTCCCACAGTCGCAGCACTCTGCACTTTAGCGTCCCAAACGACACACTGCCTGTAGTTAACAAAACAGAGACTGGCTGCCAGCGGTGGACGCACATTCCTACACGGCAAGTGTGCTGAAGTCATCAAATAAAACCGGGTTGTCAATCAAGTCAAGGCAATGTGGGCTTCACGTGCTCTGTAAAAGGCTCACTAGTTATAATTTACTGTGCTCAGGTCCAGTTAGCGTTACATACACTCAGGGAATTGCACTGTTAATTAACAGTTTCTTTACATACTCTGGTTCACTTTAAAAACCAGAATTTCAATAAGCAAAAAGGGCTGTGATGGCTGTTATAAACAGTGTCATTTTATATGGCTAATTGAGCAAGAATGAGCAGGTGAGCCTTTCGACAAGGGCCAAGATTATCCAAATATAAAAGGTTACATTTTTAATAATAAAGGTTATAACACCAGGTAGTTCTGGAAATGTTACTAACCCGTTTCCAAAAGCAGTATAATATTCCAAGAACATTTTGGTCTACCGGCAAAGCGTATCTACTTATGCACATATGTACACTGTAAAATTCAAATGCTTAAATGTATTGTAATATAAAAAGTCAGGCAATCTTAGTGGTTTAGGAAGCATACAAATATTGTTTAGCAAAAGTGAGAAAATCTGGTTAAACTTCATATTCTCCATAACTTTTTTTTGTAAAATGTTACAAAAAAACTTAAATTTTACTAAAAAATTTGGGGGGAAAAAAACATTATTTTTTATAATTTTCATAATTTAATATGGAAATAATGCTACTTTCATGATGAACATCCAGCACAGAGAAGAAAAAAATTATAACATTTTGTTTTTCTGATTTTATTTTATAATAAAATCTGCTGTGATGTACGGCTGAATTACATATCAATTTTCATACTGCTAAACACCACACTTCATTACTCAACACTAGAATAGGAATAATGGAATGGTTTTAGGAATAACGTAATTCACTAACTTAAAATAAACGAAACATGTCTAAAGCAACTCCCCTGTTTTGTTTTATAGAAGAAAATGAAATGAGACTCTTGATTTTGAAGTGAAATATTTTTGGATATGAAAAAAAACAAAAAAGTTCCAGCCCTAAACTACGGGGAAAATGTGCATCATATGATCACCAAAGCATTTAATTGATTAAAAAAATATTGTGAACTATTATTACACTTTAAAATGGTTTTGAAATGAATTTGTGTGATGGCAAAGCTGAATTTTCATATTATTACATATACATCTCACAACATCCCACCACCCTTCAAAGCGACGAATTTGCAGCACAGCAATACCTGTTACTGTTAAATAAATTAAAAGAACTATTCCTGACTTTAATAAGATTTAATAAGCTGCAGCAACTATGCTCTCACAACAATGTCACAAGCAATTGCAAAGGCTCTTTTTTAAACAGCGCAGTTATTTACACTCTATTAGCCTATATCTGAAGACATTGTAAAGACCACTGTGATGTGTTTAGACTGACAATTACAGCTGTCGGATACTTTCAATCTATTACAGAAGGTTTTCACTGAAGGTGAACCACGTAACAGATCCTCCGTAAAGCTGCCAAACTGGCAAATAAAAAAATGGTAAAAAGAGAACACTTTCTTACCGTCGTTCCCGTCGTTTTTCCAGCTTTAAATAATATTCTATGGGAATTAATCTTATGGATAAAACGAAAGACAGATTTCACGTTAGACCTCACGGACAGCGCCATCTTGACTTATTCATAAACACAGGCGTACGGTGTCCAATAAGGGACATACGGCCAAAACACACACACACTCGTGGGTGCAACTCAAGCTAAACTTAGAAGAAACTGCCCATTAGATTTGCCACCTCGACAAAAATATTTAGTGCCGTAATAAAATCTCATAAAAGCCCATTTAAGTAATTTCAAATAAATAAATAGGCTGCAAAGGAATTGTTACCTAACTGATGCCACCATCTTTTGAAACAAATTAACAATAGAATAATTTTCACTTCTGAGTTAAGCAGGCTATCCCACTAAGAACCAGCCTTACACTTACTCCTTTCTTTACACTGCAAAAGCATGAATGCTTAGTGCCTATGTCTCATAACCTGAGCACTTTATATAGACCACATTTACGATACCCTACCTTTAATGAAATATAGGCACAACTCACTGTTTTGGGACAGAAAAATCATTAAAAAAGTATCACAGTTCCAGCATTTTATTTTATGTAATTATCGACCCCCTGGTTTTTCAACCAGATGTTTAAAAAGTACAAACAGTTCTCTGTTTTGTAGCGTTTCAGACGTCTTCAACCACATCTGCAGCTGATTAATCTCACCTTTGCATCTGGTTGTATTCACACACATATTCTATATTCAAGACTGTCTCCTGCGGCACTGTGCTCTGTAACACAAAGACCATGATCAAGCAGCATGTCTATACCAAAACCTCACTTTGTGTTTGCATCATGCTGTATGATTCTCGCTCTCTCTGTTGGCTGTTAATGCATTTGGCATCTCTTTCCTGCCCACCCAGTTGCAGTGCCTTGTTTTGCACCCCTGTGAAGAGGAACTCTCATTATATCATGCTGATAATGATATTTCTCTCTCTATTCCTAAAAAATAGTAAAGGTGGTTTTACCCCACTATGTTTCTTCATTTAATGTGCTGTAGCAAAATAAAATGTTTGTGGTGTTTGGAAAAACCACTTATGCTTACATTTGACATTTTGTGTGTTTGATTGAGTATGTGTGACAGAAAGAGAAGGATGAAGAGACAGAGAGAGAAAGAGAGCAAAGAAGGGTGGGTATGCAGAGACTGAACTGGCAGCACCCCACTGTGATAGACTTTAGGAAAATAATATGTGGCTAATCTCTGTGTTTGAGTGTGTGTGGTCCATGAATAACATCTCCAACTTTACTGAGGTTCCTTTGTTTTACAAAAAGAATATCACTTTATTTATATTTTTAACCAATGGATAATCTAAATAAATGTAACTTCAGTAGAGTACCCAAAAAACAAACAGAATGTCAAAACTTAAGCATTTATTCATTTAGAATGCATTGCTTTAGGAAATTGCTAGGACAACGATAATGGCTCTTTTTTCAGTTCATAAATTGGAATTTTGATTGAAATTGTCTCACAAAAAAATTAGATTAGGATGACTAGAAGAAAAATCCATGCATTAAACACCTAATACATTCTGGGAAATAACAAGTTCACCACAAAAGTTTATTTATTTAAGTTTGTTGTAATGAAAGTAGGGTCAAATCTTTTCTTCCAAAGTGTGATGATTATCTGTGTGAAATGGAATAAAAAAAGAAAAAAACATAGGACAGGGACATGGCTTCATGTGTTTTTGACAGAGGCAGATTTAAATGCAAGCTCTCAGTGCTTGCAGTCTGTCATACATCACCAGAGAGTGTTTGTCATTCCACAAGAAGACTGATATAAAATATTTTGCAAGCTCAACAAATTGTTACATGGATGAACTGTTCACAATAAGATCAATAACATTCATTAGAAAATAGACAGGGTGAATTTCTATTTTATTTTTATTCATAAGCAAACATCAAAAGGCTTCTAAACGTTAATGAAACTATTCTATTTCAACTGTTTTTAAATTTACATTTAACTTCAATTCTGCATTCTGTTGGCCACCCCATTTCAATTCACTGTGCTTAACCCTACTATCAACTGTCAAAAATCTTTGTCCCCATATTTATTGCATGCAAGGCCTGTCAGCTGCGTGAATGTCGACCGCTTTCATCACCCTCCCTGATCACTAATTGTTCATCTCCTCACCACAGATTTATCTTTCCAGCCACCCTCATAGGTCTGTTCTAAAGAGCCTGGCCAAGTTTCAAGTAATAGAACCAGGGCCTATTGACCGCCCCTGATGTGCTGTGGAGAGAATGGGCAGGGTGGCTGTAACCAACAGCCCACCTGTGATAATATATAGAGGCAGGGGGCCATGGCCCACCACGGGGCAAGGCTATGAGGGCACAGGCTTAGGGAATGCAGGGACCAGGCCTGGGCCTCAGCCTGCATCAACAGCTCCCTGACACGCCAGCATCCTGACACTGACAGACAGGCCTTCCCCTCTGACACTGAGCCCACGGGGCGCCTGCCACCCAAGTCGATGGATGGATGGATGAATTGATGAGAAGATGGATAGGTAGATGGATGGCTTGGCTAGTTAAATAACAGTTCCATTTAATTGAAGAGTCCTAAAAAGCGCTTTTGGAAGTTTCCATGTATTTTAATTATTTTTCCCCCTCCTACTTTGGTCCGTTAAGGAAAATAAACAGCTGGTGAGAAGTATTTTGTGTAAAGTAATGTTTGCTCCTGAGAGGAGAGTCTGGTTTCCATTACAGCTATGCCATCATGTCTGAACAGCCTGCAGCAGCGAGCGAGACGGTAGTCCAAGCAGACCGGGCCGGACTTTGGGTGGGCTATAATGGAGTTATCTCTTGCTCTGTTCTTCCTTCAGAGTGCCACAGATCTGTTCGCTGAGACCAGAGGCTTCACGTTAAGCGCAGGCCACCAGACGTCCCTCTCAGCTGTGGGGAACATGTGCTGTGGTCCTCTTGCCTGTCAGAGGCAAATGCGTGACTGTTTTCGAACAGGCAGGGTAGCAGCCAGCCGTGTGTGTCTGTGTGGTGCTGAGGTGGGAGGGGGTCGTCCCTCAGGAGGGATGTGTTTCAGCACCTTGTCTCCTTCTCTGTTATAGCGCTGACAGAACAGGAGGGAAAGAGTGACGGGGGTGGAGAAAGGGTCTTTGCTCTCTCACTCCCATCTGCTGTCTTCACTCTCCCGCTATCATACAGTAGAGCACGAGTGTGGGGTCAAAGATCATGGTTAAGGTCATGAGCTCGGAGAAGATAAACTACATACAATACAATCTTGGCTAATAGAGAGGAACTGCAAATAACTGAACATCTTTAACCACCATTCAAGGTTGTAGTTGGATGGATAGTTTAACGTTTTTTGAGTCTCTTATACTCACCAAGGCTGCATTAATTCGATCAAAAATACAGTAAAAATGTAAAATTATTTTTAAAAATTTTAATAAAAAAAGAATAGTTCTCTGTTTTAATTTTTTTTTTTTTTAAATGCAGTCATTACTCCAGTCTTCAGTGTCACATGATACTTCAGAAATCAGAAATTTACCGATTTGGTGCTCAAGAAACGTTTCTTATAATAATGTTGAAAACAGACGTGCTGCCTAATATTTTTGTAGAGACCGTTATAATTTTGGATGATTGTTTGATGAAAAGTTACCACAGCATTTATTTAAAATGGAAATCTTTTATAAATGTAACTGTAAACTCTTACTTTTGCTTAGGTTAATGCATCTTTGCTGAATGTACTGTATATTTATTTATTTAAAAAAAAATCCTAATAGCCCAAGATTTTGAATTGCAGTGTATATTTGATATTATTTGTGAGTATCGAAAAAGACTTTCAAACCATGACCATCCACTCCACCAAGTTTTGCACATCAGAAAATATCCGGTGGCTGCCATGACAGGAATCACAAAAAAAGAAAATTACATGCTTTTGATTAAATGTCACATACAATATATTGACAAGTTGCATTAGAACTATTTCTTTTTTTCATTTTTTTTTTTTTGGTTTGATGATTGCATGGTAATTATTGAAATAATGATTTCCAGTTCTTCGGATTCATAATGATGTATAACAGAACGCTGATACTGGAAAAATGAGACTTTTCCTAATTTGACCACAAAAAACACTGGTTATAAGTGAATGGACATTATTATTGTGGTCTCCTTTGATGGAAAAACAATAATAGCTCATTTAAATGGAAATTTTACCCCTAGCATATCCATATTGACCATCTTGTTCTAAACCACTATTTTTTCAGTCTGAGATTGAATTTACTGAACAAGTAAGAAAGCAACTATTTTGTATGTCACTTTCTTTCCTTACATAACCTGATTGTACTAGCTCCCACACTTCTTGACTTAAGCAGCACAGTCTGATAGCAGATTCTGAATAGATTACAGAGATTTAATTTAATTTAGTGCATGTGGCTCTTTGATAATTACATCTTTTATTGGTTCATGCCTCTTTACATTAGGCAATGCTAATAGCACTATCACACTTCATGCTCAGCAAACCGATGAATGTGATTCTTCATAAGATTATAAAAGTTATATTTAGAAGGTAAGTAGCTACAGTTGTGGTTATAGGTGTTGCTGCTGTGAAGTAAGAGAAAGAAGGGGAGAGAAAAACTGTATCAAGGAGGCATCGTAACATCTGAGCAGGACTATACAGTGTTTATACACTTGTATGTTATAATTCAGAACAAAAGGATAATGTTTAGAAAAATGCCCGGGATGTTGAGTGGCTCTGCACCACCACACTTCCATGCATATTTAATTACATAACAAGGGTACATTGTCACGCTGTCACAGGTCCACTGGTCCCAGGTCAGCCGTCACAACTCATTCTCAATCACCTAATCAGTGATTGCACGCACCTGAACTTAATCAGAGGCACTGCTTAAAAGCCTGGCTCACCAGTTGCTCTAGGGCTGAAATTGAGGTAACAACCCTTTGTACTTGCCTTTAGCCCTCACTGCTGTATGGTGTTTCCAGTTTGTCAGAGACCTTAAGGACTTGATCATTGAACTCTGTGTTTCATTGTACCTGCTACATCGTTCACCTGCCTAAGAGATCAGAGAGTGCAAAGGAACAGTCTCACCTGTCTAGTCACCTGCACGGATCCTGTCTGACCAACGACCCACAGTGATTAAAGATCGCCAACATTCACGTGAGAGATAGCTGCACACTTACCTTTTAAGACTCTCCTTGTTGTACTCGCCTGTCTCCTCAGAGCACTGCCCGCACTCCACTGTCAAGCTCTCTGTCACCAACCTGTGAAAGAAAGATACACGGATTGAAGTGAGAGCGATCCTGAGATCATTGAGGAATTACGAAGGTGATCTGGAGATCGTCACTCATCCTTGAGCTTGATAGATCTTCACCTGTTGAGTTCACTATTACCTTCAATAAACACTGTTTATTGAAGGTAACAAAGTTTCACTTTACCTCTGTTGTCCAAAACCCTTTTTGGCTGAGCGTTACATGAGTACAAAAGGAACATTCTACATCTACATTTTAAACCTTTAACACTTATATTTTATTAAATAACATCTCGATTGAGTTCTTTGGTGACGGCTTGGTTGTATCAAGGATTTTCTTCAAACGTCCAGTCCAGAGTTGCATAGCTTCAGTTAAGCACATAAATCAGGCATCAAACACCCAAGATTGACACGGCAGAACTTCCACACCAACATCCAAAGGTTGGTCTCCAGGACCAACACCAGCAACCTCTGAACCAAAGATGTCCTCTGTTGTCTGTTCAATACCAGACTCAGCCTCTGCACTTTCACAGTCCTGCAGGATAAACAAAGTGTATGAGTAGTGTTCCAATGCCAGGCGCAGTGTCATATTCAGAAATTTTAAGGGAACATTGTTTACAAACTCTGAAATTTTTGATATGTAGACTTATTTAAATGTACACTTCACACCATTTGGATTTAAGTAAGCAAATACTGAAGCATTTAGAATTAGAGGATTATTGCTGTGATTTTTATGTTGTGTGTAGCTTTTCATTTCTTGAACAACAATCTCAGAAATCCTACCAATGTACACATTTCAGCATGACAATACAATTCATCAGGCTCATTGTGTGAAAGGTGTATTTTCATGTATGAACTGATCACCAGTTCTGAGCTTAACTCCATTGAATGTCTTGAGGGTGTGCTGGTGGTTTTTTTCAGCACCTTCTGATGATCCTTTGTTTATTTGCTGTGGTAACTAGAAGTAAAGAGGAACAGATGCTTGGACTGTTGTGCTAAAATGATCTTTCAGGTAACATTTAACACCAAAACTGTATTTACTGTTTAGCTTTAGTGATGTTAACAACTGACCGAATCTGAAATCTGACACTTTAATTCACATCACAAGTAACAAAGCTTACTGTGATTTATTGTGTTTCATTGTTTGGTTTATGCATCAAGTGACAACAGCATCTATCAGTTCTTAGGATTTACAATGAGATCACTGTCACATTGAGAAACAATTCAAATCGAAAAACAGATTTCAACCCAGCCCTATTTAGCACAGTTTACTAAGCCAGTGAAGTAAACGCTAGTCTGTGCATTGATAGTAGTGTAATACGACTTCAACCAAATAATAAATGCATATACAATAAAATCTGTCAAATAAGATACACTAAGTACAGATTTCTGATATATCTTACCTTGCAACTAGATTATGGTGCAGGCTGCTCCAATGCAAAATAGTGATAATACTTAATAACAAATTGTGCCAAGAAACATTTTTTTAAGTGAATGTGTGTGTGCCCCTATTAGGCCCTGCTGCTGTCAGCACGCTACTCTTCAGAGTATGTAAAGGGTATCACTTTACAGTGAAGTCACAGGCCTGGAACCTCCTCCCTCTAGCTGCAGCAAACCCTGTAATTTCTGTTTGCATCTTATTTCAGCGTAATCTCTTTACATTCTTCACGGGAAACACAAAGCTGCTGTTGTTAAGCGGGGACAGGCCTCAGTATTTTAAAGATGAAGCTACAGAGAGAGTTAAATGGTACAGTATGTCTCAGGTTAAGGAGGATTTACAGAGTATGAACAGAATCAAGGAAACAGATACACAGTAGCTGCTGTCCACCTTGTGGTGACAAGTGTAGACTGGCTACTGAAATTCAGAGAAGACATTGTCCACATTATAATTTGCTGCTTAACTGTCATACTTCCAAATGTACAGGAAATACCATGACTGCAGGCGACACAAAATCACTGAAGCCCAAAATAGAAGCGGCAGTATTCTCTGGGTTTGTGACTCTTGACTTTGTGAGTCAAGAAAATTAGCTGGTTCAGTGGCACACAAGGGCGACGACAAAAACTTCTTTGAGTGTTTGCATGTAATTAGAAACATAATTGAAATGTACAATACGTGGCTCTGAGAAAAAACAGGAACTGTTGGCTGGTTTACGGCCTGTTGGTTTACAGCTGTTTTCCTGAATAATTAAGCGAGGAGAAAGCCAGCCATACCAGCCACAGCTGGAATCTTTTTTCATATCCTAAAGACGGCTGTCCGAAGATTAACACTAATTTAATAGAAACCATAAACATCTGAGATGGATAAGGAAATAGTCGTTTGATGGGCAGTGACAGATATTGCAGCACTAATCATTTAGTAGGTTTATTTTTGTACATTTTTTAGAAAGATTTCACTGTAATGATGATAAGTATATATATATATATAGGAAAGAACTACTTTCTGTACCGTTATTTTGTTTTATCTTGGTTTATCTACATATTTAATATTAATATTAAATATATAAAATACATAAATTTCTTTGCTGTACAAAAATTAAATGCAACAAATTCTGTGAACTAAATAATTCTAATTTGTTTTTGAAAAACAAATATAGAAGAGAAAATCTGAGAAGGTCTTGTAGTGTGCTAGTCAATCGACCTTCTATGTTGTTTTTTTATGCAAAAATGTTATCTTGAAGCAAAATTTTTTAATAACTACATTTGCATTTCCAAACAACTATTTCATATTAGCCTACCTGCACATTTTTACAGCTGGTTTTTAATTTTGTTTAAAGATGTCAGCTTGTGCCCAGAACCAGCTGGTCATGATAGCTCAGACCATTAACTGAAAATATGAGGCCAACATTTCCGTGCCAATCTGAATATGTATATTTTTTCCACATTAATGAAATGACTACGTTTATTCAACTTCCAAGCTTTTTTCTGCACATGAAGGTAAAATAACTCCCGTTCAATAAAATAAGGTGTGAGCTACCGTGGGCTTAGGAGCAAACACTAACAGCTTTCAAAGTGTTAAAATTGCAGTTTCTTGGAGACACTAATACTTCCCAATATTGGGACGCATGCTGAGTAAAAACCAAGGTGATATAAATTTAAAAAACACCTTGGAAAATTCAATTCAGTTTGTGTTTAAAAGAACTTATGTTATAACAGCACTGGTCATACATGATTGTCATCATGCTGAGGAGGATTTAAGATTTACAGAACCAAAATATTTTAAAGTAAAAGAAAAAAGTTCTCATCATTTCATTGTGAAGATCGTAGCACTGTAATAAGGCACTTTGTATTTATATATACATTTGACACAAATGTGAAAATGAGGTGAATTCATTTTCAGTTAAAAAGAGATCAAAGATGGATTTTTTTACATAATTCATTCAATATTTTAAAATGAATATGACACTTAAAAAAACTTCAGAAAACGTTGATTAATTTTTTTTCTTTCAAAAACAAATAAATAAAAATCAATTGCACATTTACCAAATTCGCAAAGAAAAGCATTGAAAGTTAATGTTTTGAGCTGACCTGCAAGTGTCTTTTCAGTAAAAAAACTAAACAAAAACAACGTTTCATCAAATATCTTGTAAGCTTTCGTCCTCATTGGAAAAAGTGTAAAGTAGTACTTTATTTAAACAAATTATCAGTCCATATCTGTCAATCTGACCCACTTCTGAGTTTTTTAATTCTTAACCGTGCTACAAAAAACCTGCGTAAACAGCTCGGAGGTCGTGGTCATAGGTCACCCTCTAGTGGAGAGACCACAGAGTGTCTGAATGAAGCCTCAATCCGTCAATGAACACGGAGCAAAGACCTACTTATTATTAGGATCTTGCATAAGTTAACAAACCGTAAGAGCACTGATAAGGACGGGGCATATAATGAAGCGCACTTAGAGCGAAAAGCACGGGTGAATGAGCCAGCTGATGGAAATGATAGACATGATTAGCCTTTAATGTGCGCTGAATGAGGGGATCGGGTATCATAGGCACTGCAAAGACAGCACGGAGAAGGTGCATTTATGGGGCGCTACATCTGTGCATCAGCATCCTAATGAAAACGAGCTTCATTCCTGAGCAATCAAGACCCTCGAGGCAGAAAACAAGCTGCGCACTGCCGAGGCGCGAGCTAAAGTGGCCAGCGTTACCGTGGAAACCGAATACTCAGCATGTAAATAATGTGATCTATCGATGCCATCTGGAAAAGATTGGGTTTGGGTGCCTTAACGGCCTCTCTGCCGATATGCAAGGGGGATCCATTACCATATTTATTTGTACTGCTAAACTTAGTCCGCGGATGAGATTATGTAGTGGTGGATTGAGAGTAGATCCTAAACAAACACATATATTAAAGCAGGATTTGGAGTATAACCTGAACAATAATGGATTTACAAGACAAGAGGGTTTTCCCCCTTTTCACAAGCTCTTCATTTTTCAAAAATTGAATCCAGACCGTTTGAGGGTGAGCCTTTTTGCTGTGAAAGCGCAGTAAGGGGGTTGGTTTTGGCCAAGGTATTTATCATATTTGAAAAATCTAGTTTGATGGGGGAAGGGGACAAAGAGTAATGAAAACGGGAAGAGAAGCCACTCAATCAAAGTCTTGGACGGAGAATCAAGTCGCTTGTTGCACAAACATGAGGTCTCTCCTGCTCTGTAAAAATAGTAACCGGTGTCATCCAGCTCTCTTTTCCCCAATGTACAAATGCAAGAGTCTTCCTCTACTCTTCCAGTGGTATCCTGATGAAGCAGGCAGTCCATGTGTTGAGAGTAAGGACTGGTGAATAGGTCTGGCCGGCAGACTGACAGCAGCCTTGAGAGTGAGTTTACAGTGAGCTCTCTTTATCTACTGCTCGGACTGCTTTTCCCATTTAGATTCCCTCCTGAAATCCTCGTCTGCTTTCAGTGTCTCGAAATAACAGATTTCCCATCCCTTGACCTCTGTTTTATCTAGTTTCCTGCCTCTCTGTTAAGAATAACGTAATGTACTCATTATGAAGTCAGCCGTGATGAGAGGTCACACATGCAAAAGAGACAGATGCAAACAAAATGTCCTCTGAAACACTTCTCCGACTAAATTGCAACCTTAAATAGGACTTGAAACACAATACATTATATTTGGGATCAATCTCTTTTAGTTTAGTTAAGCAGTTAACTGTTTTAACTTTAGTAATAAGAGGAAATGCTTCTTGAGCATCAAAGCAGCATGTTACAATGATTTCTGAATGATCATGTGACGCAAAATACTGGAATAGGCCTTTTTAAACTACATTTGAAAAACATGTTAAAAACAGAAAAGGTTGTTTTAAAAACTGTATGTTTTGATCAAATAAAATGCAGCATTAGAAAAGAATCGCAGGCCACAAAGATGTAAAATATTGTAGTATTCATATTTTCATAAATGAGATACAACTAAGGCAGTACTTCCGTTCTTATAGCATGCCTGTGTTCACAGATGTCTGTCCAGCAAGTCCCTACACATATATCTGAGCCAATTAGGACCAGGTGATGGAGAAACCACAGAGAAGGATGGAGGTCCTGCAGACATGCTGACACAAAACAGAGATTACTGTGGAGAGATAAGAAAATGATGGATGTTAGCAGACAGGATACAGACACCTGCTCCTGTTCAGCTTTTGTGTCAAACCCTGTGCACATAGTCATCATTAAAGCAAACATTTTCCTTTGAGGACATTTGTCTTTGGGTATTTTGTTGTCTGTCATATCGTGCTCTTTCACGTCATTCCTCCGTCTTCTGCTTTCCCATCATCTGGTATTGATATTTCTTTCTCTGTCCTCAACTTACCTTTTAGATGTTAGCAGTTGTAGATTGCAGAATGGTGTGTCTGCACGAGGACATTAGGCCTATATTTCTTTAAGGATGGAGTGTATGAAACTTCAAAAAAAGAGCACTTTTTAATGAATTTTTAATTCATATTTTATTGAGATATCTGTACTTTAACTTCCAGCACTGATAATGGGCATGCAGAAGAGCTGTATGTTTAATGGAGTGGGAAAACGGTGCTAATTAGGGCCTCTTGCAGGCCAAGAGGAAGTGGGCTTGCCAAGTCTCCTTTCCCCTGCGATCCTTCACCCTGAAATGGCTGAGACCGCCCGGGGCTGGACCACCTTCCTTCAAGCTCCCAGGGTGTGAGATGCCAAGTCTAATCTCTCTGATTTCTCTGCATTTTTTTTGAGTTTGTTGTCTGTTACAGTACAGGAGTACAGGAGTACAGACATTTGAGGGTTGAAACGATATATGATAACTGATTATGAACGATATCTGATATGATTACATATCAGACATATAGCTGTGTTCTTGTCCACTGTAACTTTATCTTTCTTACGCAATGTGAAATGCTTCCATACCTCTGACTTTTTTTTTGAAGGTTGGTTGGTATCGGGAACGCACCTGAATCCGACATTTTATGAATGAATAACGGACTCTCCATTGTAACATAGCGCAAGGTAAATAAGGGGATGACACCTAGTGGATTAGACTAGTAATAAGATTAGCGTAAATCTTACGTTTAATGCTTGTGTAAAAAAATAAAGAAAAAACCGATACGTGTCCATTGAAAATCGATTTTGTATCGACTACATTTTAAAAAACGATATATCGAAAAATATTTTTTTTGCCCAGCCCTAATGAGTATTACTAATTACAGTTTTTAACTTTTATCGGATGCAAGGCGCACTAGAAATGTTGCTGCGCATGCTCACAGACTCACAGGAGTAACTACAGGAGTAGTGGGCCAAAAGAGTAGCCCTTATTTGGAGGTTATGCGTTTGCTTTGAACGAATTATTAGCTGCAGGCCGCACGAGTTCAGTTTCCTCAGAGTAATCCGGATTCGTCGACGTTTGAACGGGTAAGAAAAAAAACGAATCCGCAGGACATGCGTGAGAACTTTTTTTTGTGCGCGTAAATGATCAAACTACGAAATTTTAAATGGATGAGGTCTATTATTTTTGTAATTTGATTTGTTGGAGTTATAGCCTTAGAAATTGCACTGAGCGTCATGTCTTTCTGCTTTACATCAGTCATATAGTAACAAAAAAAATCATAGCCTATATGGAAAGGAAGATGATAGGGTTCAACTGTGCCTTTTATTGTCTTGCACAAAAACTGTAATTTGATCACAAAGCCTCCACACATGCTGGACAGACTGCTGTCCATCTACTCCACAGCACCTTTTGCTCTGCCCAATCTGCCTCACAGATGTGGAGCTGATCATAGTTGCTGCTTTCATTTTTTTCATCTAGAGACCCTAAAACAGATAAAAGCAGCATTTTGAGTTTACTGTCTAGGGTGATGGGTTTGCGAGGTTTGCTATAAAGCGCTCAGCTGGACAAGGAAGATGACACAGGGAACGATGAAGTTATCACCTCTGAGGCTCGCTGATCTTGCTAAACTTAGTGAGACTGGACTTCATGGGAAAGCAGAGCTGACTGGATACTGTGTTTATGTATACCGCTGTCTTTATGCATCACATTTCATTTTGTAAAATGATTGGGGATGCATTCTGTTAGAAAATAATAATAAAAAAATTATATCCCTAGCTGGTAAAATGATGATCTTCAATTCACATTTATTTCAAAATGCCTTGACATTTTTGAGGTGTCATTTTTGGGTTGCAAGAACCCACGCCAATGTTTCAAAATGACAGCTGATAATGAGATAATAATTATATGCCAGCCAAATAAATTTTTTTAAGAGGAACTCTTCTGCCTAAATGTGTCAGATAAACAGTGCATCATTACAAACCCTTGAGCCTTTTTCATTTCTGTTTTGACAGTGCCAGCGGAATACCAGCAGTTCTGAGCTACAGCACCAGATTGTGTGCAGATCAGTAAGTCAGTTGACCTTTTTTCTAAGTGTGCACACCTCTTTTACCTCATATTACCCAATCTCTGTCACATTTAACATAACATGGAGTGAAAGGGAAAAGGCTGGACATTAGAGAGATATACAGATACTGGGTGGGAGCGAAGGAGAGTGGAGGGTTCCAGGAACACGAGTATATGTGGTAGAGAGGAGCAGAGCAGTTTATCTATCAAAGACCTTTTCCTTCCTCTCATAAATACCACATCGATGAATAATAGCCCTCGCTCTGCACCATGGGCACTGACTCCAGCTCACAGATCTGGACAACATATGAAATCAGTAAACACCGGGCCGTGGCTGCAGCTGAAATATCCTCACCTTTCACTCATTAAGAAGTTCATCTGGTGTGCATTGAACATATGTGGGACAAGATATTAATTAATGATTCATACAGCTTTGGAGTCATAGACAGCTGTGCTATTTTTAAAGGGATAGTTCATCCCAACTGGAAAATTCAAGTCACTTAAGATAAATTGAAATATGATATAAAAAGGGCCTTTTATAGTGCATTTAAAGACAGTTTATATCCAACCTGCTTCAGTACACCTACCTGCAATTTGTTGTTTTTTTAGTTTTTTTCAAGTGATCCTGAAGACCTTGATTATAGGTTCAGATGCTTTTCATTTGGGTTGGAGCTAAACTCTGCAGAATAGTGGGTCTCCAGGACCAGGATTAAATACATCTGTTGGATAAATTGTAAGATATAAAGTAAAAATTATGAGAAAAAAAGTTGCATGTGTAAGAAACTGTGAGTTATAAAGTTATGAGGGATAATGTTGCAATTATGAAAAAATAAGGATGCAGATAATCAATAAAGTTGCACTTGTGAGATATAAAGTCTAAATGAAGTTGCTTTGAGGAAGTAACAATTACAAAAAAAGAAGGTTGCAGTTAATAATTTGATAATAGAGTTGCTATTGTGAGAATATGATAATTAAAACAAGTTTTCAGTGAATAATAATGTCTGTGAATAATGATGGTAATGGCAGTGGATAAGGGTGGGAAGATAAACACTGAATATTCAAATTTGAGTGAAAAATCCCTTTAATTCTACTCTGAAACAGTAAATGTTTCTTATGGGAAGAGTTCAGGTTTCCAGGCTGATTGCATAACTTAAGAGTTTGGCCAGACGGAAGCTGAGGTCTGTCTGCCTCATTACCCACAAAGACCCAGTGCACCTCAGTGCAGCCTAAGAAGAATTCTTAAAAATCTTCTCAGCCGGACATCCCTGACCATAAACAGCTCATCAGAGGATAAAGTGCTTTGTAGAAGAATGCGGTATGCGTGTGCCTATATTTGTGCATTACGCTTTTTATGTCTCTATATCAGCTCCCCCTCAGCAGCAGAGCTGTAGGAGTGAGACGGGACGAGGGAAAGCAGTTGTGGGAAGTTGGCGAATGAGCTAAGCTTTGAAAGTGAAACATTAGAGAGGCAGATCATAAGAGCCAGGAAAACTGATATTCTCCTCGTTAAGGACTTTCTAGCTCCAGTCTCTGTAGTGGAGACTTCAGCTTTTAACAGGAAACAGGTTTGAAGGAACCTGCTTGCAACACACAAGTACTGAGCATTCACACAAATGCAGCTATAATGTGTGTTACAGGCTACTTCCCTTTTTCTGCTAAATAATCTGCTCGCCCGATATCGGTGGTGTATTCTGACACGTTGTAAGGATGAGATCCATTTAAGGCTGTATTTTTTTTTTTTTGAATCATGTACAAATGAAAACATGGTGGAGATGTGTTATCTGCTCTGGTTACTGTAATATCTGAAACGTTTCCTGCTGAATCTTCATTGGCTTAGCAGAGCATTGGTAAGACAAAAGCATATTTGCTGTCATTCGCTCTCATAGGACGCCTCAGGAGTTGTGTATAAAAACGTCATTTCCCTCATCGACGTGGCATTCTCCCCTTCTCCCTTTCTTATTTATGCATCATCTCAGTTCCTGTCTACTTTTAAACGTCTCATAAATCATGATACTAAGCTATTATTTTTTTCTATTTAGCATGTCAGATGTAACACGATGTAGTATATTTATTATATCATATACTACATTTTTAAACTAATTTATATAAATTTGTATATTCAAAGTAAATTCAATTGTAGCATTTGTTTTCAATTCTGAAAAGTAATTAGCTCTTAAATCAAGATAATGAAGGAAAATTACTTAGAAAATGACTTAAATAAAAAGCCATGACAATTTACTGAGTTCAAGCAAAAAACAAGAACAAAAATATGTAAATGGTGTAAGAAAATAAGGCCGTTGACAGGTGTTTTTTCTTCATTTAAGCACAAAACAAGAATTTCAGAAAATAAGAATCAAGTCATTTTCCTTAAATATGATTGGCACGTAGCTCAGAAAGCAAAAGTTTTAAAGTAACTTCCCCACCATGGTGAGTAGCTTGGAGTCTGGAGTAGCTTGTGATGTCAAAAAAAACCTCACACAGATGCAAAACGGGTGTCTTTCAGCAGGTTTGCTTCTTTGAGCCTTCCAAGGCTTTTGTTTTCCATTTGTCATATGATAGTGCTGATTTTTGGTGGATTTCATGCTTTGTTTAATAAAACAAAACTTGTGTAAAGCTAATGTGGCGCCACTTTTCATTCAAGCAAATATGCTTTTGTCTCTGTCACCCGTCAGTGCACGAGACGGTACGTCTGTCTTGGAGAGCCAGTCTGATGTGTGGGCCTGAACGGACAATCGTCTTTTAGCATCAAAGCTAATGGGGTGATTGACATTTCTGGGTGGCATGAGCTTTATGTCAGATTGAGCAATGGTTTGGACACGCACATCTAAACAGATGCTCATTCTTAAAACGTTTAATCTTA
The DNA here is from genome assembly GCA_032359435.1 of Enteromius unitaeniatus. Classification (NCBI taxonomy): domain Eukaryota; kingdom Metazoa; phylum Chordata; class Actinopteri; order Cypriniformes; family Cyprinidae; genus Enteromius; species Enteromius unitaeniatus. The sequence continues at coordinate 11,710,558 of JAUMHI010000048.1, read as the reverse complement.
TTTAACATTCCACTGAGTCCACACAGGCCCAATAAAAAGCATTCTTGGCTCATCGGTTACTGCAGTGTAGTTGTAAATAGTTTCGTTATCATGCATAATTTGGCCAACGCCCCAGTGCACCGCAGTGGTCACTCTCTAATGGACAGCTTTACATCTCTTTTTTTCTTTTTCTTCCGCACTAAAATGAACACCGTCACATGCAAACATCTGCTCTGTATCATTAAAAGTAAAACCCAATGAAAACATGCACATGCCTCTGCTCTGCAATGCATTTATATAGACTTCTAGAGACTCTGGAGTGATTGGGGTCCTGAAAAATGGCCTTTCCTCTCTCTTTTTGTACAGCTGTAACAAATTGAAAGCCTGACTCTCATCAGCAGCTTTTCCCACAACCCTGTGATGAATTACTGTCACACAGCATCCCCGTGTGAGCACGGTGAACACAAGAGACACGGCCTTCGTGACTTGGCGTTGATGTTCTCCACACAGAACGAAAACAAACAACCAACATCAAAACAAGTGCAAACTTGAAATCATGTGGAAGTATGATATATGGTATTTTATTGTTTAATTTTGGAGGGTAGCAGTCTAACACAACAATTTACAGAAGTGAAAATAAACTGATGACTGAGCTGAGGTAAGTTTGAGGAGGAATGAGATGATGGCTGTGATGATTTGATAATGTATTCCCACAGTTAGGTGTATTCACATTTTAAATGTGAACAATTTTCTTATTTATTTGTGTATTTTTTTGTATTTTTAAATGCATATGGTACTTTAAAAATGCAGCATTTGGGTGGAACGTTTAAAATTTATTCAGGTCATGTGTGATTGGTGAGTGATGGCATGCCATTCTTCTGATATTGCCTAAAATTCACTGTTGTTCTTTCAATGGCTCTTCATATTTATCTGAAACCAGCGCTGCTTTCATGTATCTGTGTCTAAAATCACCCATCTATACCTTTATGTGAGGGGACACATTTGTAATTCGATAAAAGTGGACATTATCAAAGTAATTAAGTCACATTCAATGCTATGATGCACCTTAATTATGGCAGTAATTCATGTAATACAATATCTCTATATTATTTTTTTTAGATAGTGACTGACTGATACATTATTCTTTATTTGTTTAACAATGTATGAAATCAAAGATATGAAATAACTAGTCAACTAGTCAAAGATATGAAATAAACCCATTTTAAGACAGACATGAGGCAGACCGAAAACTATGGAAAAAAAAAAGGAATACTTCTTGCTTACTGCATACTTGATGCTTCCAGCTGGACAAACTATATGGTAATTTGCATAACTGCATAATTACAGAGCACACACAGAGTTGATTAAATGTGGACACTGAGACTGAAGTCCTACAAGACAGAAGAGGAGCGTATCAAGAGAAGTTGATCTGACCTCATTCTCATTTTTATACTCCAACCATACTGGAACCCAACACTAGTTTAAATGACCCAAAGTATCCTTTCCAGATTAATCAGCACAGCAGCTGAAACTAAATGAGAGCGCTCAATTTTTCCGTTCTCCTTTTTTTTTGAGTGTTTGATTTTTAGCAGGGAAAATGAGCGCTATTGATCAAACAAATATTCCTGATTTCACCTAGTTTTGTGCAATCAAGGTGCTTGAACTCATCTTGCTTCTTGGATGGATGATAATTAACTGGGCCATAACAATAAGAAGAAACATTTATATGAAATTGATCCAAGGTTATGGGTGAGGTTTGGGGCACTTGGATGGTCCTCATATGAATTGACTTTAGCTGAAGTTTGTCTAAATGTTGAGTGGTGTTTATATGACTTCATAAATGTGCAATTTAAACAGCATTTCAGAGGCAAAAATACCATTTTACAGAACTACTCAGTGACTGATCATGTGCAAGAGAAGTTTGCTATGCAAAAAATATTATTTATTCCAATAAAAAAGTATTTAAATGAAAAAAAGAACCATGTAAACATGCTACATTCTGATAAGCCTTTGTTTTGAGCTTTTATATATATTTGGATTTATTGATAGGGAATTAACACGTTTATATTTGACTTTTATATTTATGTGTCATACATTAACTCTTTTAATCTGTTCATAAATGATTCCATATTAGTACACCCACACATTTTAAAGGAAGCCTTTAAGAAGAAAGACAGAGTTTCTGGACAGTAGGTTAAACACGTTTATGACAAAGCAGGACACAGTATTACAGTTTGAAGTTAACCTTTTTTTTAATTTATTTTTTAAAAGCGGTTTCTAGCCATAAATCTCGTCTGTATGTCAAATTCTTGTAATGAATCAATTCATTTAATTAAATTCCTAGTTTGAACACATTCATGGATGTTTATTGTAAAATCAAACAAATTATAATAGTAGCTTTAAATATTACACAAGATATAAAGCATTTTAGCTTTGATATCTGTCTTCTGTAACAACACTCACTGTTCAGACAGTGAACACACAGGTCTGCAGGATGTAATAAAATAACTCAAATGTTATGCTGCATGCAGGGCCCTCACACCATCAAATTAGCTACTCTGGTGGGATTTTTCCATTGATTTTCATGACTGTAATTAATTTATCCTCAAAATAAGTTGTAATAAGCAGGGTGTTGGAGTGAATCGTCAATATAAACTGTGCTGAGTGTGCACTTTCCCCCGCATTTCAGTCTCTTCTCGCATGCAAAAACACCAGATAATTATATATCCATCAATCAATCTCAACAGCAGATTTATGAGCTGTCTCCAGTCTACAAAGGAACAAAAAGAAAGTTTCTGAGAAATAACGGCATTAGGGTGACAGAGGATGACATTGACAAATTAATAGAAATAGGAGGGGTTTTATTAGCAAGTTTGGTTCCATATCCTATGAATTCTCAGACAGTGAAGTGACATAGACAAGAAATCCCAGATGCCACAGTTAGCAAATGAAGATTGTATTATGACGTGAGTTTGAAGAGAGTTAAATCGGTCTCATACAGTAAAATGATTCTGTTGCTACAGTAAATGCCTTATTCAGAGATTGAAACATGCATTCAGAGAACAGTCTGAAAATATTGTTCAATGTACAGGTTTTAAGAGATGTTTTAGTTGTATTTTGAATTTTGCATTGCGTTGTGTACTTTGAAAAAAAATCTGCAAAATAACATATTGAAGGGTTTTTTTTTATAATGTACCACCATGCATAAAAACACAAGTGGGAAAGAGAAAGCTCATGAACCAAGGGTCATCAGAAGTAAATATTAATCTGGACGATATATGGTGTCATATAAATACAAAACACAATCACAGTAACACACGACACTGAAAAAATGGGGGCAGTATCTGACCATTTGACCTCATTTTCTCATACATGTATAAACACAGTCATACATTCAATAATGTGTGGTGAAGATCCGTGTGTGATGAACTCAAACTGTGTTTGACAGACAGAGGGTGGTGTTTTTGATCTTGAGACTATATTGTGACGAGCAGTAGGCGCTGTTTAGGTTGTGGAACGAAAGGACAAAAAAGAAAAAAAAACAAAACATTAGCTCAAACTGAACTCCACTGCTAGACCTAGAGAGAGATTGAGGTAAAGACAAAAGATTGTGACCATGGCCAGGAGAACTCTCTGCTCAATCTAACACACATGTTGTGGGCTAACGGTGTTGTAGCCTAAGGGCACAGACAGCAGCAGCATGTGAAAAAGGTTTTCCACCCAGACCTCACTTCAGATTTAAGAGAGAGAGCGAGGAAGAAAGGGAGAGGGGTTGAACTGAGATGACTGAGAGGTTGTGTGTTTGAGGAGGGTAGAGAAACCGAGAAGAAAGAGAGATGGAAAGATATGACAAACATCAGATCCATCTGTGGATTAACACAATTAACACCTCAGTAAAATCAGGTCCGTCATCACCTCTCTGCTGCTCAAAGGACGCCTTCATGCCCAGCCCAGCATGGCCCTCAAAACACTCAGTGCTGCTCAAAAGAAAAAGGCACACTCACAGAAATACTGTGTGTGAAAATTGTAACTCGATTTAAATTAAGTAAGTGGAATAAGGAGGTAATGAAATAGAGAGAGAATCTGATTTAGCTTTTGCACAAGCATGGCATGAATGGCGTTAAGTGGAGTTTTGTTTCGTTCATGGTGAGTTCAGACACTGATACTTTCCTCGAGCATGTCAGCTTTCCTCCTCAACAGTCAAAAACTCTAGACTTTCTTGTAATATGTTATAAGTTGTGTTAAAAAACAGATAAATGAATACTTTTATTCAGCAAGCGTGCATTAAATTGATCAAAATTGAGAGTGAAATGTTTTTACAATGTTGCAAAGTATTTACAATGACACAAAGGATTTCATAAGTGCTGAACTTTCTATTCGTCATAGCATCATGAAAAAATTTATCAAGAAGCACAGAATCAGCATATTAAAATGGTTTCTGAAAGATCATGTAACACTAAAGATTTAATTCAGTAGAAATGTTATATTTTAAAATATTCATAATTGGAATATTTCTCAATATTTTTGATTAAATATATGCCACTTTGGGGAACGTACAGGAAACTTTGTACAAAATGTTATGAAATCTTACTGATGCCAACTCACTTTCAACATGAACAGTTTAACGTTACATCAATAGCATTTAATCATTTAAAACAAAAAATTAACATTTATTAAATTATATTTATATTATATTTTTCAAAATAAAATCGTCACTGAATCGGGCGATACAACAGTCAATATCTCGGAATAACTGTAATAATGCATTGTCCAAAATATTATTTATCTGAAGTGACTTAAGTGTTAAATATAACGAGCAGTTTGTCACAGAGCCAACCATATTCGTAGTATAGAATTTATTTGAACATGCGCAAAAGTGCACGAAAAGAAAAGTAGAACAAACACAGGCACATTGATGTCAAGCAGTGACCCTCACTCTAAGCATACAATTCAAACAAAAAGTTGCTTCTGGCCCCCTTTTCACTCTTGTACAATGTGTGGACTGGGCTAGTGCTGACTGTAGGCTTAGTGACTGTGTGTGAAAGAGTGAGCGAGTGAGTGTAACTGGGGAGCAGCCTGGAGGCAGGGGGTTGAGCCACTTTTGTACGGTCCTACCTGAACACATGTGGCAGAGAAACATAGTACAGATCTCAGGAGCAAATCAAGAGATTTAGCGACAAGGTAAGACATATCAACATACACACTAGAAGGGTAGAAATGACTCCTTAAGACATTAATCCGGATATAAAAAATGGTTTCTTTTAAAAACTAATATAAAAAAATGATATACAATGAGTATTGCATGTGTTAAATCCTATCTTAGATATGGATTCCTCTAGTGAGATACAGCTCAAAAACAGCTTTATTTGTGCCTGCCACTCATAAACAAGCTTTGAAACATGAGTGACAGCAGCTAAAAGGAGTATGACGACCGCTGTCACGTGACTTACAGCCACAATCACTTCATTTGATCACACATTTAGTGATTTGTTTAGAATGTTGCTAACTAGGGTGTGTGTGTCAAGCTTTTATCTTCAAATACTCTTTCTGTTTATTACTTTTTTCACAAAAGTCTTTATTTGCTTACTATCGCCATCTAGTGTTCATTTATTCTAGAGGTCTGTGTTGTCTGACATGACAACACATTGAAAAAAAGATAAATAATCATAAGGCGAATAATAAGACGAAAGAAAGAAGTGATGTGATGTTGTTATATGCTTCTTTCTAGACCGTGAACACTACATATGCAGAGCTGGAGTGTCATAAAGATATGAACGTGTTGGGCTCTAGTGGGTAAGTGACTAACAGTTAGCTAGTTATTATTGAGCACACATCTGCCGGAAATAGCTAATCAAGTTGCTGATGCCAAAACCAAAAGCTTTATGTGGGGCAAACCAACTACGCAGCGATGGTTAGATAAGAGATACAAAAGCAAAATAGGCCATGTATGTGAAAACCATTTGATGTTTGATTAGTGTATATTATTAGAGTCAGTATTAGTGTATATACTGTTGATGGTACAATAGCTGTATTCACTGAGACCGTCACTCTTGGTTATGTGGAGGCTTTAATGTATTATGTCAGGACTGTTTTTGTCCTGGCGCAAACAGAGTCTGATGTTTGTTTGAACATGTTGTTGATCAGTTAGTATATTGACTGCTGTATGTTCATTAACTCAGTCTTCCTTAATTATTTATATACGTGTGAACATGTGGTGTGATATGATTGTAATTTAAGCACATAAAGAAACAGCAGGAGTTTAGGCTCTGCTGACTGTGTTTGTGATGAAATTGATGATATCAAGTACACTATGAAAAGGAGGTACATTTGTAAATGTATAACTTGGCAGTCTCAAGGGCAAAATGGACAAACATTGTCCAAAAAAATATATATATTTTTTTTAATTATTAAAATAGCTAAGTAGAGCATTTTTAGCAGAATTTATTTACGTGTTTAGAAATGCTGTGACACTTACAAAATAATTGATGGTTGTCTTTGTATTTATTTTGAATGCAATTTGTTCTTATATTTCCAGTGAACATTTTTTCAAAGTTGGAAACCGTTGTGCTGCTGCTTAATATTTTTGTGGAAACCATATAAATAAATTTTTTTATACCTTACTGACCCTATATTTTCAACAATCGCATATATATTTACTATACCCTGTATAGACACCCTAAAATCTTTTTCCTGGCTACCCCACTTAAGGCTCTAAAGCCGTCTTTGATAAAAGTGTTTTTTAGGGTTAGTACCTTTTATACCTGAAGGGATAATAATGATGATTCTACAAATATGATGAAATGATTGTGAAATGTATCAGTGTTGGCCATCTGTGAGAATTTAACTTGACCATTTCATTTGAACAGCATTTTGGATAGACTGTACTGTTGTTATCGCTCTAGTTAGAGCAGGTGGTAGAGAGCTGTGAGTAAGGCTGCATATTTGTGCACGTGCGTCTGAGATTGACTCGCTGCTCAGTGTGACCAATCAGCACATTTCCATTTTATGCAAACACAATAAACATCAGGGGTCAGTACTATGCCCTAGCATGATAGGTCACGGCACTCTTTTGCTATTTTATGTTTATTCACACCAGAGCAAAACTGCATTGCACACAGGCTTTTTCATATCAGTCCATTATAGCTGAAGATTAGAGCTAGAGTTACTGTGATGTTGGTAGGCAATTCATTCTATTGTATGTTTTTGGTTTGTTTGTTTCTTTCTACATAGTTTATATGTGCTGATGGATGAGTAAACACTGGTTTGCTGCAGTCCTTAAAAACAGTATTGGATTAAGTCCATAGGTCAGGCGTTTCTGATGACTACGAGAACAGACCTAGTGTTCTGCTTTAATTATTAACTTTAAGCGGTAGTTTATGAACATTTTCTTGAAAAGTTTATTGAATTTTTTTTTTTTTTTTTTTTTTTTTACAAATATTGGTGTCTAATATCACTCTCTTTTGCATTATGTAATCTCAATAAGGGAATAAATTGTCTTGTAAAAACTAGGTTCTGGACTATAGTTAGAGTCCAAAGTTAATCCCAACCCACTTGTGTTTCCATCCTCTAGGTTCAGTTTTTAATGTTAATCAGTGTTTTGATTGCCAAAGGTAGTTGACTAAATGCACCAAAGCAGACCGCTGTGCTGTGGCATAAATTTGTCTAAACCTTCAGAAAAGGTAAAATGGACCTCTTGTTTGTGTTTTCAAAGTAGAATTTTTACATAATACTTATTGTAATATTCCACCTAAATTTGAAAAAGCATGCGTGTAAAGTCGTTTGTGTGCAGGTAATTTGTTCAGTGGTTTTGAGTACTAATCTACAATATCATGCGAAAAAGTTTTTTCATAGCAAATTTCTAAATGCAGTTTTCATTGTTATTTTTTCCTACATTTGCTAATTCCTTAAGAAATATCTACAATACATTTTATTATTATTACAATATTATTCTTATTTCTTAAATTATTTATTTATTTATATTTATTATTATTCAGGTCCTTTTTAGAAAATTAGCATATTGTGATAAAGTTAATTATTTTCTGTAATGTACTGATAAACATTAGACTTTCATATATTTGAGATTCATTACACACAACTCAAGTAGTTCAAGCCTTTTATTGTTTTAATATTGATGATTTTGGCATACAGCTCATGAAAACCCCAAATTCTCAAAAA
>JAUMHI010000048.1:11651749-11699140 GCA_032359435.1 Enteromius unitaeniatus | reverse complement strand
GGTTAATAGCTCGTTTAGAGAACCTTTTCATGATATGCTAATTTTTTGAGATAGGAATTTTGGGTTTTCATGAGCTGTATGCCAAAATCCTAAAGCTTGAACTACTTCAGATGTGTGTAATGAATCTAAAATATATAAACGTCTAATGTTTATCAGTACATTACAGAAAATAATGAACTTTATCACAATATGCAAATTTTTTGAGAAGGACCCGTATTAATTATTTATATTTGACACATCTAATATTGATGTTCCTACTTCTCTTTATGTGTTGGTGCAAGAATGCAAACTCTGTTATTATTGCTGATATAACATACAGTTGTGATATATATTTATTTTTTTTTAATAGTGAGGAAGGCGTCTGTGTAGAAATGACTTTGGTCTGTTTGACTGATTTTGAAGAATATGCCAAGCAGCACCTCTCAAAGGCTACATGGGACTATTATGAAGCTGGAGCTGATGACTGTTGCACCAGAGATGACAACTTGTTGGCCTATAAACGGTACTATACTGCTGTTAAAGGGATAGTTCACCCAAAATTCTGTCATTAGTTACTCGCCCTCATGTTGTTTCAAAACCCATAAAACCTCAGTTTATCTTCAAATAAAACAAAAATTTTCTGACCCTGCATAGACCTTGCATAAAATCTTTTGAATAAAGTTGTTATTTTTGTTTTCTTTGTATTCTTGTAGCTTAATTAAATTATGGTTGAACCACTGATGTCACATGAAATATTTTAATACTTACTAGTTTCCTGGGCCTTGAACATAGTACACTGCAAAAAATGACTTATCTTATAATATTTATTTTGTCTTGTTTCTAGTCAAAATATCTACACATTTTAAAATCAAGATACTTTTACTTGATAAGCAAAAAAAACTTAAGATATTTACTCAGTGGGGTAAGTACAAAACTCCACTGGCAGATAGTTTTACTTTTTTTTTAAAGCAAAATCTACTTAATTTGGATTTTTGTCATCTGGAAATAAGAGTAATTATCTTAAGTTTCCATTTTTTGCTTTTTATAGAGGGTCCAAAAGCTCTCAGGTTTCACCAAAAATACCATATTTCGTTTTCTGAAGATGAACTAAGGTCTTAAAGATTTGGAATAACATGAGAGTGAGCAATTACTGAATTTTAATTTCTAAATTCAGTAAAATAAAATTTCTAAAATCTCTTTAAATATGTATTACTCTGTATTTGTATTACCCTATAAAGTTTTATGCTAACTAAACAAATTTCATACAATAATGTCCTCCCTTTCAGGATCCGCTTGAGGCCGCGGATTTTGCGGGATGTGTCGATCAATGACACTCGGACCTGTGTGCTGGGATCGGAGTTAAGCTTTCCTGTGGGAATTGCTCCCACGGCTTTCCACTGCCTTGCATGGCATGAGGGAGAACTGGCCACCGCTAGAGGTGAGACTGTGATGAAATGACTGGGTTTCATTACTTCTTGGGCACTGCAGCATGCAGTACCTTGGCCAATAGATGGAAACTTGTTACCACTAGTTACTAGCTACTAGTTTTAGTTTTTTTTTTTTTTGCATCTTATCTCTTCTTATTTCTTATTTCTTCTTTTATTTTCCAGCAACTGAGGCAGCGAACACCTGTTACATAGCCAGTACATACTCCACATGTTCAGTGGAGGAGATTGCTGCAGCAGCACCCAACGGCTACCGCTGGTTCCAGCTGTACTTGTACCGGGACCGTAGGCTCTCGGAGCAGATCGTGCGCAGGGTGGAGGCACTTGGCTACAAAGCTCTGGTGCTTACAGTGGATGTGCCCTACACTGGCAAACGCCGCAATGACATACGCAACCAGTTTAAGCTCCCACCTCACCTGAAGGTCAAGAACTTTGAGGGAATGTTCCAGGTAGGGCAGTTTATTCATATATTTTAAATGTATAATACAATATAACAAGGGTTTTTAGGCCTCCAAGGAAATTTAAGAGAAAATAAAAAGATTATGGAAAATATATTTAGGGCTATCAGAGTTAATGCACTAACTTTTAATAACTATTCAATAATTATTACAATATTTAGATATTATAATATTGATTCAACTTAATATATTTATTACATGTATTTAACACAACATTCATTTATTTTTTTACATTTTATATCATATATAATTTATAATAATATATATATATATATATATATATATGATTTAAATAATTTTCAAAGCTGGGCAAAGGGTAGCAAGTAAAAGAGGAAATCAATATTATAATGAATATAAAATTTAGTATAATATTTGGGAGGAAAAAATTACAGTAACATTTTTAGGGCCTGTTCTTTTCACTATTAACTAACTACTTATTAGCATGCATATTACTAGCATATGGCTGTTTATTAGTACTTATAAAGAATATATTCAACCATATTCTGCATCCCTTAATCCTGCCCCATATCTAAGCTTAACAACTACCTTACACATTATTATTTCATAGATATTTAATGTGAAAAGCACTTCACGAATGAATTTGAACTTTTATTTTAGTCATTTGTGAACTAAGTTTGAGAAACATTGTCTTGACCATGAAATTACAGAGCGAGGTACTGACAATTTAAACTCATGCTTCTTATATAAGCATTAACTAGTTGAAGCATGCAGTATCTTTTTACACTTTGTCTGTTTGTATGAGTGCCTCTTTGCTTCTTCTTCAGGAGCAGGCAAGCTCCCAGGATGAGTACGGGATCCCTGCTAACACACTCGACCCGTCGATCAGCTGGAAGGATGTGTGCTGGCTCCAGTCTCTATCACGGCTGCCTATAATCATCAAGGGCATTCTTACTAAAGAGGATGCAGAGCTAGCCATAGAGCATGGCGTCCAAGGGATAATTGTGTCTAATCATGGGGGCCGGCAACTTGATGGAGGGCCTGCAACAGTAAGGCAATGTCTCTGTAGCTAAGACGTGATTCCCACCATTCAAACAGTTACACCGTGACCTTACATGTCACACAGATAGATTGTCTGCCTGAGATAGTGGACGCAGTGCAGGGCCGGGTCGAGGTCTACATGGACGGAGGGATCCGTACAGGCAATGATGTGCTGAAGGCCGTAGCCTTGGGAGCCAAATGCGTGTTTATTGGCAGACCAGCAATCTGGGGCCTTGCTTACAAGGTAACTGTGGAAAGCAGTGTTTGTCTAATGCTTGAAAGCCTGTTTGAAAGTTTCCGTTAACAAACTGACAGATACTTGCGTGATATTTGGTGCAGATAAGGTGTTCATATACAATATGTTTTGATCAGGGGGAGGAAGGAGTGAGAGAGATCCTACAGATTCTACACGACGAGTTTCGTTTATCCATGGCGCTCTCAGGTCAGTCTCCTATGTAAAATGTAATGTGTTGCACAACAAAAAAATGGTTAACATTTTGATGTCTGACAGTTCTCTTCATTTCAAATTGCCTGTTATTCTGCCAGGTTGCCGAAATGTTGCTGAGATCAACAGGAACCTCATTCAGTTCTCCAGACTTTGAACAGCAAAGAGGACTTTTGTCATTTCTACTTTACCACTGACAGCAAAGATCCACTGTTAATCTACTATTAAAGGGTTAGTTCACTCAAATATGAAAATTCAGTCATTAGTTACTCACCCTCATGTCGTTCCAAACCCATAAGACCTCCGTTCATCTTCAGAGCACAAATTAAGATATTTCTGATGAAATCAGAGTCATCTGACCCTCCATAGACAGCAAAACAAGCGAAGTGATCCAGATCCAGAAACGTAGTAAAAACACTAGTAAAACAGCCCATGTGACATCAGCGGATCAACTTCAGTTACGCGGCACTACGAGAATACCTTTTTTGCACAAATAAAACTGAAATAGCATGTTTTAACTCTTCCACCATTTTTGAGAGTATCACAATGCAACACATTTGCAAGCTTTAACATATTTGACTGAATCAGCCTTGTTTACATCTGGAGGAAAGCACGTGCATGAACGGAATCTGCAGTTGTTTACACCTATAGGAAGGCGTACACTAGTGCTGTGGAATATGTTTTCCACCATTTTAGAGAGTAGGTCACAGGAAAAGAATGGTAAAGTTAAATTATGCTATTTTTGTTTTTATTGCACAAAAGTATTTTTTTAGCGTTACAAAACTGAAGTTGATCTGATGTCACATGGACTGTTTTTACTACTGTACGTTCCTGGATCTGGGATTATTTCAGTTGTATTGCTGTCTATGGAATTTTCATGTTTGAGTGAGCTAACTCTTTAATACTAAATGTATTCAAGAAACGACTGTTGCTTTAAGTCACATTTCACAAAAAAGACATATTTACATATGTTCACAGTGTATGGATGGTTTTAATACGGTATTTGTATTTCAGGAAACATTATGCACGGCACTGCATAAATACTAAATAAAAGGCATTATTTTGCATAAGAGTGAATTCTTGTAGTAGCTGGTGTACTAAATTGTAATTGTCAAATTTATTTATATAGAGCTTTTTAAAATACAAATTGCTGCAAAGCAGCTAAATTGTTAATTCTGGATTCAGATGTTTTGGTTCTCATAATTACTATAAAGCAGCAATGCAGAAGATGATAATCAAGTAAATTAATTATTTTGTTGTTTACATGCTCCACTGTATAGCAGAAACCAATTTTCAGGAACAAGTCAGCAATGCCCAAAGACAACAAAGGTATATTATAGAAATATATAGAAAAAAAATTCTTTAGCAATTTATCATCAGTACTGAATGGATATTGAACATTAAAATATCCTGTGTGGCAATACTAAACAAGTCAATATTTATCTGACAATAAGTACTATACTTTTTCTGTTGACTTTTTTTCCCTCTAAAAATAAACACATGGTACAAATGAATGCATTTATCTCATATTCAGTTGTGCATTGTTTCACTCTGTCTTTAAAATAAAGATTGTTTGTTTAACAGGCACTACAGTAAATAAAAAGTAAACTGCTAAAGCAGCACAAACAAATACAGATTTGCCATCAGTCTTTTTCTTTTCACACCGGCTACGGGTTCACCTCATGTTTATCAAACACAACATCAGAGTGCAAATGCAGCAAAGGCTTTAACTGAAGCCTATTAAAAGTAACATGTCAAAAGGAGGAAGATAGAACGTTTTGAAACATGTAAGGGTGTGTGTGTGTGTGAGAGAGAAGTGACACAGGAAGTCAATGAGGTTGTGGTAAACGCACTCCACATACCCATTTGTGTCGACTGAGTATGATCACAGTGTGATGCTTTGTGCTAAAATGAGAAGACACTTCTAAAACTCCCTCAGAAAGCACCACGTCTCGGTAAGCGCCTTTTATTTTATGTAGTCCATCTTTCCATAATTTAACCCCACTCATAAATTTTAAATGTGTGTGGCAGTGCTTTGAAGACAATGGTAATGTAGTAGTTATTTATTAGTAGCCAGTAGAAAATATTCAGTAAGTTTATATATTTAGCTGAAGTTTATCTGCCAATTTTTTAACTCCTTTCAATACACACACATATATAGAAGAGGCCATGTTTGTCTAAACGGCATCTTTCGTTGCACACAGATGGCAGCGCTAACTTCCCCTTTCAGACCTTGTTGTTGGTGAAACTTGATCCAAATATTGTTTCTGCAGATCTGGTGAAAAACCTAACCATTTGTTCTTATTTTTTCAAATCAGAAATCCTATAGAGAGCATATTTGCCAAGAAGCAGACAGAAAAGACATGGGGTAAGTTCTGATAGTCTTATGAAGTTATTGCATCATAGGCCTTTGTGGGACAATTTGGACAGTCAATGTTGTATAATAAACTGAAATTTGTACTTTTGTAATCATTATTTATTTATCTATCATATTTTCTTCACTGCTTTACTGCAAAAATAGAAATAAGAGCTCAAAAAAAAATTCAGAGCTTAAGTGTAGCTTATTATAGAAACATGCTGTAATGTTGAGGCTTAGTTGACAACTAAGATACAACATACAAAAATCTTTTGTACTAACACATAAAATAATTAATTTAGTTAGTGGACTGTTAGTATTTGAGAAAAATGGTCAGCCAAATGCTTGCTAATTATTACATAGTATTATTATAAAATAGAGGAAAGGTTGGTAGGTACTTCATGTGATGTGATTGTCAAAGTTTTAAATATGTCTTTATTTCAGCAACAGTGGAGAGGAAGGAAAACTGCATCGCAGACTTTCCCGAATAGGAAGCAGATCGCAGAGAGAGCCACCACGGCCCCCTCCTCAAACAGAGAAGCCCCCAGCGGCGGCTCCTCCAAGACCTGCTGAGACTGTTCCAAAACCTCCAGAACCTGCTTCAAAACCAGTTGTAACCTCCCCAAAACCTCCAGTGACACAAAAGCCTACTGCTCCTCCAAAGCCACAAATACAAGTGTTTAACAGCACAGAGCATGGCACTGCCATACTCAAGGTAAGACAGAGACAAAGTGGAAACAAACCGCACACAACAGAGAAATACAATGTACTTACAAAATCTAGAATGTTAATTGTGCTGCAAATACTACATACTAATGGCAAATGTTGCCGTGTCCCAGGGGTTGGATTGTTTTCGTGGTGATAACACTCTTTGTGATGTAACTCTGGTACCTGGTGACAGCAGTGAAACTTTCCCAGTCCACAGGGTCATCATGGCTTCAGCCAGTGACTACTTTAAGGCCATGTTCACAGGTGAGTCTTATATTTACATTGTCTTTTTACAGATGCTTTTTTCGAAAAGCGACTTAGAAAATGAGGAATACATAAGGTGGTTCATCGTAAAGAGGTAAACAGACAGAGGAAATGCTCGTAATACCAGCCTCAGGCACTGTTCAACTAAGTACAAGCTAGAAAGGGAAAGGAATAAATACATTTAAAATAAAGTGTAGTGTCGAAAGAGATTATTTTTTTAGTTGTTTGAAGGTTGACAGGGATCCAGCGTTCCTGATAGGGGTGGATGGAATAGATCTCATAGTTCTTGAGAGAGAGATTTGAGCCTCTTTGTAATGGTGGAGCTTTATTGTCAAACTTTATTCATGTACGAAGGAAGCCCCTGTTGTTTTAGTGTGTTGTTTTTTATACACCTGCTGTTGATCAGCTGTGTGATCCTGGTTGAACCTAATCCTGCCATTTATCCATGTCTTGTGTTTTGTGACTATCCAACAAATTTAGGGTTGTACAATATATCTATACCATACTGGTATATTTTTGGCTGATATAAAAAAAAATATATACTATTATTATTGGTAGGATATATATATATATGTATATATATATACATATAGGATATTTGATTGCACATATTCTGTTGGCTTAAATTTTAAACAATATTTTTAATTATTTTTAAAATATACTTTTCAGAAACAATAATATTTCAATAGAAATTAAACATAATTTAGCACATCTCACAATAATATCCATTTTCTCACTGTACGTTATGTCATGTTTAGTGTTTCAGTGTTTAGTGTTTCATGTTAAACCAGAAAACTAGACAAACTTTGATAATCCCTTGAGAAAGCCAAGCTTGAAAGTTTAAAATTGTTTAAAATTAATGGATTGTCATTAACTCGAAAAGTATAGGCTAAAATTTTTATATTTGTAATATTTTGTTTAAACATGTGGCATTTTAGTTTATAATTAGGTCACCAATGAAAAGCGATTTCCTCTTTGCAGTCTACTTCTCGCTGATCCACACCGATTACATTTTTTACCTTCTTTTTGGTTTGGCAGGTGGCATGAGAGAGCAGGAGCTTAAGGAGATTAAGCTCCATGGCGTGAGCACAGTCGGCTTGAAGAACATCATCGAGTTCATCTACACATCTTGTGTGAGCCTGAGTCTCGGCACTCTTCAGGACACGCTAGAGGCGGCGAGCTTCCTCCAGGTGCTTCCCGTTCTCAGCTTCTGCAACCAGCTACTCAGCAGTGAGGTATAAACCCATAATTTGTTGTGTTTGTTCTTCCTTTTCCTGAATGATTTATCTGTTTGTGATGTAAAAAGCCATGTTTTCTACAACGGTAGATCACCATAGAGAACTGCGTGGAAGTTGAGCGCATTGCCAGGGATCTTCTTCTGGAAGATGTCCAAGAACACGTCCATATGTTTGTGTGCGAGAACTTCTCCGGACTGGTGCAGAGCGGTCGTCTGCTGCAGTTGTCTGAGGCGAGCATAACATATGCACTCTCCAGTGACTCTCTGAAGGGTTTCTCCGAAATGGAGCTGTACCGCATTGCCCGCTCCTGGCTGTCCCATAAACCCAGCGAGCGACGTTCAGCTGCTTACGCTCTGATGCGCCACATCCGCTTCCCTCTGATGTCCCCTCCTGAGCTTCTCCAGATCTCTCAGGAGGACCAGACTGAAGAAGAAGCAGTGAGCAGAAGAACAGAAGAAGGGGTGCCGTTCATGCGATCAGACACGGCCTGTGTCAACCTCCTCCTGGAGGCCAGCAACTATCAGATGCTTCCCTTCCTCCAGCCGGCGCTGCAGACGGAGCGGACCCGGATTCGATCAGATTGCACTCACCTGGTGGTTCTGGGTGGTGTGATGAGACAGCAGCTGGTAGTCAGCAAAGAGCTCAAGCTGTACGATGAGGAAGACGGAGGCACCTGGAGGTCCCTACAACCTATGGAGGTGCCACGTTACCAGCATGGAGTGGCTCTTCTAGGGGACTTTCTTTACATTGTGGGAGGTCAGAGCACTTACGACACCAAGGGTAAGACGGCTGTAGACAGCGCATACAGGTATGACCCTCGCTTTGACCGCTGGTTGCAGGTGGCCTCTCTGAATGAGAAGAGGACGTTCTTCCATTTGAGTGCTCTTAAGGGGAAGCTGTATGCTGTTGGAGGGAGAAATGCAACTGGGGAGATTGGTTAGTACATGTTTAACCAATTACTTTGTACAAAACATTCTGTGCTGTCTTAAAATACTGTGAAAAAATACTGTGTCTGTTGTTCAGATTCAGTGGAGTGCTACAACTTGAACAAGAACGAGTGGACTTTTGTTGCACCGATGTGTGAACCTCACTATGGACATGCTGGCACAGTACATGGAGGTCTAATGTATGTGTCAGGTGAGTATCCACCCTGATGTGAGGTCAATGTGAAAAAGACATGCCTATTATATGTAGTTGTGCATTAATGCGGTAACATCTGTCCTCCATAATGAGAGAAGAATTTGTATACTAATTAAATGTGGCTCAAAAAGCATGTGGCCTTAGTCCACCACAGTTCTCTGCATGAGTCTAATTGAATGCACTGCACAAGAATTCTTTTATTAAACTTAAAAAAGAGAACAAACATTTTTTTGGAGGTCTCTTAGCAACTTAGCAACCTTCACATAATGACGAAGTTCCCAGAACTAGAATCATAACATAAAACAGATAACCAGGAAACAGAGCTGCTTCAAGCTGAACTGGGTCACTCATCTGAGGTTAGACCACAGGCTAAAAAGGACATGGCAGACTTGTTGTGAAACCATGAGAATGTCCCTGCTTGAAAAAGTATTCTATTAACATTATTGAAAATAATTACATTTAAAGGGTAAGTTCACCCAAAAATGAAAATTCTGTCATTAATTACTCACCCTCGTGTCGTTTCAAACCCATAAGACCTTCGTCCATCTTCGGAACACAAATTAAGATATTTTTGATGATATTAGAGCTATCTGTCCTTTCATAGACAGCAATACTGCAAATGATCCCAGATCCAGAAACATAGTAAAAGCATCACTAAAACAGTCCATGTGACATCAGTGGCTCAACTTTAGTTTTGCGTCACTACGAGAATACTTTTGTTGCTCAAAGACAAAAATCAAAAACTAAAATAACTCTATATTAACTTATACTCATACTATACTTAAAATAACTATTTATACTATACTAAAATAACTACTAACTCAACCATTTTTCTCCCCTGACTGACATCTTCCGCCGTTTTAAAGAGTATCACAAAGCATGTGTATGCTTTATACTAAGCGTATGGGTTGTGATACTCTCTAAAATGGTGGAAGACTATTAGTAATATGTTGTCTGCTTATTAGTACTTACAAAGCACATATTCCTCCTAACCATATTCTACATTTCTAATCCTACCTTAAAAACAACTGCCTTACTGTTAATAAGCTGCAAATTGGGAGTTTGAGGCAAAAGTCATAGTTGATGGTTTGTTAATACTGAGAACTGGCCCTTAAAATAAAGTCTGACCAAATGATCATTCCACCACAAAAGCTTTTAGTAGACTTCTACTGTTATTTCCACCTGTTGGTGGATTGTTGAGTTTTGTGTAGGTTGTGGTCTCACGGTATAAGATCAAGTTTAAGGGCCTACGTCACAGCTTCATAACCACATTCATTCGGCTGATAAGTTTGTCTCTGCAAAAATAAATAAGCTTGCTCTAAATGTTGCATTCACCCTTTATACCCTCAGGCGGCATCACAAGAGATGCTTTCCAGAAAGAGCTGCTGTGTTACAACCCCGATAGAGACGTGTGGAACAGACGAGCAGATATGATGGAGCTTCGTGGTCTTCACTGCATGTGCACTGTGGGCGACCGCCTCTACGTCATGGGTGGAAACCACTTCCGGGGGACAAATGACTACGATGATGTGCTAAGCTGTGAGTTCTACAGCCCTGCAACTGACCAGTGGACAGTCGTGGCTCCGATGCCCAGAGGTCAGAGCGATGTGGGGGTGGCCGTCTTTAAGGACCGCATCTATGTGGTGGGTGGTTACTCGTGGAACAGCAGGTGTATGGTGGATATCGTGCAGTGTTACGACCCTGAGAAGGACGAATGGGAGAAGGTCTTCAGTGTCCTGGAGCCTCTCGGGGGCATACGGGCCTGCACTATGACTGTTCATTGCCCAAAAAGTTCATCAGATGAGGCTGAAATACAAGAGTGTCCTCTTTTAACATCCAAAAGCTGAACAGATGGTTTAATATTCGCCTTTAAATGTGAAATAATGAATATAGCTTCACATTGCCAGTGATGTGTAGAGCAAAAACACGATGAATGATTACTGTGCATGCCACTTTATTAATATCTGATCTTTTTAAAATGAAGATAAAATGCTTGTAACATAAAAAAAGCAGCTAGTACACCGTTAAACACTTATGTGACCTTTTGGTTTTTTTAATCATTTTGCCTGTGCTACTGGCATTTAACTTAAAAAATTATGCAATTTCTTCTGGCAAGACAGAAATGTAATTTACAGTTTTTTGGTTTTTTTTAGATGGTGCCATTTTTTAAGGTCTGAGCTGGTACTGTGCCTAAACAAAATATTACTGAAAGCTAGTTTTTTGAGATATCAACCTCAAATTTGCAACACAACTTTTGGCATTTATGGCTTTGATTTTCTAGGTTTATAGTTCACTAAGTTTCATAAAATATATATTTTATATATAAATTGTTCTTAAATCATTTTCAGAACCTTTAACCTCTATAACTTTTATTTTGGTTTCACTTTATTAAAGCTTTTTTACTTCAACAATTATCTGCCATGGGTCTTTTTAAAAATGAGAACAAACTTCAATCTGTGCTCCCAAGCTTCAAATTTTTATGACGGGTCCATAAAAATGTCCATGTCAGAAACCTACGTAGTATGTACCTTTTGCAATTGATGCACAAGGGTTAAATGTGCATGGTAATGTTTAGATCGTGTTCTCTTTCAAGTGCTACATTGCTTGCATCTTTAAATTATTCTCTTTTATGAGTAATTTTTATATGCTTTGAACAAAAATAAAATGTAATGAATTCATTTGTGTTTGGTGTCTTTTATGTACATTTCTCTTAACATAAAATGTCTACTTATTGCAATCAAGCAAAAATAAATCAGTGACTAATATTAGTTATTATTGTATTTCCTTATTTATTTCCTTTATTTTTCAAATAAGGCTTAGGTAATATACTGTACATAGATCATGCGACACACGTCATGCGGTAGGATCAGACCTTGAAATGGGAAGCAAAACTCAATTGCGCTTTAGGCACTGTCAAAATGTTTGTTTCTTTTTTGCCTTTTATTATGATAGGACAGATCAAAGCTGGTAGAGAGTGGTAGAGAGACTGGACTGGGAAAAGGTCCTCAAATCTGAGTTTGAACTCAGGACACCCATATGTCTGCATGCAACAAAAATTGGTGTCGATGTTGCACTGTAATTTAAATTACATAAAGTCTGCTTTGGTGCACATAAAGTACTTTTTTAAAACATAAAAAAATCTTACTGACCTCGAACCTTTAAACAGTAATAAATAATCACCACTAACAGTTCAAACTAAATAAGATGGCGTAATCCTTACACTGTACATGCTTGTCTAAATGTGTCCTATAACCTTGAGTGGTTCATGTTTTGGCTTTATCATTCGATAGATTATCAGAAGACAAAGAACAATAACCCAAGGTCTGTAGACACTCAGAGTAAACGTAAGAAGTCAATAAAAGAAGACAATCAAAGTAAACATGATAAAATACCTGATAAAAAAACACAGATTTTTAAATTTTGTGATGAAAACATATGTTGGGATGTAATCTAGTAATATTTTATAGTTTTTGTAAATAATCATGTTTTATTTTGCACATACATATATGCTAACAATAAAATTAAAACACAAAATGAAACTTGAGAAATGGTTACTATACCTCTCTTTATGCATCTTTCACATTGTCTATTTAAAACATGTAAAGCCATTGCATAAATAAAACCTATTTTGGTGTCATGGTGGCTTTTTTTGTAACAACAGGAATCCTAAAAATTAGCCGACTGCTGACAAACACCTTGACACTGTTTTTGACACTCCCGCGCCCAGCAAATGGCATTGAGGCTGTCCTTGGCAAAAAGACTTAAAAATGCACCACCCTCGCAGTCCACTGCACCATCTCTAAAAGCTCATCACATCACTGTGGTTTCCAGACTCTGCCATCTACAACGGTTTCATTAAAGAGTTACCCAGGAGTGAAGTGGTGCTGGTGGCACTCGCAATGACTCTATCAGGAGATGTGTGTGTTGTGGCAGGAGCCTGCGGGTTTCTGGGATTAAAGCTGATCAGGCTGTTGCTGGAGGAGGAGAAGCTTGCTGAGATCCGGCTGCTGGATAAAAACATCAAGTCTGAGGTTATACAGTCTCTCGATGGTAAGTGATACTTCCCTTACGTCATTTCTCATCTTGTGTTTCTGCTATTTGTGGTATTCTGTTGGTCACCTTTTGTATTTTTCCGGTATTGTAATGTCTCTCTATTAACTGATATTTGATATGTGAATATTAAAACTAGAGATACTGGAAACTATTTTCATATCTGTCTTTGTAAGAAACAAATTGTGGCTGTTTTCAATGTGTTTCTCTGTTTCTCTGTACTCAGATTGCAAGGGAGAAACTAAAGTAAGTGTTTTTGAGGGGGATATCAGGGACCGGGAGCTCCTGAGAAGAGCCTGTAAAGGAGCCACACTTGTTTTCCACACTGCATCTCTCATTGATGTCGTTGGATCAGTTGAATACAGTGAATTACATGGAGTTAATGTTAAAGGTGAGAGTTCTGTGCTTATGTGATCTGAGCAAAAAGGGAAAAGACTGATTCTAATTTCCTAGATGAATATATTTTGGTTTATTTCACAGTTCAAAAAGAATAAAACAAGAAGCAGTTGTTCCTGTGATCTTGGAAAACCTGAAAATATATCATAATATAATATCTTGTAAAAGATTTTCAAATGTTTTATAAAAATGCTTATGCATTACATCAACTGGAATCGCTGAAAAAGAAACTTCCTGTAATTTTATTTAGAATTATTTAAGTTACTTGTTTTAATCTAAGGACTTTTTTTTATTTATTTTTTTTTTGTCAGACATTTTTTGTCTTCAGAGAAAATGTTGTTTTTCCATTGCAGGAACACAGCTGCTGCTCGAGACCTGCATCCAAGAAAACGTGGCCTCCTTCATTTACACTAGCAGCATTGAGGTGGCTGGTCCCAATCCCCGTGGTGATCCAGTCATTAACGGCAATGAGAACACTCCTGACTCCTCCTGTCTTAAGTTTAGCTACAGCAAAACCAAGCAGGAGGCTGAGCAGATTTGCCTTCAGGCCAATGGAGAGCTGCTCCGTAATGGAGGTCAGCTGGCAACCTGTGCACTGAGGCCCATGTACATCTATGGACCAGGCTGTCGATATACTTTAGGCCACATGAGGGATGGAATCCGCAATGGAAATGTGCTGCTGAGATCATCAAGACGTGAAGCTAAAGTGAATCCTGTATATGTGGGAAACGTAGCCCTGGCACACATACAAGCAGGACGAGCTCTAAAAGACACCCAGAAAAGGGCAGTGTTGGGTGGAAACTTCTACTACATCTCAGATGACACGCCGCCTGTTAGTTACTCAGACTTTAACTATGCTGTTCTTTCACCATTAGGCTTTGGGATACAAGAGAGGCCCATTCTGCCCTTCCCACTTCTGTATCTACTGTCGTTCCTCATGGAATTACTGCACATTGTGCTCCGACCCTTCATGAAGTTTACTCCTCCCTTAAACAGACAGCTACTGACCATGTTAAACACACCTTTTAGTTTCTCGTATCAAAAGGCCCACAGGGATTTTGGATATAGCCCTCGCTATGACTGGGAAGAGGCACGCAAGTGCACTAGCGACTGGTTAGCATCTGTCTTACCCACAGAGAGACAGCGGGTTAACTTGAAATAAATGAACAGCATAATAATAATAATAATAATAATAAGCTGCGTTTCTAAGCGGCCATGTTCTGCCTGATGTTTTACAGTAAACTTTTCTTCTAATTAGATCCAGGGTAGTAAAAAACATTCGCTGTCTAATGTTTAGTGAATAATGCCTGTTTTATGGTTTAAAAAAATGACTGAATATTGTTTGCACATACCACAAATAGATAAACATCTGTATAATTAAGTAATAAGTCGTAGTAATAAAAATACTAAAATCTTTTACTTTTTTCCAAAAGAAGATTTTATGGCCATATTTTACTTTATAAGAACGTATTTTAAAATAATTATTAAAAGAATATTTCAGAAATGAAGTAACAATAAAAGCATAACATAAAATAAAGTAACAAATCAAGTATTGGTGCTGTTTAGACTGTGCTTAATGAATTTCAAATGGCTTTCAATTAAACAATATGTTGTGGCAATTCAAAAACCTACCTGTCCTCGTCTGTATTTTAGTCCTCGTCTTTCAGTGATCAGGGTTTTCAGTGACCGATATTGCAGGTAGCAACTTCTTAATCATTTACTATACGGAGAACAAGCCTGATCCAGCTCGTATTTTGTGAAGTGGAGAGCGGGTCACCTCTAGAAGTTCTTCTTCCTCTTTTCCTCCTCACCCTACATCCTTTCTCCTTCCATCCCCAACAGGTGTCTCATAAAGACAATGATGACAATGATGGTCCTGCTCGATGAAGGTGGTGTATTTGAATAGTACACAGTGTTCGTGAATCATGTACTACACACTAGGGCTGTAACTGTCAATTATTTTAGAAATCAAGTATTCCACTTGATTCCATTGATTAATTGAGTAATCGAGTAAGAAGAACTGTTTCTTTATTCAAGAGCAATGCTAAATGTACAAGAGGGGCTCTTAAAATAAACTATTAATTTGTTTACTTTTTAGAAAAAATTTATTGCTGAAATTGCATACAATAACAGTGAATACTAAACTCATTTAATATATTTAACAGCTCAATTACATTATGAATATATCACATAAACATAAATATAAATAAAAAACAAATCAATTTCACATTACTTTGAAAAGATAAACAGTAAATTTAAAACTGAGGCATAAATCAAAATAATAGTAATACTAATAATATCTAAACATTGCATTTATGTTGTGCATTATGTTGTGTCTTTCGTGAGAGGCGGAAAGATCAGTGGACAGGTAGGTAACTTGGAACAAGAATACACAGTTTTACACATTACACATTTTTCTGAAATTAGTTATTTGGAGAATGAACCCTTCGTTCATTCTCCACATTCTGTCTGTGTTTGAACTTGTTTTTGATATCCTTCAAATTCTGTGTGCTGGTCATTTCACAGAAGTAATCAAACATCTATCTTTTCCAATACGTTTAATTATTTATTTATTTTTTACATTTAATGGGCATTTTTACCTTTATAAAGCCATTTTTTCTTTTTTAAGTAAAATTTTTACATTTAATCAGTAAATTAGAAATAATAAGACATTCGGGCTGTTATCAAATAAATTATATCAGTATTAAAAAAAAAAAAACACTTTTGCAATGCAGAGGAAACACTAACACTGAAAACACAGATTTTTTCAATTAGCCTATTTCAAAAATGAATTGATAGTAGACGTTTTTTAGATGGATGAAGACATGCGCGTCTCTGGAAAATGTAGCAAAGGAAAGCCAGTCTCCTCTTAGCTCATATCAAAATCCTTCGTCATTTTTCTTTACAAATCCTCCTTTGCGCTTCTAATTCATGAGAGAAAAGTGTTAATTAAATTTATAATAGGGATATTTATCTTACACAAGCGAAAGGGTTTACGACAGGAGGCCTTCACCCTCCCACAGCAAAGGACCATTTTTAATTGGATTCATCTGAAAGAAGAATGCGACCAGGATGGCTTGAGAGTGAGTAAAACACAAACTAACCCTATAAGTGAGTCATTGTATTCATTTGTAATTATGCAGATTTTTAGAGGTGAAAAGATGTAGCCTAATTAACCTTTCACAAAAGCTAACGTAGGGACATTATAACTTGCATTCATATTGATTTAACGTTATGGTCTTAAATATGTTCAGCATTCATGTTCTTGGTGTAAATGAGAATCCGGTTTACCAGTAAAAGTCATGTCTGCTTGTTTTTTTTTTTTTTTAATTGTGTATTTTTTATGTATTGTATAATATTGCCGTGACACACTACTTTATGTTTTGTACATGTTAAAGCGACCGCTTGATATTAAAATGAGTTAAAGTCAACCAGCAAAAAAACTAAACAAAAAGAGAGAGAGAGACATAGAGTGTGCAGCTGTCACGGACAGGCTTCACGTAAACACATCAGTATCATTGTATGATGCTCAGCCTACCATTTACAAAATAAAGCAACAGCACTTTTGCAGAAGATATTCCTATGGGGGGAGTCCTAAACCTGAACAAACAGTTGATGATAATAGTTTGTTTTGTTTTGTTTTGTTTTTTGTTTTTTTTAAGTGGGGCCAGCTGATTTCGTTAATTTCACTTTAACTCTTCTAAAAGATTTGGCTTAACACTGTGCCAAAGAGGCCAGAGTCCAGCTTCTGGACAAACAATCAAACATTCATCTGTGAGGTCATAGGTTTACAACCAGCTGCAGACCAGTGGGCAGATCATTTGTTTTTCATTTAAGTCAAAGCCCAGAAAAATGCTCCACTAGCTACGGATATCACAGGATGGAAGCTAAGAATTAATGCCTCTCATGCTGACATGGTTTATAACAGCACACCAGGAATGGAAGGAAAAACCATTCATCTCGCTTAATCGGATATTGAAGCATTTTTCTCAGAACCAGGCATTGTGTAACAGATTGTGGCTGGATATTAGGTGGATTCCAGACTTCTTAGGGCAACTATAGCTGAAGAACAGGAGTAAAATATTTTCGAGAAAGAATGAATTTGCACCCAGTAAAGAATCTAACCAACAGAAACATCTCACTCAGCTGATTTGATCATGTTGACTGATAAAGCCATGGGTTTGAAATGGATCAAGGCTTTTGTTTATTTGTCAATGTACATCACCTCTGCTGCGGGTAAGTTCCATTTAGTTGAGTAAAATAAATTAATTGGTCCAGTCATATTGGCGCAATACACCGCACTTGGATTCTGTAATTTTAGTTAGTAGTGTAGATGTTTATTTGGAGAAAGAAAAACAATGAAAAGTGTGTCTGTAGTAATTCACTGACCAGCATTTGTTATTATATGTAGAGAATTTGCATGTAGTGATTTTAATGTTTACAAATCTATAAATTTTTCAAAAGCTCAATAAATTAACACAAATTCAGTTCCAACCATGCTTCAGCACATTTGCCTGTAATTATCAAGCGCTCCTGAAGATCATAATGAGCATGTTTGATCAGGGTTGGGGCTGCACACAGAGCATAACAAAATAGAGGTACAGAAAATTAAAACTGTATCTTACATAGCATGCTGAATTGCTTGGATCAAAATAAAATGCATTGCTTTAACGGTGCTTGTATATTTGGTGGCTGCAATTTATGTTTTTTAATTGCATTTGCTTTCTAAAATTAATTTCCAAATTATACAACTTTTTAAAATATCAGCAACATCGTTATTATTTAATAATATTTTATTTTACGAATTCAGTTCTACAAAGTCAAACTCAGCACACTTGGGGAGTGTCTGATGAATCTGTTGAAGCCACCAGTTGAAGATTAAAATCTCAACTTTTTTGAATTGTTATTTTTGGCATACTTATAAATACTCATGTACAAATATTCAGGTAACAAAGAAACATTCCGAAAGTGTGCAGACTTCAACAACACCGCTTTGCTGGAATACAGACAGGGCACCAAACTCCAGGTTCAGTACCTTCTTCTTACACGAAAGAATGCAGACTGTGCCAGCCTCTTCACACAGGACTGCCTCAACCATACCCAGAAACACACTGCTTACTTCAATTCATCACTCCCCACTAAAGTCATTGTTCATGGATACAGGTGAAACAGCAGTGTTTTACTGTTAAAAATTTGCTGTATTTATGCAGCTGGTTGCCAGTAACCTACTATATATTTATATTTATCAAATTTATTGGCAACAGTCTGTTTAAATATAAATGAACAATAAACAAAAACAAGTCTTTTATCTTTACTGAATAAAACTATAAAAAACAGCCTCATAAAAACAGAAATCCTCATCAACCTATTTCCCAGAAATTCTGCGCATGAGTCTGTTATTTATTTTGTCTGTAAGGACAAAGATTGGCTAATGTTTAATGTTAATTTATCTTTGAAAAAACTGTTGCCAGTAAATAGCATAAATATAAATCTACAGTAAGTTACTGGCAAACAGCTGCGAATAATACTGTATTTTCTACAGAAATATTTTGCAATGAATAACAGATTCATATTACACAGATGGCTCTTTAATATACTGTGTTTCAGGGCTCTAGGCAGTAAGCCTTCCTGGGTGAGTGGCTTAGCCCAGGCTCTACTGCAAAAAGAGGATGTGAATGTTCTGGTGGTGGACTGGGTCTATGGAGCCTCCTTTGCTTATAATCGGGTGGTAGAGAACTACAAGGAGGTGGCAGTGCAGATATCAGTGCTTATCAATCAGCTTACGGTAAAAGTCTCTGTGTTTTTATAGAAGTAATAAATATTTAAAAAATTATCAGTACACAGAGAAATACAGTAAATACATAGGTAGGACATGGTGAAGAATAATGGAAGTACATATTTGTTGTTGCTGTTTTTGTGTCCATTGTAGAAATATGGAAGTACACTGGACTCCTTTCATTTCATTGGTGTGAGTCTTGGAGCACATGTGTCTGGATTTGTTGGGACCCTATTTGAAGGCAAACTTGGTCGAATTACAGGTAATATTTTAATACAATTCCTGAAATATATGAATATATTGTGGGATCCAAAAGTCAGGAACCACACTAAAAAAATAAAGGTTTGCAAAAGCTGTTATTGATGCAAAAAACTGACATGAAATGTAAATTATACTAAGAAACATTAATTAATATATAGTAAAAAGTTCTCCCAGTGAGACCTTCAAAAATGCTAGACTTGTGATGGGAACAAAGACTAACACTGTACCACACTGAATAAGGCTTTCTGATAAAAGCGGAGGCTGCAAGTGCCCTTCAAACAAACAATGAGAAATTGTTATGCCGTGCGGCCTTGGCACAAAAACCTTGTTTAACCATTTGTGTTTCAGATTTATTTGGAACCTTAAAAGTGTGTAAATGTGAATCATTTAGTATAATGCAGAACATATTTCTGAGTTCTGTCAGGACCACTGTCATCAAAGATGATTGACAATTAGCATATATTTTGGATTGGTTCTGTTCTGGGCGAGAACTCCCTGCGCATTAATGCAGCCAAGCATGGATGAAAGCAGGGAACAGAACAGATGCAACGATTGGTAGGTGTAATAATTTATAAAAGTTGCACAATTAGTCTGAATCAAGGCTGAAGGCTGGATCCTGACTTACAAAGGAGGAGCTGGGTATGGAGAAGGGTAATTAGCTATTGAGCAATGCGAAAACTGTTAATAATACTGATGGACCATATACATGAATGCTAAGATAGAAGTCATATTCCTGTAGACTGGGGGGATTGGCTGAGAGTCACCTGATGCAAGCTATACTAACGTGACTTTCCAGAACTAACGCTACACTTCATTTTTGTACCTTCAGGTCTGGATCCTGCAGGCCCAATGTTCAAGAGTGCTGATCCGTTTGACCGTCTGGATTCATCTGATGCTTTGTTTGTTGAGGCCATACACACTGACTCTGACTGTAAGAATGATTCAGTCCTTTGTCATAAATTACGCACATTGATTTGTATTTATTAGAACGCAGTCTAATACTGAGCTGGACAGCTTTCTTGACAGCTTTATTAACCGCACAAGTTTGTATAAGCATGCCACTGGTGCTGTTGTCAGTACAGAAGTACAGGTAATTTGTGCACAACTGACCTGAATATCTGTGCACTTACCAGACTTTGGCATATCTATTCCTGTCGGACATGTGGACTTCTTTTTAAATGGTGGAATGGACCAAGCTGGTTGCGCACGCTCAAAGTTTGCTTCAAGTAAGTGGACAAAAGCTGACCAAATGTTAACTAAGAATTTAAGCTAGATTAAATGTACCATTGCTTGATGATGAGAATCTGTCAGTTTTTATCTACTTTCCAGTGTATGGTTATGTCATTTGTGACCACATGAGGGCACTGCATGTCTACATGAGCGCCCTGAACAGCTCCTGCTCGCTTATTGGTTTCCCTTGCTCCAGTTATGAGGAATTCCTGGCAGGAAAATGCGTCACCTGCAAGGGCCCCTTCAATGGCACATGCCCACAAATAGGTAATGATGAGTAACCAGGAGGAACATGTTTTTAGAAAGTGTCTAACAAATAATCTTTGTCTGTGTATGAATACAAATAGTGTAAAAACGGATTTATATTTAGGTTTTAATATTTTTTTTTCCTTTTGCTTGGAAATAAATTGATAACACCAGGACATAGAATGTACATCCTCAAGTTTCTTTAATGATTAGATGACTTTCGTAAGGAAGGATGAATATCCTGAATAATAGTTCTGGGGGTTTGGATAATTATGGACCTTGATGTTCTAGTTAATTTAGGCGTTTAATCAGGCATTTCTTTTGTATACATGTTTGTCTTGCTCCTGGACAATGTATCACTTGAGCCTGATTATGTAACAATAGGTTAATGCAAGCATTGTCCAGGTGTGCTCCTGTTTTTATATTTGTATGTATTTCAGGCTTGTTAAAGAACAGTGGGATAACAACT
Source organism: Enteromius unitaeniatus (assembly GCA_032359435.1). Taxonomy (NCBI): domain Eukaryota; kingdom Metazoa; phylum Chordata; class Actinopteri; order Cypriniformes; family Cyprinidae; genus Enteromius; species Enteromius unitaeniatus. The sequence continues at coordinate 11,677,680 of JAUMHI010000048.1, read as the reverse complement.
AATTCCCTTCCAAATCAAGAGACGGTCTATCTCCTGACCACTGCTACGGCTCCTTTTTGTGGTGTGTATGAGCGTTTACACATCTCACCTGCAAAAAAACAGATTTAGTGTTCCTCAAAATAAATAAAAACAGTCAAATGATTACACAAACCTGCATTAAATGTGAAATATATACAAATGCCATTTATGTATTTAATCTCAATGTTTTTGCTACTTACCTTCAATTACCAATTTCAACCATACTAAACAAAAATGACACATTTGTGTTTCATTTTTGTTATTGCTGAATAACTTTTTCTACTGCGTCATAATCTTCATACAATTCATCTAAGCTGCGCCCTCTACTGTACAGGACATAATTTACATTTCCTTTCTTTTTTGGTGTAAAAGGTCATGCACTTTTATAGAAGAACTTTTTATATTAAAAACAAACAAGCAAGCCTTGCCCAGATTTAAAAAGTAGCTCAAAAGTAAAAATGCGTAACATAAAATTTCACTAATGCGATTAGTTACATTTTAGGGCGTAACGCAATATTGTAATGCATTACCTTAAAAGTAGCTTTCCCCAAAACTGGCATTAACAGCTTTTTAGTAAGGATGCATCAAAAAGATCAAAAGTGATGTAAAGACTTTTACGTTGCAAAAAGCCAATTTCAAATAAATGCTGCTGTTTTGAACATTTTATGCACTAAAACCCTGAAAGAAAGTACAACAGGTTTCTACAAAAAATATTAACCCTTGTGCATCAATTAAATTCCACAGTGGACAAAAATGTCCATTTCCAATAAATGGTCAGAAAATTTGTCAGAAAAATGAGACTAAAGACTAAAGTTTGGTCTAATTTTAAAGAAGACCCATTTTAAATTGGGTAGTTGATAGTTATGTCCTTTTGAACAGAATAGTCACTCCCTCCATAAAATGTTTGTGCATAACTCTATTAAAGAGTTTATAATAATCCCTACTCCTTTTCAGCACATCACATCCTAGTGGAACTGAAGGTTTCCCCTTTAGACAAGACTGCTGATGTTCAGCTCACCCTGATCTCTGTGGGACACCCTGAAACTGAGCTGAAACTCAATCTGTATGTATTATATTTCCAACAAGCCATAGCCTGTGTCCCCTTTAACTGTTTTAATCGTGTGTGTGAGTACTTTTACATGTACGTGTTTCAGAAATCCAGATGAAATGGTGCATAAAAAGGTGGTTGCACACCCAGAGCAACTGTGTAAGATTGACTCAGTGCGTCTAAAAAACACAGGAGCGCTATTCTACAGACAAGGAGGTATCCATTTTGAGTATATCTGCATCTCTGAAGTCCTTCAAAGAAGGTAAATGCAGCCTTAATGCTTGCCTTTAAACTCTCGTTCCATTTCTGGGTATTTATTACATTCGATTTTGATTTGGACACAAAAAGTGCATGTCCCTTGTAACACTGTATTTAATAGTACTGTATTTCTGTTTAATTCGCAGAGGGCTGGATCCGTTATGTGTGAAGAACATTAATATTGGACGGGGAGTGCCATGGTCACATGACTTTGTACAGTTGTGCTAAATTAAAAGAACAACACAAAAACTACTTACTTAGGTCACACACTAACACTTGGCTTGGGAGGCATTAAAGCTTGGTGACAAAGACATAAATAGGATACAAGGGGACTTTAAATGCTTAAACTGTGTTAGATATATATTTATTAATATGATTTTTGTGCACTGTTCCAGAGAGTGTAAGTGAAATATCAGAGGAATCAAGTCAGTCATTCAACACTCAGTAGTTCTTTTATGTGTTATTATGTGGATGGAAAGTACTGGTTCATTTCCAATGATCAAAATGTTTGAGTGGTGCAAAATTCAAAGTACATTTCAATATTTTGGCACTGTAATTAGCATTTCTAACTGCATACTACATGCTTAATATTAAACGTTTGAATCTGTTCATTTTCAATTAAACCTCAAGTCACATTTTGAACCCAGCACTTAACAGTTGGCCCCATAAAAATACATTTTCATCATATGGTCTGTGTACAGTGTCAAATGATGATGCTGAAGCATTTACTAACTTCCTATTATAATAGCACACGCCTTTGTAAAAAATCTCACTACCTATCTAGTACAACTCTGAAGTGCTGCTAAAATTCATATGCTTGAAAATCTAATTTGTTACCTGTCTCATGTATTCCAAACAGATTTAAGTATTAAGCCACATGCCAATGCAAATGAAAATAAAACAGTCGTTTGTGTGCAATGTGGAATCATATAAAACAGTATCGGTTTTGGTAGGTTTGATCTTTTGTCCTGTCACTGTCCAAAACAAAAGGACATTTAAGGAATCTTTTTACTTTTCGCCGTGTTAATGTTGTCTTCATTTGTATGAGGGGAAACAGATTCGAGGGTGATTTTGGGAGGAGTCGTTCAGATGTTAGGGTCTTTACACTGCTGAAACCATTCCTACAGCTTTGGGGTGTCAGTAGGGGCCAGTGGGGCACTTCCTCTTTGGAATCGAAGTCTTCCTGGAGTATCGTCTTCTGTTAGATTTATGGGAAAAAGGTGACACATTAAAATGTCATTGAGAATACTGGAATTAATCCCATAGCTCATTTCAGCACAGCATGACCACAACATAGAGGCATGTTTGTATTCATTAATGTACTTCGCATATTGTTTTCTGCAGCACAGGCTGTATTTCTGGACACGATCCATATATCTCATTCCTTTGGAAACTAGCGTGTGAAGGTCACGTCTCAAATGACAGCAGAACCCTCCTCCCCCCACAGCTGTCCCACTATCCTGTACCCTACAAAGTGCAATCAGGCCCTTGTGGGCAAAGCCAAGTATTTGGAGAGGGAGGAGTGCTGGATAAACAGACTTGGTATGTTCGGATCCCTGGATGTACCAAACCCTTTCAAGTTTTTCATCCAGCCTCTACCACAAGTGTATGTGGTAAAATAAAACCAGCCTTCTAAGCATAGAAACATCTATTAAAAAATATCCTTAAACAGAAACTCTTAATATATCTGTACTACCATGTACTAAATAAAACTCACCCAAGGAAGGCTTTTCCTCTTGCCAAAATGCATGTGTGTGTTAAATGAGGACATATTATAGACTTTGTGTGGTGTTGGTTTGCGTTAAAACTATTTCAAGTTAATGATACTGTAACTATTACAGAACCCTCAACACACATTAATATAGAAATAATGGATATTAATTGCATTAAATCATGAATGAATGGTATCAATATATTATTAATAATAATAATAATAATAATATATAATAACACCTACAATGTAAATTAAAGGTAAAATGTAATTATATTAAGCCTAATGTAAAATAAAATGTACATTAAATTATATTGATCATACTATTCATATATACGAGTGTACCATTAATATAATCATAATTAATTTAATAAAATATCTAAATAATATTTTATAAGCATAACTTAAAATTTTGCTAGAACAGTGAACAGTATTATCAAAATCTATTTAATAAATTATAATTCTTCTAGCATATACATTTTTTATTTAATTATGAAATATATTCAGTATTATCATATTAACTGATATCCTTCCTTGCATATGAGTTTATCAAATGGCATAAATAAATAGAATCTAGGTCAAAAAGAAGTATAACAATTGATCATGCATATTCTATTCATATCACTCTGCATTCTCTTAATCAGTCATTGTTTGTGCAATTCAGTGTCTAGTTTGTGCAGTTGTGCCTTTTCATGCAAACCAGCCCCATCTTTACAGACCCACCCGTCAATCCTTCCTTGTGTACTTACATTGTGATATAAGAAGTGTCCCAGTGTGTTAGCATCAACACCCCAATCTTTACTTCAAATAATCCCTTTCACTCCCATAGTCCATTAGAGATCCTGTCATATCAGCAAAGTCCTCCAGAACCAAACTGGTTGAATCCTCACCGGAGGGCATCTCTGTGTCTGAGGGCAAGAGCTGGTGTGGAGGTTTGGACACAGGCGCCTTTCCCTGGCCCAGATGGACATTTCTTGCATCTAAGCCCTGGTTAGATGGGGCTGGATCAATCGGCACGACTGTAGCATCTCCTTGGCTCCCCCTGGGCGGTGAACTAGCACTGCTACCCTCACTGCCCTGTGGCGTGGGGGCAAGGACATGGTAGAGGCTGGGCAGACGGATATCAAGGCGCACGCCACTTTTGGCAAACAGCTTGTCATTGAGCGAATACAGTTTGTCAGCAATGTCACTCCCAAGCATGACTGAGAAAAGTCGGGCAACGTATCGATCCTTAGACAGCAGAAGGTAAAGTCGACGTCTGCGCCAAGAGATATAGCGACAGTCCGTCTCTGCGGTCAGTGTCACCTGAGGTCAAAAGGGCCATGGGAAGTTTAAGGGCATGCAATATTTCATTGTTGTATGAACACTGATGAATTTTGCTCAGTGGCACAGGCTAAAAGATTCTGCCATAATGTACCTCATCGCATTGATAATAATTATATAAACAGTATGTTATCGTACCTGGAAGTTGCCCTCTTCTGTAGGTCTTAGAGACTCCCATTCTGGAGAATCAAGAAACTGGTGAGGAAAGATATAATGGAGAAACTGACCTTCTAAGGACACTCTGATCCTGTAAAAACAAAAGATCTGGTTTTAAACACACATGCTATGTACCACATCTGTACCATTTTTAAGAAGCTTTAAAATTAAAATCCACTCTAAATGCATATTATTAAATGTTAAAATATGTTACATAAAGAAACACATACAGAAAAAATATCTGTCGCTACTTCTGTTTTAATGCAACTTTAAATTTAATGACTAAAAGTGTTATGCAGTGTAGTCATCAAGTAAAAAAAAAATGGAAAAAACATTTATTTTAATGTTAAATATAAGTTCAAGGTAAATATCACACACACAAATCGTAAATCAAAAATATTATTTAGTTTTTGGGAAGTTTCACCACATGGCATTTCTCAACCTGATCTAGAGATCAAAATTATATCTTACAACTTCCACCATTTTAATTTTTTTTGGACGGTATGTGTTAACTTTTTTTTAAGTTTTTTTAAAAAAAGCATTATTAAGCTACAAAATTACACTGACTATACAACTGAGAATGTTGCCTTAGCATTGCTAGCTACTGTAAACATTAACATGACTACTACACTAGTACAAGTGGATATTTAGTATATAGAGTGTTTACAGAAATAATAGTTTACTAGTTCAAGATCAATCACTAATCCAGAGAACTGCCAAACCTGCCAGAAAGAAGAAAAGACAACTGATCAATGGGCGTCTTCCCCTCGATAGCATACGTCTCCTCGGCCGCTAGAGAGAGCACTTTGTTCTCGCTGGCAGCCGTAATCTCCTTAAACACCTGCACAGGTACGTCCAGAGGCAGATAGACCACTGTGTAAAGCGCAGAAAGCTCCTCGTTAGCTAAACCGTCCTGCATCAGCCGAAAAATCAGATGACACACCTGGGCCAAACACTGCAGCATCAGCAGCAAGTTCCAGAGGAAGACATCAAGGCCACACACTGTCAACCAGCCCCACAGAGCCAAACAGAGGAAAGCAGGAGCCAAAAAGCTGAAGATGTACAGCGCGCCATATGCTCCACTGCCACCCATATAGCCCAAAAAAAGAACGGTGTTACCCAAATGGTAGATGGCACCTTCTGTGCTGTTGGTCCATCCATCGCAGAGTGTGTGATTGTAAAATATAGAGTCAATCAAGGTAGAGTCGCCACTATTCATGTTTTTGGCTATGTTGTCTTCGATTCAAAACTGAAACTTCAAAAAAGAGCCTTGTTGGAAAAAGTAGTGGTTCATAAGCCCAAGTTAAAAGTTCATAAAAAATATAAAAATAATGTCAGATATACATATAAAAAAGGTTGCCTCTAACAGCAAATACACCTCTTACTGCCAAAAATAGTTGGAATGAAAAAAGCTTCATATTTCTGTTCCATTGACATCCACTTTTCCTTTCGAATTTGGCAATATCAGCCCTATAGCGTCTCTGGTTCTGCTTCCAACAGTCCCCACTATGAACTGTTGGAAACATGGAGCGGGAGAGGTGGGGGTAGAGACCCTGAGAAGGATAACCATGTTTGGAATTGAAACCCAAGGAGGACAGAGCCACAGACAGAAAGCAGACTCGCTACTTAACATAACACAATGATGGCCGGGCAGAGTGATTACGATAACAAGTGACATGGACTGACGTCTGTGAAGATCTCTGAAAGCTCTGCCAGATATCACCAACGCCGGTTTTTCACAATCAAACAGACAATTTGTACCTCGGCTCTTTTAATGGTATTTGAGGGGAGGAGGATCCTAGGCTATGGGGGGCATATTTAGAGAATCTGAGACAGATAAAATAACAGGGGAGGTCATGTAACACTGTTTACCTCCCCTCCCTGGCCATTCCTTTTTGTAGTTTCACATAACTTGGCCCAGCAGTTGTTAGTAGTTAATATTCTGCTGCTTAGCAGTAGAGTGCAGGAGTAAGTGGATTTCTTTTATTATTTAAGTATAAGTTATAAGAATATTGTTCCGAACATACTGGATGGTGTTGTTAGGCATGACAGCATATTCAAAATATACAGCATGTTTTTCAATGGCCCGGTTTCACAAACGGGACTTAGATTAAGCCAGGACTATAGGCATTAGTTAAATTAAGATATTTAAGCAACTTATACAAAAATGCCTTATAGGAAAATATTACAGGTGTGCATCTTAACACAGAACAATGACACTGGCATGTTTTAAGATTTGTGAGAGCAAGATATTTTCATCTGAGACAGCTCAAACATGCAATTTAGTCTGGGACTAGCTTAAGCCTTGTCTGTGAAACTGGGGGTATAAATATCAAAATGCTAAGGACAGCTGGTAATTACCCAGTATTTTAAAACATTAATTGCCATTCTAATAAATAACTTAATCAAAATAACTTTTTTTATGTAAAAAGACATTATAATTATAGTAATAGCTCATTTGCATTTTGCATCTTTTATAAATTTACTAAAGACAACATATTACCAGTTACTATGATCAAAACCAAACTAAAGTCCTAAAAAATCTTCAGAAAGTTATATACTTGATTAATCATTTTAAAATGGAGTTCCTTCCTTTTTGGTGTTGCTGAAAATGTTAAATATTTTGTTCTTATATTCACCAATGGAAAAATAGAAAAAGTCTTTCCGAAAAAAAAAATCGATATAATTTCAAGCCCCAAAATGAAAATTTTGTCATTAATCACTTACCTCAGTGTCATTCCAAATCCATAAACTTTGTTTGTCTTCAGAACACAATTCAATCAAACTTTTAAGGGTTTGCAATGCCTCCATGGTAAATGATTAATGAAAAAAAAAATCTTTTTGAGGTGGAATAACGGTTTAAGGACAGAAGCTTTCCATTTGGTGCTGTTGGGTAATTTAAGTTTAGTGAAAGCACAAATACAAAAAGCTAGGGTAGATAAAGAACTGCATTATTTTGATACAAAACATCTGGAATACATATAATATATACATATTATATATCACACAACAAAAATAACAACCCACTTTAAGAGCTGTGCAGTGATATGCAGTGTTTTTGCACAAATGGAGAGCTCTGTTGAACTACAGCTTTGTGCTATGATCATTAGATCCATTTGTTTTACCTCTTAATCTTGAAACTTTATATAGATGGAAACATGACTGAAATGCACAAAGTCATTATACACTGATATCTTGTGCAGCTTAACTAGCTGTTATAGATAAGAAAGTGTTAAAGTTACTATTCAGAGCTGTCAATTTGACAAGAGAGGCATGTCGATATAAATGCTCTCACTCACGTACTGTGTGCATGTTCTCATTGTAGTCTAGCATCATGAAACCATGACAGAAATAAACCAGAAAACAACTATTGACACTTAATATATGAAAAATATAAATTATGCACTTGCATGTTGTGAATGAGAGGGGATTCAATGAATTAAATAATGATAATTAATTCAAGGCAATTATAAGCAGGAATAAGCTAAATAAGCAATCTGTTTTATGCTTGTGAACTCTTTAGAAGAAAATGCAAATTATGAATTGCTTTTGCTGGGTTCACACCAGGTGTAGATACAGAATAAAAGCGCTCCTGCGCGGAGACCTCAGATTAGAGTGTGCTGGGAGCAGCAGCTCTATTTTAGGCCTGCATGCATAGTTAAGTGCAGCTGTCACCAGCCCTACGCTGGTACAGGGAATTCAAAGCCAACCGAGAAGGAAGCTTGAAGGAACAGTCTGTTTGCGTAAAACTGCTTTGCCTGCCGGGCTGTCAATAGACACTACTTCATCAATAATTTAATATGTGATAAAATAAGTAAATCAAGCATGTGATACATGTTGATTAGACTAAATAATTTAAAATAGGCTGTAAAAAGAGAAAGCCAGCCTTGTTATAAGAATCTCTGCTTACTGCATACAAATAAACAATTGAAGACACAAGAAAAGAGAATGTCTTACCATCTTGCATAGGATCTTTATTAACCATAAATGTACACAAATCACATATGAAAGAAAGAAAGAAAAGACCCCTTAATTAGCCCCACAATCTTCCCTGCAGTGTAAAAATATAAATAAATGAGCACACTGGGTCCCATTTCACACAGGTTGTCACACACTACAAAACAGAAAGAAAAGACAAAATGAAAACACTATAACTAAATCGTTTCAGCAATATTTATGTTTTAGCAGAACATATCAAATGCGGTTTCATACAACTCGAGGATCAGGGGCTGTGCTAAAGACTAGGCCACTAGTATTTTCACCACCAAAAAATGGTTTTAATCAGTTATTTTTATCTTTTGCGGTAGCGTGTCAGTTTGAAGCTGTTTACATTATTTTTGTCATTAATTGTAATAATGCAGTGAGATTATTGTCTGCACAAGGAGCCTGACAACAGCCAGTGCTTTACACAGAGATCTGATCATCATCCAGTCTGTCTGGAATCACATGAAGTAACAGAACAAACTGAGACCGACTCAATCCAGAAGAACTGTGGGAACATCAAGATGATGAAAAAAAAAAACTACCTGCAAAGCTGGTGAAAATACTAGTGACTTTTACAAAGATAAATATATATATATATAGTAGTCAACATTTGAAGTGGATCATAAAAGTTCATCAAAGTTGTCCCAAGAGAAGAATGGGTATTGTTTTTGGTTTTTGGACAACTTTGATGAAAGGTTAAGATCCACTTTGAATGTGGACTACTGTATGTAAAGTAATAAATCACTATAAGGTCACCACTAAAATAGTCCTTATGGCTTGTGCACTATATTCAGAGTCTTCTGAAACTATATAATAGCTTTTTGTAAGGAACAGCCCTAACTGACAGCTATGGACACCATTCACTTTTATTGTGTGGAAGAGAACAGCTTGGCTATATGCTATAAATAACCCAACAGAAGAAAGTCAGTCATGCAGAAGACGTGAAAGAAAAAGAAAAAGACAATTTTGAGGTGAACTATTCCACTGAATTACATTTAAAGAGCACAGGGATATCTAAAAAAAAAATTGCAAGTTTGTGCTGCCCAAGTAGTGGAGAATAAAATGTGGGAAACATCATTAAGAATATTTTTTATAAGAGACTAGTCATTTTTTTAACACTTACCATTCACTCAATGATGATGACGATGATGATAGTGGTTTTATATTTTAAAACCGAGTGCCCTCATGCACTCCTTGTGAGCTTCAATGAGGCCTGAGCAGCTTTCCTCTCCCTTTTCAATTATGCTGCAATAAAGAGTTGTGCAATAAATTGTGCATCTCGTTAAAATGTATAGGGTCGGTTTACCCAAAAATAAAAATTCTGGCATTATTTACTATCCCCCATGTTTCTTGATAAAACACACAAGATAAATTTGAAGAACTGCTCACTGCTCACATCACAATACAACTCTACTACTAGTTCAAACATAACCAGAGGAGCTTCACAAATGATCCAGATTACTTTTAAGGGCATTTGCACCCGTTCGAAAACCTTAGTTAAGTCTTTTTAAGTAATTTTGTGCTTTGCAGAATAATGCAACATGATAAATATGTAAAAACATCCCTTTAAAGCAGAAGTTAACTAATAAGTCTCCTCACCACGCATCTCGTGCTTTTTTGGTCTCAGGACAGGCACAGCACGGTTTGAGAGGTTTCTTCTGTTCTGCTCCCTCTGTTGCTGGTGAAGCCTCAACACTGGCTGCAGACAGGCTCGACATTTCCTCTTTTAAAAGCTGTAACGTTATTAAAAAAAACAAAAGAGCACGGGTCATTTATCAGCTCTTTACTTCCGTTTCAACATTACATTTTGCACAGCCTGCAGAGTGTAGCCCCCATGTCCCAAACTAGCCCCCATGGCACTGGTTACATCATGTCCTCTGCTATTCAAGGGTTGGTAATAATACTCAGATTCAGCTGTCCAACATCACCGTCAAACACACTGGATCTTATCGGATATAAAAGATATCAAACACTGCTGTCAGGTAATATCAAATGAAAAATGATCCTCCGACAAACTTTTACTCACTCTGTATGATGTAGAGACTGGTGTGCTCACGTGCGTCCTTCTTTACACAACCTGCAGCGGCGGTCACGTAACAGAAAGCGGAAGTGTCGCGTAGCTTCCGGGTCAATGCCTTTGAACAAAAACAACAAAATTAACCTCTAAGCTACAGCCATTTACTACAAATATGATTTACATTCACACCAAATTTAAAGGCTAAAGGTAAACAATACGCTATTCAGTCTACAGTCAGGTCATAACAAGATGCTGAACAATAAAACACAGTAAAGGTCTTTTACAGAATAGAAGTCATTTAAAAGTTTAGTTTATTAATTTTATTATTTATAGTATCATGACATTTTTATAATTAGCTAACATTTCAGTGTATTGATTTTAATAAATATTTTAATAGAATCTTAATTACACATTTAATGGTTTAATCACAGAGGTATAACGTCATATTGGCAAACGCGTCAGATGAGTATTATGAACAATATTTTTCGCATTTTTCAGATGTCACAAATTCACATAATTATACAACTATACTTCACAGATGACTTCTGATATTGATGATACTATTACTTTTTTATATTTATTTATATTTTTTTATCGATTTATTTGAGAATTCTGTATGTAAACACACTCTATGTTTATTCTCTCTATGTTATATTAGGGATAACTGCAAAATATACTAGACCCCATACTGTACACATATTCAGCACATAAGATCTTCAAAACAGGTGCAACAAAGGCATGCATGTTTAACAGGGTAACATCTATACAGAAAATAAAGGGTTACTACATTGCACCATAAATTTAAAAAATGGTTATCATAAGTGAGCTTTTGAGGACATTAAAATATAATTTTCTAAGTAGCTCAAACAATGCTTGTAGGCCTGTCACTGCATTTTCCATCAAGTCTGACACATGCTTTTTTTCAAACACTGGCTAACAGCTTATATAGCAAAATATTGAGTTGATAAATGTTTATATTGCATTTTCCTGCATTTTCTGCTACGTTCAGCATACTATGAGCGGCAAAAATAGAACATTTCAGTCATGACGTCAATTTGTAGGCCAACGCAGAATGCCAACTCAGCATGGACTCCCTCGGGCAATTCTACTGGGTTTTTAGTATATCTTTGTTTGTTTGTTTGTATGTTGTGTTTAATTTATGAGTTGACAAAAGGTGACTTTGCAGATTTGTTTCCACAACATCAATTAAACAGCCATATCGTACCTCATACATGAATTCAGAAAGTGCTGTGTCCGATTAATTACACATAATTTGTCAGGGATGTAAACATGTGTAATAAATCAGAAAACCATTGCAGTGCTCAAATACATTTTTAAACACAATTATTTCAGAATTTATGTGTCACATGTAAGGCATGCTCACACACACAAACACAACTCTGTATAGCTAACCCTACCCATTAGAACTAAGTGCTTTACCTAAATCCTGACCCTAAATCTACCCTTTACCCAATTATAACCTGACCCCTCACAAAATTGTCCTCACTCTGATGTTCTAAAACTCAATCTGCCCCTCACAAAGATAGCTGAACAAGTGCACACACACACACATCATTTTATCAATTATATTTGCAATTAGGCTATTACTAAAATAATGATTAACCTTTTATTCTGAATATAATTTTTTATTTGAATTAAAAATAATAAAAACAATGTCTAGTCATGTTTTAATGACTTCAGTCACTTTGATAACTGAACGCAATGTGATACTAGATTACATTGAATTAATGCAGTGTAGGTGTTTGTTGCCTTCTGAGAACATAAGATCAGTTACATGTTACAATACTTGAATACCACTTTGAAATTCAACACTCTATTGTCACGCTCATAAACATAGTCTGCCAGTGCAACACAATACTGTATTCAGTTTACTGGAGATCTATAAGCTCCACCATTGTGATTTGGTAAGCAGAAGGTGTCTGGTGTAAACACATCCACAATGAAAACACGGACCAGTCTCACCAGCTGCACCTAAACATAGGTTAAACTCTGATTTCCCTGCAGAAATATATACCTGAATTCTGTCTCTTTCTGAAATAGCTAAATTATCTGTGCACTCTTGTGTGTTCATTAGAAAGAACCTCTTTGTCATATCAGTACAGTCATTTGCGCACAATAAGAGCGTAAGTAATTCTATCACCTCCCATTGTCAGCCTTGGGTCCAGTTCTATCAGAACCATCTGTCTAGTTCAGATGACAATAGTTGTGATATTCAAAACCGCCTTGTGTCAAAGACCGCCCCGCAGTCCAGATGAGCTGAGCTGATGTGAGCGCGAGGCAGAGATACTGAATAGTTGATGAGACAATAGTTAGTTTGACAGAGGGGGAAGAATGGAAAGTCTGGAACTTATCTCCTTCTCCATTCTGGACCGAGCCAGAGGACTGTGATGGAAAATTACTCTGCGGCTGTGCATGTGCACTCGTAAGAGAGAGAGCAAGAGAGTGAGCGTGAAGACGAAGAAGAAAAGTGGATGAAATGGTCAGCATAAAAGAAAGTCCAGAAATAAAGTTGTCAGAGAGGCACGGTGAGAGATGGTAGAGGTGCTTCTGTGATCACAGTGCTTAGTCAGGGCCTGGAAATGCATCGTCTCACACCTGAGAATCACAGCCGCTTCAGTTGGAGCGGGTGGAAAAACCTTCTGCTGCCGCAGTTGAACAGACGCTCGCTGTATGTCTACGGCAGTGAGGTGGCTGTGGAGAACGAGTGCGTTAGACAGAAAAAGGGAGGTGTGTTGGTCATCCATCCCTTCAGTCGTTTAAGGTACTGTAATCGGTCTTGGTGTTTTTATTTAGTAGAGTTTTCTTAGCTGCACTTTATTTTACAGTATATTGCATGTACTTACCCAAGTATTGGCAGTGTAAGGTAACTACATGGGGTAGGGTTAAGTTTAGGGGGTAGGTAAAGGGTTTGTACAGTTGTTGTAATTTCTACAGTAAGTACACAGTATGTACGTAACATAAAGTGCTACCATTTTCTTTTATTTTATGCTTTTTAATGAAAATAATAAACAAAATAAAATTCAAAATAAAAATTTAGATGAAATACAACAATAATAATAATTGTTCAATAATAATAAAAGGTTTTTTTAAAGATACGTTAGGAAAAAAATAGTAATGAGTTTTGGAAAGGACTGTCATACAAAAATGCAAGCTTATAAAAATATGTCTAACTCTTATTTATGCAGGAGTTATTACATCATGTGTATGGTGGCCATAACATTTCTCAATCTAATTGGCATACCAATGGAGATTGCCTTTCTAGACGGCAACAGTGGAGTAGGTTGGGAGGGTTTTAATGTGTTCTCAGACACTCTGTTCCTGATTGACGTGGGGCTTAACTTTCGCATGGGGATCATTAATGAGGACAGTGAGGTAAGGATTAGCTCTAGACATTACAAATATCAGATTGCTTAAGCTTCACCAATGAGTATTTCTTCATGTTACACAGGGAGCAATTCTGGATTTGAAAAGCATTCGACAACATTATTTAAAAAGCTGGTTTATACCTGATATGGTGGCAGCATTCCCAGTTGGTTACATACTACTTATTGCGGTAATATGCCTTTTTCTGCAAAATCTTTTGGTTGTGTTGAAATTGCAAAGCTTTAAATAGAAACCTTATATGTTTCGTGCCATTTTCACGACAGGACCTACAATACCACAGTGACTCTCCCTCATCCAGAGCCAGCAAAATGATGCGCATCTTGATGTTTGTGAGAATCCTCAGTCTTGTCCGCTTGCTACGTGTGTCAAGGCTTGTTAGGTTTTTCAATGAGGTGGAGAGAGTAAGTAAGGAATTGCATGAATGTGTGAAACTGACCTTACAACTGAAAATCAGTTTAGTCATCATTCAGTAAAAAAAATCTTTGAATAATGATTTTTAATTTTTATATTGAATCTCTGTCCATGTAGGTTTCAAACGCCAACTTGGAGGTGGTGAGGTTGTTCCTCAGAATCCTGTCGTTATTTATGATGATTTTCCTGCTGTGCCACTGGAATGGCTGTATTCAGTATTTTGTGCCTATGCTGGAGGAGTTTCCCTCAGACTGCTGGGTTAGAAGAGAGAATCTAATGGTAAGTGTGTTAGCAGCATATTCGCATGAACAATATTCACATATTTATGAAAATGTCATTAAATTTAAAAACTGTACTTGCAGGGCCTGGAAATATCATGGAAATTAATAATATTTTATATTTTATGCAGTCAAAAACTATAATTTGTATATAATAATATGTATAATAATATGTATAATAATAATAATATATATGGGTAGTTGACGTATCAATGTGTGACAGAAAAATGTAAAAAAAAAACTCTAACACTGCAGATATATTTTTGTACATAGGACATATTAGGATATATTATTTATATATAGACACAAACATGTGGATGCATATATATATATATATATGAAAAATATGTTATGTTTATATATTAAATATATTTTAATATAATATGTAATATTAGAAAATATAAACATGTATATATTTGTATGTGCGTGTATTTATATATACATAATACATAACACACGCACATATATTATGTAAAACAAACACAGTTATGTGATTAATAGAGATTAATTGTTTGACAGCACTATAGGTTTTATATATTTGTATTAGATATGCATAGATAAACTAAGCACTGTAACTATATTACAGCAATAATAATAATAATGTCTATTAGGTCTAGTACCTATCGGTCATTTTACTGTTTCAGGGCATAATAGTATCTCTATTAATAACTGTTTTCTCTGTGATACTACATTTATCCTATTATGATAATTACACTTTAAAAAGTTTCAAAATGTACTAATATGTACCATATGGAGAAATATGTTAGGTACTAAGGTGTAACTTTAAGATACCAATATACATTGTTTAGGGGTAAATAAAATACAAAGTGTACCTTTTCAAAAGGTATAGTGCCCTATAAAATTTTTTCTGAAACTGCATTACAGATAGTGTTGTTTTATGATTTTAATGTATGTATTAATGTCAATGCTTTGTCTTGTGTGATTTGTCAGAATGCCACAGTGGGAGAGAAGTACTCTTTTGGAGTCTTTCGGGCCCTCTCTCATATGACTGCAATATCATACGGTTCCTCTGAAACACCCACAAGCAAGGAGTATACTTTTGATCCACTGATTTGTGTTCATTTTATACCACAACGATCACAATGCACAACTGATACTTCTTTTAATGCCTGATTTTTTTTTTTTTAGATGATGTTGAGCTGTGGATAGTCATGACTAGCATTGTGTCTGGAGCCATCATGTACACTGTGATGGTTGCCAACACTGCTGCAATGATGACTGATGTGGACATAACAGCCAGAGCATACAAGAACAAGGTGCAAGGAACACAAATATTTGGCTAAAACAACATATTAGATGGTTACTGGGGCCGTCTGTCATTCACATTTACTGTGTTCTGTTTATTTTTACATAGATGAATCATATGGAAGATTATATGACTTTCATGAAGCTTCCCAAAGGCCTTCGTATGCGCATCAACAACTTTTTTCAGGCTCGTTATGCAGGAAAATGGTATGATGAGAAGGATGTCCTGAAGTGGGTGTCTTCATCTCTCAGAGAGGTATTGCTCACTGTTTATATTGCTAGTTTTTAATAGTGAAGCAGTGTTTTTATAGTTTAATGATTGTTCGATGGATTTGTTAGGAAATTCTGATGACCATGTGCTCGGCCCATGTGAGAAAAGTTCCCTTTTTCCGGAACTGTGATATAAACTTTATCAATGCCGTTCTTCTGGAGCTGCAGTATGAGGTTTACCAGGTGGGAGACATCATCATCCGCCAGAACACTCCTGGTGATCGCATGTTCTTCATCGAACATGGACAGGTCCTTGTGGAGAACGAGTTTTACCAGAGAGAACTGTGTGATGGAGACTGCTTTGGAGGTTTGACTGTTTAGACTATTTGAAGTAGTCTGTGTTGTTCGTAATGTCTTGAAACAATTTGTTAAAGGAACAGTTCACCCAAAAATTCCTAAATTATTTACTCACCCTCAAGCTGTTTAAACCTGTTTGAGTTTCTTTCTTCTGTTGAACACAAAGGAAGATATTTAGAAGAATGTGTGTAACCAATCAGTTAAAGGTATTGACTTCCATGGTATGAGGACAAACAATGGAAGTCAATGGCTGACAAAATGTTAATTTTTGGATGAACCATCCCTTTCAAATAATATCTTTCCTTCCCTTTTCCAGAGTCATGTCTTCTAACAAGAGGAAGGCGTTTGGCCACAGTACAAGCTCTGACTATCTGCCAGCTTTTTTCCTTGTCGGTGGACTCCTTTCATTCTGTTCTGGAGGACTATCCAGACATCAGGAAGGAACTGGAGACATTTGAACAGGATAAAAACATTTTGTTATGTTGAGAAAGTACATTTTAGATCTAACAGTGGCACAATTTGGAGCAGAACTTTTACCAGTTTAACTGGAAACCGTGATATATATATCTTTGCAAGATTCTTTAACGAAGAACAGTCTTTGTTTGAAATTTGTTACATTCTAAATACATTTGTCTTTACTAGTACTTTTGAATTATAAATGTATAAATGCAACTAAATATCTGACTCACCCCAAATAGCCAATTGATAGCAGTGTTTATTATATACACTCTAAAGTTATGTTAGATTAGGTAAGATAAGAAAAAATATTTTAGACAAAATACCACGCTACCTAGTTAGGGTAATAAAGGATGCAAGAACTTAATACATTTTTATCTCTATTTTAATTGGTAGATGGCTACACTTGCATCAAGCCCCTCCTGCAGCTTCCTCAGCATGCACTGATTTGACAACTTTTCTTTACTTGGAACGTGCTCTATATTGGCATAGATTTCCAGATGTGGATTAGAAATGTACTGTTTTAGCTGGTGGATGTGGGCTTGAGTATTCCCTTGTTCTACAGCGTTAAACAACAAGCTGTCTGAAAATGGCCTTTGTATAGCAAATAAGGTATGACTTGACAACCGCATTGGAATGGGATTCCTCTGAGAATGCTTATAGGATGATTTTAGACTGTTTTTAGGCCACCTTCTCCCGCTCCTCTACTCCCTCCTGGCCTCCGCTGCTATTCTGTTTTCCAAGTGCCCACAAGAGGATGCACACAGCTTACAGAAAAGCATAGTCACAGTGTAATTTGTTAGGATGTCTGCCGCTTGCTCCTCTAGATGGTTTCTGCTAATATGCACCTCCAGTATCTGGCTGTCTACGTCTTTCTCTGAAGTATCCAGAACAGCACCCACTGGTGGCCTTCATTTTCCTGTAGAGGGCATTTATTTTATCTGACCAGGCCCTCAGTGTACAGCGTTTCATGTTTTGTCTAATTTAGTGCTTTTTTATGTTATATATATCCAAAAACCAACACATGGATGTACAAAATCTGTCTGGGCTTATAAAAATACTCATAATTAACATTTTAAAAAACATTATTTTTGGTGGGGAGGGGGGAGATAATACTTGTAGTTTTTTACAATTACCCAAAGGTTGTAGAGATAGCTGTAGCTCTGTTTATAACAATGTCATATTTTAAATATATGTTAATAAAATAATCCTGAATAAACTGAAGTTTGTTGTTGTTTTTTAGTGAAGGTCACATCATGTTTTTTCTTCTCTCTAAAAAAAAGCACTGTTCTTCTTTATTTTCAAGGGTAATATGTGACCATGTTTAAATACTGTAAATCAACGGTAACAGGAGTTTGATATTAGTGTTTCCCCTTACCTGTCCGTGTGTTCATTTACATTTGGAGCTCATTCCCATTCTCTGGCCTTAAAATAGAAATATATGTTGATAAGACATTTGGAAACTTGGAAGGCCAGTCAAATTTTAGGGAAACTTAAACACTGCCTCTACTCTGTCATGCACACACATAATAAAACGACACAAAAACCCACATGAGTTTTTAATGTTCAGGCCTCTATTTTTTCCTACCATTTATTATTCAGGTTTTTCTTAATGAATGGAAACATTCAGTTCATTTGGTTAATATAATCAGAAGGAATAGGAAACGTAGCCTAAGAAATCTATACCACTGAGGAATGAAGTGTCCAGAAACTAAACGAAGCAGAACACTGAGGAGATATCCTTTCACAGCTATTGTGCTAAATGTAGGGGCAAATAAAAGCCCGTCTAAAGCTCCTTGAATTCTGGGACACTTTAAAGAATTAATTAAATTGTGCTATGTGCTTCCAGCGTTCACCTGTGGGTAGGTCATAGGTCACACATTAATAAATCATAAATAGTAAGTACACAAACATCAATTACCGCAATTCATCAATTATTCAAAGAAAACTATTTGCGTTAGCTAATTGTTTGCATTTGGGTAATATTTTTTATAGTGTTTTAGACTAAGGGTGAAGATTGTCAGAAAACATGGAGATATGTTAATATGGCAAATAAATTAAATAAATGTGCTGAAACCACGTCTTCTTTCCATAACTTTATGTGCGTCATGTCTAACGAGGCAGACAAAACGAACGCGAATATTAGAGCATCTAAAAAAGACTAATTTAATTAGACGAGATTAATTTATGTAGTTATTTAATAAAAGTAGGAAACGATATCAAGAAAGGTGCATTTTTTTGGTTTGGTTTATTTGTGTTTTCTCTTCTATTGCCTCACACTCCACCTCAGTAGGTGGCGGAAATGCACCAAAAAAAGATGGTTTGCCAACCGCTATTAAATCTAAAGAAGAAGAAGAAACGAACCCGGATGTGCCGCGAAATTTGAAAGAAGAGTTCAGAGATATTTGTATGTCGTTGTCTAAATCTAATTTAATAAATCAACGGTAACTTTGTTAAGCTATTATGCCATTTTTGATTAACTAAATGTGCTCAAGACAGTTTGTTAATTGTTTCTGTTACTGAAATAATTTAATTGTTATTGTTCACGTGCCATATTAGCCGGACAGTCCCAAACAGTTAAGATTGTTTAGCGATATATGTCTGTAGAAAAGTATTTTATTGTGGTAATATCACATGTAGTAATAAAACATCTAATTACTTACTGTTATTTCAGCTTGTAAAACAGGAGCGACGTTAAGAATGAATCCTTCGGAGCGTTTCTTTGCAAAGCTGCGGAAACTGACTGTTTATCTGGAGACTGAAAGCAGCAGTCTCCTGCATGCAAGTCAGGGCCCTCAAGACGACGATGGTAGTTGCTAGTAAATATTTTGTAGTTACTTATCTAATACATCTGTTGACTGGTGTATGTGATCTGTGTTATTCAGAGGATGAAGAGAATGGGGCTCAGGCTTTGTACCAGCTGCACTCTGAAGTCAGAGCACTCAAGGTATGTTTAGTTATAGTTCATGATTTCATTCTACTTTTAATAAGATTATTTAACACAAAACCATGTACAGCGACAAGTTCAAAATCAAGTGGCTTCACATGATGGAACAAGCACTGAACTGAGGAACTTCGTAAGAAGATGCTTGGTGCTGAAGCAGAGAACCACAGAAGACATTGACAGGCTGAAGAAACACTATGAGAAGTATGGTTACAGACCAAGAACAGCAAGACAGGGCAATGCAGGTAAATGTTTATGACATTTGAGAATGTTACATCCTGTTTATTGTCTGTAATTAAAGATTAAAACATGCTAGGTTTACTAAGATTCGTGCTTATTAAATGTTTTTTTATTCGCTCACTATTCTAGAGATGAACGGTACAGATGCAGAAACATTGGATGCAGCAGATGAAGATAAAGAGATGGGACAAGGAATTTGGGAAGAGGCTCAGCAGCAGCCTGAGACTCCAGAGAAGACGCAACCACCCGTTGACCAGTTGCAGACCCCAAAACTCTCTGATTTCGGTCTGTCTGCACTCCAGTTCCAAAGAGTGCTTGGTGGAGCAGAGCCGCCCCACAGTGCTGCTCCTGTCCCAGCTGTGGCTCCGTCACCACCGCCATTTGTCATGAACATGCATCCACCCCAGCCAAAGACACCCAAGTGCTCTCTGAGTATGGAGGAGGATGCTCCGACACCACGTCTAGAGGACTTTGGCATCTCTGAGTACACCATGTGCTGGAACAATGACTTTACCATGGATTTGTTCAACAAGAAACCACCAAAGACCAGCAGGTATGTGTGTGAATATCACATAACAAGCATGCTCTGCATTAGAAAAGACTAAATATGCCACTTTCCAAACTGTAAGAGACTTTACTGTTGATGTTTTGCACTTATTTTGAAAGTTATATTATTTGAAACTCTGATTGGGTGATGTAATTAACAGATGTTTCAGACTTTTACGCTCACCAAGATGGCATTTGTTTGAAATAGTAATGCGAGTTTATTTTAATTAATTTTAGTAAATTATTCCTGTTATGGCAAAGCTGCATTTTCTAGCAAAAGAAAAAAGTATTGTCTGCACACTGCTCTAACTGCTCCATAAAAATAATTTAATGTTGCAACGTTCCGACCATTTGGTCTTCATCGGGCACATGTGCGGACAATAAGTTTTGCTATAATTTGCTTTATTTGTCCGGCACCTGAACCTTGTGTGTGGGTTTTGGGATGTGCACAACTTTTTTATACTTTGAAAGCTGCATTTTTACCATGCATTTATTCTAGTTTACAGTGTCACATGATCCTTTATAAATCATCCCAATATACTGATTTGTTGCTCAAGAAACATTTCTTCTTATCTTATTATTAATATTATTAATGTTGGAAACAGTTGTGCACCTTAATATATTTGTGAAACGGTTATCTTTTTCCAGTACTCTTTAAAGAAAAAAAAATTCTAAAGAACAGAATCTTATTGAAATGGAGAACTTTTGCAACATTGTAAATTACTTACTTTCCCTTTTGGTCAGATTAATAATCTATTGTTTAGAAAATCTTATTGATCAAAATTTGTATATGTATTGCATTTATATTAAGCACATAATATGTGTGTTGGGTCTTTCACAGTAAAAGAACAGAAAACGATCAGAAACCCTCTCATGTTTCCCCCACTTTGTCTTCTGGGCCTAACAAAGGTGTTGCCAACGGTAAATAATATTGACTGTTGTTTTCTTAATATTACTGATAGTTCTTAACCCGTTTGGAGTTTTAAAGAGTTGTTTCTTAAGAGTGTAACGTTTAGTTCCTGTATTCCTGAATGTGTTGTTACATTTGTGGGCTAACGATACAAAAAATGCATTGTTGTTTTTTTCCTCCAAGCTTCCCTTTTTTATTTGCATTGTTGTGTTTAAAAATTCCAGACAGTCTGGAATCCCCGGAGCCTCCTGTGTTTTGCACCCCAGGATTTAAGATCGAGAAACATCGTGCCCCGTGCTCTCCTCTACTGAAAGAAAAGAATGGCCTCCATTCTCCTCCTCGTCCGACCAATTGCCCTTCCACACCAGAGCTCCCTGCATTTGAAACTCCTTTTATCAGCAAGCTAATTAAAAAGGTGTGACATGCTCTTTTACTCACTTTAGTTACTAACGTAAAAATCTACAATAGACATGACTAGTATTACATTAAGCCATAATCACGATATCTTTTAAAATGTGTAATGTATAAACACTTATTGACTGTGATTGCTGTTTCAAAGGACGACAGACAGGAAGAAAGCGATAGACACTTTCCCCTAGCAGATCTCTCAAACACAAACAGAGCTCCTTCATTCGATGCTCTAGAGATGCCAAAACTGCTACGTTATGAGGATGAGGCCATACCTGAGATGCCATCTCTGCAGTCCCTTTTTGGGAGTTCTCTTGCTTTCGTAAGTAGTCCTATTTTGACATTTTAATCATTGCATTATACAGATTTAATGCTAAGCCTTCTAAATGAATTGGTTTAGTTTCATTGATTGAGATGCACTTGACTTTTGCCCTTCTTTTAACTCTGAATAGAAAAGTGCATCTAGTAATGCTTCTGGGATGAGAACGGGGGCAGATCACGTGTTAGACCTCAAGCAAACCCCTGTCCCAATACATGAAAACAGCTTTAACCAGGATTGGTGCCTTGCAACACCGAAAGTCAAAGTGAAGTTCCCTGCAGAGCCATGCACACCAGAGATGCCTGATATAAGTTCAGTCACACAGGATATTTTAAAAGTGAGTCACTACTTGTAATGCTGAAATGGCAATATTGCAAATTATGACTTGCGTCAGAAGAAGTAATCAAAAGAAGATAATACAGTTGTTAAAATATTTGTTTTTCTCTTCTTTTTAGCTTGTGTCTCAATGCAAGTCTTGAGCATTTGCTACTGAATCCGAGCCGATGACCATGAAGCTTAGCTTTCAAACGGTGAAACAAAGAGAAGAATGGATTATAGTTATAAAGTGATTATTTTGAATTCTACTTGATTGTAAGAGCAAACACTTTCAAGGACACTTCAAACCATTTGAAAATTATACTCAATAAAGAGAATAAAAAAAACAAACAATGCCATTGATGGTTATGCAAATGGCACCGATTTCACTCAGAGTTTGAAAAATTGTGACTAAATTAAGATTACTAAAGAATTACACAAATACTTTATGTATCTATAACAGGGGTCACTATGTTGGGTCCTGGAGGGCCAGTATCCCTGTAGAGTTTAGCTCCAACCCAAATCACACACCTAAAGCAGCGCATTAAGGTTTTACTAAGCATATTTGAAACTTTGAGGCATGCGTGTTGGAGCTAAACTCTGCAGAACACCAGCCCTCCAGGATCGAGTTTGAGGAGTCTTGAATCTCTAAGGAACACTACAATTCAAGACTAATTTGCAAATGAGGCAAAATGGACGAAATGCTGAAAAGCCAATCTTTTGGCTCCATAATGTAAAAAAATAAAAAGGTAATTCTGTTGAAGTTTAGTTTGTGTCCATTAAAGTCTAAACTATAAGCAAGGTGTGACTTATGCTAAACTCTTTTAAAGTGAAACTGTTGTTTATACAATGACTGGATTCTTTTAAATCTAAAAGTCAGTTTATAAATGTTTACACAAGACAATTTACTGAAAAAAAAACAACATTTATTCAACATTTTATGGGAATCATGGTAACAGGACTAAAACTAAAAAAGTAGACCTGGTATAAAACCCCATGAAATACATAAAATATATGAAAAAAGAATCTATATAACTTCCAATCCTCAAGATATGCCCTATCCTGCTGCTGGAGATCAAACTTTCCTTCAGAGTTTAGTTCTGGCTTAAATACTAAACCAGCTAATTTAACCAAACCAGGGTTTAAACTAAACTCTATGGGAAGGCAGATTCCCAGACAGACATCCACTCTTTGTTTAAATGCAGGCAAGGGTTGTTTCAGTAGGGTCTCATGCGTCCTTGGAGAGGCGGTGCACGGTTAGGTGGAGTGATTGCGATGTCAAGGTAATCTCCGATCTGAAAGCGCTGAGACTGAAGCGTCATGGAGTCATCTGCACCTTTACGTCCCGAAACTGTATTGCCAATCTCTTTAACCCTACAACAAAACCAGATGGGTTATTCAAAACAAATCAAAACTGACCACGCTAGAACAAGAAGCCGTCTGTTTAGATCACCTGTAGATTTGTCGTTTAGGGTCTGGGTATACTATTGCAAACCCAAAATGTGTGCCTTTCTTTCGAGCTTCCGGATAAACTTCCTTCACCAGGCTTGTCAATTCCTTCAAAGTAGCATCCATCCTGTAACCAAAGCAGATAACATTCAGGACCATGCAGTTTATTTCATCTTTACCTCAATGCAAAGGTTATACCTACCAGGTGTAAATCTGAAGCTCGCTAGATGGTACATTTCCCCGGGCAAACTCGTCCATGCGATGATGCCTTCCATTATTGGTAGTGAACACTCGGAGAAGAAGAGGGCAAGTCTAAAAAATATGCAAAAATGTATTTTAAAAGTCTCACTCGAAACGCAGTCGAATATGTACAAGTGTCCAATATTGATATTGCGGAGACGTGGTGAAACGCTGCACGCGTTCTCTGTAGATCTTCTATACTAAACGTTTTTGATCTTGATAATATGCTGCAAGCTTATATTAAATAATTTGCTGTTCGTTTACTATGTTGCAATAAAAAAATAGCATATATTGCTTGTATAATATGCTGCATACGTGCGTTTTTACCAGCTAGATTTACAAATTAGCTTAGCATGCACGACGCGTTGTTTGTGCGGGAATATTGAGCAAATGAGGAACAGAAGTAAAGGAAAAACTAACCTTTTCTCTGTCCACTGGCTTTTCTGGCTCTTTCTTGATTTCCTCTTGCGTGACTCTTGATTCCACAGCCATTTTTCCCAATATTGTTAAAAATCAAGTGATGAATAACGTTAGCTGTTCACAGCGCCTGCTAATGAGCGATCGCGGCGCGGTGTGATGACGTCGACGCGGCAGGCCGCCAATGACAGCCAACCGATGACGGCCGGTAAAATGACGACACGCTTGCGTCGCCTACGCTACCCCCACCGCCATTTTGGGAGTCAGATTGTAAATATTACTAGGGAACATCAGCAAATACAGCCACGAATTCGGTGGCCTTAATATGGTTCACACGTGCGTAGTGGCCGGTTGTCGGAATAGGAGGACTCCTGGGACCACGTTATCCTTCTACAGGTTTCCTCGCGACCCGGAGCGGAAGCAGCGCTGGATCGCTGCTGTGAATCGTGAAGGGTGGGTGCCAAACGAGGGCAGTAGACTCTGCAGCACTCACTTCATTTCAGGTATGTGGAAATCAGCTGTCATGTATGTTGCATTGGTTTGGGTTTAGCAGGAATCTTTAAAAAGCAATGCTTGAATGTATCTATCTCTAGTGGATTGTGGGGACATGTGTGTGTGTGTGTGTGTGTTTGTAACGCACCTTTCTGATGTACCATAACGAAACTGAAAGACAGAAAGTGTTTCTCTTCATGTTCATCTTCAATTTCATCGTTATGCTACACTTTGGGGTTTAGGTTAAATGGAAAAGTGCACAATGCTTTTTGGTATTGCACACTTAGGGGTTACACCTCGGCGGTCAAAACAGACTGAAAACAATAAATATAACATTTTTAAAGAAATAAATGTACTAATTCATTTTTTTGATTGAATGGCACTTGACTGTAGGCAACTCTAAATTATGCACTGTTTGTGTCTATACAAAAATGGAAACATGTTATTTTCGATGAATTCTAAATGCAACCACTAACCACTAGATGACTGTATAAATATAGAAAGAGCTGTGTATACTGTAGCTGCTTGTAAGAGTATTTCCGAACATGATTGCTTACATTTTATTTAGGGCTGCACGATTTGAGAAAAATGTCACATTGCGATTATTAAGGTCAAAATTACGATTGCGATACGATATGTAAGTGGTTTAACTTGCTTGTTATCAAGGAAAATGCATACACAGATTACTAATAATGCTGAAATCTGTATTTCTCAACTGAGATACAGTATACAGTGCAATCTAGCAACAACAAA
>JAUMHI010000048.1:11633628-11645319 GCA_032359435.1 Enteromius unitaeniatus | reverse complement strand
GTTTCTGTATCTTATGACAACATTCAATAGTTTGAGGTCAACCTTTGTTTTTCAAAAAGACGAAGTATATTGTATAAGTTATGACACCGTTTTTTATGCAGAAGTTTGATTTTGCATCTACATTAAGGGCTTGTTTTATGACCATGTGAGCTGCTGCATAAGGAACATGCTTCTGATATTTCTCTGACTGCATACTCACTTCAAATGAGTAGCAGCGCAGATGTGCATGTGTTAAGTGATAACCTACCTACTGACAGGTGCTGATGTCTGATCAGACTCAGACTGTCAGTCGTTTGACGTAGAGTAGTGATGCAGGATATTGGATGCATGGATCGCACACTGACCCTTCTGTCTAACACTGTCTCCACAGGCAAAGATGCATACCAGACTGGGATGGAACAAGTACGCAGATGTAACCCCTCACATGTCTTGGGAGGAGGGGGAGTGTGAGCCCTAAAAGGGGTGCTGGGATATGAGTAGGTCAGCATCCAGCACGAGCCAGAGCCAAAGAGGCAGCAGCAACAAAGACGAGTGGCAACAATAATCCTAATCTTCCCTTGCATCTTTCCCATAGCAGCCTGTTATCTATTCAGGTCAGACTGAGTCTGGGTGTGTACAGTTCTGTGTCTTAGTGTATGATTGCACGGCCGTTTTGTGTTTGCTCGTGAGTAACTGGCAACATTTTTGTGTGTTTTTCAAGTGTGAAGAATTTGTGTGAACAGGCCACGTTCACTCATGAGGCCTAAGACCTTCCCTGCCGCCCCATATGTGGGCAACACGCGCCAACGCCTGCAGGAGATCAAGGAGGGACTGAAACAACCGGCAAAGCTGGTGAGCCAGGCGCTTCACGGAGGTAGTGCTCGAGGGGAGGGGGGCAGAGGTGGGGACTCTAAGGGCAAAGACCAAGCTGGAAGGCAACAACAGCTCCGGCAGCCTCAGAAGTTCAACAACTACCAAAATGCCCTGCGAGAGATCCGCAAGTCTCTATTGCCTTTTGCCAATGAATCAGGCCAGGGATCCAGCTCAGGACATCCCGGTGAAGTCAATAGACAGATGCTGCAGGATCTCGTCAACGCTGGTTGTGATCAGGTAAGCAATGTCTCTTATACTGCTGGTGTATATGTAAATACATTTTGAATAGTAAATAATACAAATAACGATAATCATAAGAAATTATTATTATTATTTATTTTTTTATGATATTTATGTAGCCTGTATGTCAGTGTATATTTTTTTGTGGTTGGTAACATTTAAAAAAAAAAAGTAGCTTATGCTCAACAAAGATGTATCTATTTGAACAAAAATAAAAATACAATAAAAATTAATTAATTACTTTAACAACATTAATACTGGAAAAAATTAATTACAGTTTGAAACATAAATCATTACATAATATTAAATATAATGTTGAAATGGCAGTTTTCACAACTTATTTGGTTTTAGTTATTTTCTTAAAGAGATCAGTGGAATGTCTCTGCCCCAAAATAAGTGCCAGCCCTTCCTCACCTTTAACACTCAAAATACAAATATTTATACAGAACTGTATTTCAGTTCTTTTTTTACACCAGTATTAGTTTAAGCTGATAATGGTCTGGGTAATAAATATATACTAGAACATTATACTGTAGTATTTTGTAAATGGTTGTTTCGAAGTATCTGAGTTGCTGTGCGGAGTGGTTATTGAGCAATCATTACTTAGTTAAATGTGTTACATGTGTTCTGGACCTTGTATTAAAATCTAGTGGATGAATATTAAAGGGATAGTTCACCCAAAAATTCTTTTTTTTTTATTTACTCACCCTCATGTCATGACTTTGAAGAATGTTGATAATTGATCAGTTTGGGTGACCATTAACTAAGTATGGACCATTAAAAAGAAAAAACTGAGACATTTCATCTGTCATCTTCACAGAACAGTGTTGTTATTAAAATAAAATTAAAACTTTTAAACTTAACCTTGAAATTGAAACTTAACAGCTGAAATAAAATACTTATTACTGAATTAAATTTAAAGATAATTAAGATCAATTTGAAATGTTGCCAACTAACTGATAGAAATTTAAGTAAATAAAAATGATTTAGATATACATATAAATAATTACAATTAAAAGAAGAAAGAGATTAACTAAAATGAATAATTTAGAATATTAATAAACAATCTAATAGTATATAAATAATATTAAATAGCCTTCCACTAAAAAAAGAAAGCCATACAGGTTTGAAACGACATGGGGAAGAAGTAAAAGATTACATTTTGAATTCTTTTGATAGCCTGTTCAATCATTTGTGTGATATGCAAGAGTCCTATCGTTTGTTTCAGGCTCTCTAATACAAACCCATTGTCAGATCATTAATGAATATGTGTTGGAGCTTTGCTGCTAATGTTCAGATGCAGCTATGAGAGCAGCGCTGTGATTGCATTAGGCATGTGAGGAATGCTGCGCTCAAGCCCATGCACAACACCACCGAGAAATCCACCACGGCCCAGTGGAATTACGAGGCCTAGCTGAAGGGAGCCGAGCTGCCTTTATGACATGGCTAAATAGAGACTGGAATGGGGCTTTTTAGGTCTCTGGAAGCTGAAACATGCTATCAGATGAAGTATAGTATGGAGTCAGACTTGATTTGGATCATGTTGTCTGGATACAGGCTTTTCTTTTGCTGTGGGCCCTGATGCTGGCTGATTATATGTGTGAATTATAATGTTATGTACAAGTATGAGTTTATAACAACTTGTTAATGATATCATTAAAGTAACATATTTGGGTTACAATTCCATTTGAGGACAACAATTTTTTGTAGATGTAGAAAATGTATGAAAAATTCAGAACTGAGAGCATAATGTTTCACTGGCATATGTGAATTTCACAATAATAGGTAGATTTTTCTTTGCCCTGCGTTCATGGGACAGAGTGTACAACAGCAGGACACACAGAGGAAGTGCTCAGTTCATTTGCAGATGGTGGTACAGTTTCCACAGCAGAAATACAGTAAGCAGGGATGTCCCTTTTCTGGTCTTTTTACATTTTTGTATTTACGTGTGGGTTAAAGGTTTTTATTTAGTTTCTACAAAAACATGAAATTTGTGTTTTGTGGCTCAGACTTCGTCTCCTCGTTTTCAGATTTAGCGTGGCCAAACATTCATTGCATTTGAAACTTGGTCCTGTATCGTGCACCACATGCACCTAGACCTCCCATAAGATCTGGCCATATATTTCAGCATGTTTTTATTAGTTGTAATTTAGTCATTATTGTAAAATGACTCATTTGTGGTGCGGGACTAGGTATTTTTAGTTCTCCGTCATCTTCTGACTGGGGCCTGTGTTCTTGACCCTCCGTACATTCCAGGAAGGTAAATGGCCGCCCCTGGTTCTTCCCTGAGCTGCCTTAGTTTGGTCGCTATAGTTGGATTTCGCCTCACAAATTACACCGCAATGCGGCTGACGGTTACATAACCACTTCTGAAGGAGGAAAGGGGGGTGGGGTAGTAGGAAGAAGATGAGTATGACATGTGTTGTGGATTTGGAGCTTTGGATATGAGAAGCTATCTGCGTACATCATGCATGTGATGCTTGTGTACAGAGCACAGGATATGATAAATGTCTTGTGCGTTGTTGGCATATTGAGTTTGCACATAATCTAAATGTTTATATTATCCTTCTTGCGCAACCCACTTTGTCCAGGATCCTGAACCACAACTGGTCAGTGCTGTGGAATTTTACGTTAAAGTCAACCTGACACACCATTCGTGGAACAGAATATTGAACAAGAACTAATGTAGGACGAGGCTTGATCTTACTCTTGAGAAGTTGATTACATCACTAAAGATGGGGAACATGTATCAGTGTTTGGTGGGGAAGGGCTGAAAAGTAAGAAATATTGGATATGTCATCCAAAAGAAGAGCAGAGCAAATGTTTTTCTTCAATAACAATCTTTATATCCGTACCGTCATTCTTGTGCGACACATAACACAATTGCATTGTGGGTGTCTGGGAGTCTGAATCCAGGATTAAGGATATTTTATCAATTCATGCATGGCCAAGGATTTGAACCCATGACCTTGGCATTGCTAGTGCTATGCTGGGATGTTTTAGCTGCTAATTTATGGATGATGTTTCACCTTTCCTTCCACTGATGATGATGATGCCCATCCGGTCCTGCATCTCCGAGTCCTCCATATGGCTTTCATTACCATGTTCAATGGTGAATTGTGTTTTTAGAATTTGGGTCAAAGTGGAAGCTCTTAAAAATGAATATTGCCTGAATAGTTATGTCACTTTATTCAATAAGACTATAGACTGTTTACTTTTTAAAGCATAAGTTTGTGGAAAAAGGAGCAAGAAATATTTGTGTTTCTGTGTGGGTACTTACCGACGCCACAGTCAGAAATTGAATGTCTAGTGTAGCATTGAGGCTTGTGGTCATGACAAGGGTGTAAATACAAACGAGATATTTTGGGACCAACCAAATGAACGCTTAAGGCACATTGGAACAGAATGATCTCAAAAATAAAGAGAGGAGGAGGGACGATTCAGAACGAGATTGAAGCATAGATTTCCACATAGCTAGAATTCTTGCTTCCTGGCTCATGGAATGTCCTGAACATCTGTCACCATGACAGTGAAGGTCAGGGCTGAAACTCTGACCTGGGGCCAAACCAGACCCGGCCCTTCCCGAAACCAGACTGAAGTCCATGTTGGATTGTTTTGTGTGTGCGTGCACGTTTTACAGAGGGAACGAGAGAGTGGCGCCTTTAAATCACCAAGGGGGATGAGAAGGCACACACCCTTAAAGCGGACAGTGATGGAATGCAACAGAAAGCCATGGCACTTCTGAGAGCAGTGATCACAGACAGAGTGTGCTCCGAGTATTTCCTGTCTTTTTGTACAGTAACAACTGTGCAAATAAGCATTTACAGAAAATGATGGCAATACACAGAGTAATCTAAACTACTCTGGGAATGTGTAGAATGCCTGTTGATGTGGCACAATGTACTGAGTGTGGCCACAGTTTGAATAGCTACTTGTTTATGCCCATTTATTTGTAGTCTGTCAGTGCCCTCTCATCAAAACTCTAAAATAGCCTTTATCACTCTAACTTTGTCTTAGTTTCATAATATTAATCTATTTTCAATTTATATATTTGAATGCATAGAAGACATAAACAGAAGTATGTGCTGAAGAATACTCTCCATTTTCCATGGCATGTTTGGCTATAGTATTATATTTGGCCACCAGAGGCAGTGTAACACAGCTTGGTGCTGTAGAATTTGGTTTGGGCAGAATGTCTTCTGAATGAGGTCATATGCCATTCAAGGGGATTTCCTCAAATAGGTGTGGGTCTGCTCCCAGAAAATTGTACATGTCTAAGTTGTTTTATTTTGAAATGTGCCGTCACAAGGGATAAGTGTGACAAGGGATAAACAGTTGTTGCATGGGTGGGAATCGTGTAAAGATTCAAGTTTAGAAGAACTAAAAAAAAATCAGTCTCAAAATAAATAAAACATTTTGTAACTTTGAATTTAATATAATTATAAATTAAGACAAATAAGAAAATTAAATTAATGTGTCAAATCAAATCAAATCTCTGAATCATTTTAAGGGTCTCATAGTGCGACGTGTGGTCAGATGTGCCCAGCGCTGGTCATAGTGCACTTGTGGGCTGGCACAGGAAAGAGCTTGTGCTAACTTGCAGAGGAAGCAGCTGAAGGGAATGTTGTTTTAACAATTATCTGCTGTGTGTGTGTGTGTGTACTATGGGTTGATTCATGTGTACATGCATGTTCATGTGGACATGTGTATTTATCTAAATACCTAAAGTCACTTTTCTTAACCAATACAAATTCCAAAACTGTACGATACCATTTTTGATTAAAGTATTTGTCAAGCTACATACTGTACATTCCTTTTTGCTCAAGAATTAAACGAAACTAAATTAAACTAGAAATTAATACTAGACTTTTTAAGTAAAGTCAGTCTGACTTTGCCTAAAATGTAAAAGAAAATAAAAAAGTTATAATGGTTAAATAATTTTGGGTCTGCATCTGTCCTACATCTAATGTGGGAAATTTGTGGGAATTTAGCTGCAGTCATGGCTTCAGAAGCCATAGTGATTTAAATCAAACTGATCTGTGGTTATAACAAACAGTGTTATGCTTACATGTAGTTCTTGTCTCATCTTTAAAAGTACTAAGTAGTACCTTTTTGAAAACCTTATGAGTGTAGAATTTATGCATAAAGACAGGGAATGCATTGTGAATACCAAAAAAAAAAGAAAAGGAAAATGCATTGCTTATGTTCTGATAGTTTTCTGCTTTAATTTCTGAAACAGGAAATGGCAGTCCGTGCCCTAAAACAGACTGGCAGTCGTAACATTGAGGCAGCATTGGAATACATTAGCAAAATGGGTTACCTGGACCCTCACAATGAGCAGATTGTACGTGTCATCAAACAAACTTCCCCAGGTATGTGCACACTTTATAAAACGTATTGCTATGTTCATTTTATAAATTATGAACTGCCTTGAATCTCAAACTGACCTTTGTTTAATTCCCTACAGGAAAATCCGGCATGCCGAATTTAATGGACCACAGAGCGGCAATGGAGGGCACTGGGGATGGTGCAATGCCACCTTATCACCAAATGGGAGCACCACTGTATGAGGGAGCTGGTTATGGGGCTGAGGGTGAGATGTCTCGTGCATATATGGGTGGACCGCCTGTCATGAACTACATGCCACCGCCTGCCAACCCTTCACAGGGTCCTACCATGGGAAACCCAATGGGTCGTCCCGCAAGTATGGGTGCTTACTCCACAAGCATGGCTCCCCCAAATAACCCCGTGAACCCTATGTACACCCCAGGTCCAGCCCAGCAAAAAGGCTACCCTGGTGGGATAGACCAGGCCATGATGGGCTACAGTGTGCCTGGACCACCCATGCAAATCCAGCCTCAGCCCTCGGGAGGTCCTGCCACTCATTATGACTTCAGGCCTCATATGATAGAAGCACCCAGCTATGGGGTAAAGCGAAGTGCTTCTTTCCAGAATAAGATGACCCCACTAACATCTGAAAATTATGTTAATATGCCAGGCAAAGGAGCAATGGGCCAAAACGCTGGTGGCTACCCTCCGAACTTATATCTTCCACCACATTCGCACCCACGCCAAGCCAGTCCCACCTCACACCAGGTTCACATGATGCAGCGCTCCCCTGGAACTATGGGTGGTGAGTTTTCTGATGTTCCTCAAGGCCTCCTCACTCCTTCCAGGGCCAGTCTGAACCTCGACCTCTATGAGCATCACTGGCCAGGGGCCCAAGGTCCTGAGGGGACACCTCCAACCAGGCAGCCACAGGGGCCCTTTAGAGGGGAGGTACGTGTCCCCAGCAGGACCAATTCTTTCAACAACCACCAGAAGGTGACTGTGAGGCAGGCATTGCCTCCTGCAGCTAGTGTTGCTGGCAAGCAGGATGCATCTTTGGGTCCGCCTAACACAATAACTGCAGTGACCTCTCCACCAATACAGCCACCAGTTAAGAGTATACGGGTCATGAGGCCAGAGCCGAAGACAGCAGTGGGACCATGCCATCCTGGGTGGCTGAGTGCACAAGCCCAGGATGCTCCAGAGTCTCTTGGATACATGCCAGATGAGACTTTTACTCTGGAGCCCAATCAAGAACACAGATGTCCGCCTCCACCCTACCCCAAAACACTGCTCCTGCCTGGATCTGGACCTGAGCCTGCATCCCTGGAGACTGGAGCCATGGGTGGATTTCAAGATGTCAATGCTACAAGTAGAACAGTTCAGAGTGCCTCAGTAGGAAAGCAAGAGGAACCAGTCTCCAAAGACAAAGTGAAGACAGGCAAAGGCGAGAAGGCAGTGAAGGATAAGAAGCAGATTCAAACCTCACCTGTGCCTGTGCGAAAGAATGCCCGTGACGAAGAGAAGCGGGAGTCACGCATCAAGAGTTACTCTCCCTTCGCATTTAAGTTCTACATGGAGCAGCATGTGGAGAATGTGATGAAAACCTATCAGCAGAAACTCAATCGCAGGATGCAGCTGGAGCAAGAGATGTCCAAGGTAACCAGGGCTCCATTAACCAAGAAATACACTGTTATTTGCATTCCAGACAATTGTGTTAACTGAGTTTTCAATATCGAGTATAAATGTTATTGTATTATTGTTATTAAATCAAGCCACCCTCTTCTATTTCTTCCACACCTTCAGGCTGGCCTTTCAGAAGCAGAGCAGGAACAGATGAGAAAGATGCTTTACCAGAAGGAATCCAATTACAATCGACTACGACGTGCCAAGATGGACAAGTCAATGTTTGTCAAAATCAAGACACTTGGCATTGGGGCCTTTGGTGAGGTGTGCCTTACACGCAAAGTGGACACGGGGGCCCTGTATGCTATGAAGACTCTACGAAAGAAAGATGTTCTGAACCGAAACCAAGTAGCCCATGTGAAAGCAGAACGAGATATCTTGGCAGAAGCTGACAATGAGTGGGTAGTCAGGTTGTACTACTCATTTCAGGACAGAGACAGCCTGTACTTTGTCATGGATTACATTCCTGGAGGAGATATGATGAGCTTGCTGATCCGTATGGGGGTTTTTCCAGAGCCCTTAGCCAGGTTCTATGTGGCAGAACTAACGCTGGCTATTGAGAGTGTGCATAAGATGGGCTTCATCCACAGAGATATCAAGCCGGACAACATCCTAATTGATCTGGACGGACACATCAAGCTGACTGATTTTGGTCTGTGTACTGGGTTCCGGTGGACTCACAACTCAAAGTATTACCAAAAAGGTAAGAGACTTAAAGAAAAGATGATACTCATAACATTTAGCTGTTTGAAAGTGGTTTAAATACTGTTGCAGTGTTTATCAAATCAAATTAATTGATTGTCTTTACATTCTTTGCACTGCTTGAATAGGGAACCATATTCGACAAGATAGTATGGAGCCGAGTGACTTTTGGGATGATGTGTCCAACTGCCGTTGTGGTGATCGGCTGATGACTTTGGAACAGCGGGCAACTCGACAACACCAGCGTTGCCTAGCACACTCTCTGGTGGGCACTCCTAACTACATTGCCCCTGAGGTGCTTCTGCGCAAAGGTAAGACCTTTTCACAAAGACACCTGGAAGTAAAAGCTATTCACTAGAAAGTGCCAGTGTCACAGATTCTCCTGTTAAGTTTGATACTTTCTAATGTGCAGGATACACACAGCTGTGTGACTGGTGGAGTGTTGGAGTAATCCTGTTTGAGATGCTGGTTGGCCAGCCACCTTTCCTTGCTCCAACCCCAACAGAGACGCAACTTAAGGTAAGCGTCTTATTTGCATTTTATTAGGTTTCTTTGCTTACATGGCTGATGTAAACCAGTGTGTTCAATCCTGCTCTTGGAGGGCCAAAATCCAGCAAAGCTTAAGTCTAACCTGCCCTAACACACTGGAAAGCATGTAGTAATTCTGAAGACCTTGATTAGCCAGTTTATGTGTTTAATTAGGGTTGGAGCTGAATGATGGAATAACGTTGTTGTCATCACCTCAACAGGTGATAAACTGGGAGAACACTCTGCAGGTGCCTCCACAAGTAAAACTGAGCCCAGAGGCAGTTGACATAATCGGTCGACTCTGCTGCTCAGCTGAAGAGCGTCTGGGAGGAAACGGGGCTGGAGAAATAAAGGCTCACCCATTCTTTGCTGAGATGGATTTCTCCAGCAATCTTCGTACACAACCTGCTCCATATAGACCGAAGATTGCCCACCCCATGGATACATCCAACTTTGACCCTGTGGAAGAGGAGGGGGGTCCAGGGGCCTGGAGTGACAGTGGAGACAGTACCCGCACTTGGGACATCCTCTGTTCTCCTCATGGCAAACACCCTGAGCATGCCTTTTATGAATTCACCTTCCGAAGGTTTTTTGATGATAATGGCTGTCCATTCCGTTACCCCAAGCCTCCTGAGGCAAACCAAGACCTGCCCAGCAGTAGTGGGGCTGGAGGCCTGAAACCTGAGCTGGAGGAAGAGGTTAATGAAGAGGAAGAGCAAGGAGAAGGGTGTGAGCCAGTTTATGTGTGAGAATGTTGGATCAGGTGTTCATGCTGCTCTGCCTTTACCCATAGAGGACCTCGCCAGTTACCACGCTGCATCTCCTACACTTCATTTTAACCCTATTTTTTTCTTCAGGGTGTTTTTGTACAGGTTACATGCATGGAAGAACATCAGAAGTGGAGTGGAAAAAAATACTATGTGAAATGTGTTTATTCCTCCAAAAGCATTATGCTGTATCCTTTGCCTGTTAAAAAATGACTGAAGCTCTGATCTGGGACCAAGGAAATACACAAAGCTTAGTTCATGGGGACTTTGGTGAGACTGATACAATTGGCTACTCTCCTATGAGAACACAAAAACAGATGTGTGTAGCTGCTGCTGTGGTTTGTCTGTCAAACCACTCTACTCTTATGGTTAGTGTGGTCAGCGTGGACTGTGCCCCATTCCTTTATTCCACTGGGGGAAAATATCCCAGTCTTAAGTCATATTTTAATACTTCCTTCACTCTCAGCCTGGTGATGCTTACACAGCCATTCCAAAAACCAGAGGTCATTGTGAGGGATCAGAAGAGAGCTGGGCTTGGGATGGTAGCTCTATGGTCAGGTTGCGATTAGGAGATGTCCCAAGAGCAGAGAGAAACATCACGATTCTCCTCCTCATGTACATGCAACAATGTCAGTCACAACTATAGAGGTTTGCGTTTTTTTTTTTTTTTTTTCATAAATCTTAACTGACTTGTATAGTTAAAATTATAAGCCTTTTCTTAAGTATGGCAGCCAGATTTGCAGATGTCCTACAATATGATACCAGTCATTTTCACTTCATTTATCAAAACAATAATGTTTTAGTAGATTTTGTGGTGCCACCAAGTGGTTCAAAGTGACACTGTCATCTAGTTTCTTTTAAAGCTTTAACTTCTTCATTATGAACTGACAGTATTAGGTCACTTTTTCATGCAAAGTCTGTCCAAAAGATCATGCAGTATTTTGCAGTTAACACTATAATCACAGCCTTTTTGTAAATATTATACAGTTATACATGTTACATGCCTTATCAGGTCAAATGGTGCTCTCAGACGACACAATATTGACACAATGTTTTACGTACAGCCAGCACTTCAAGAACACGGGATATTAAAACTCCCATTATTGTTAAAGGTTTTATATGAGGCGTGGTTATAAAGAATGTCTCAAAAAAATCACAATATGGAAATTAAGAAATTTAAGATTCTTAAGAGAAAACTTAAAAAGGTCTGATCCTGCGTTTTCCTTGCTTGTCAGAAATATGCATGGTAACATTTGTTCATTTAAATGAGATGCCACAAAAAACATTGCGATATTGATATTTTTCTTTTGCATTAAGTGTGTTAGTTTAGTTGGCGAAGTACTGTTTTGTTCATTTTACATTTATCTTACCTGGCTTGATTTATTTTGTTTAAAGGCTTTCTAAACCTGTTCCCAATAGTTGCTTTACATTCATGTGCTGCTTTCAGTGTATCTAGGATCTGCATCACAGACCATCCCGAACAAATCTGCAACTTAACAGTTTTCAACTTTACAAAATTTCAAGAGCTCTGGCTATTTCCTTTTCTTGTTACGCAAAAGACATCATATGCTTTTCATTGTATAACGCC
>JAUMHI010000048.1:11578971-11610867 GCA_032359435.1 Enteromius unitaeniatus | reverse complement strand
AGTATTTGAATGGTAGTTAGGGCTGCACGATTTGGGAAAAATGTCACATTGCGATTATTAAGGTCAAAATTGCGATTTGCGATTGCGATACGATATATAAGTGGTTTGACTAAAATAGCTTATCAAGGAAAAAGCACACACAATTACTAATAATGCTGAAATCTGTATTTTTCAACTGAGGTACAGTATACAGTGCAATCTAGCAACAACAAATTAAAGTTAAATTGTACAAACTAAATTAAACAACAGTTACATCTTTACATTAAGCACACAGGGGTGGCGCTATAGCGCATAGCAGGTGCAGAGAAATGACTTAAATCAAAACACATGGCACACAGTGTTCGGAGGAGAATATACTACAGAAAGATGCTTGTCTATAGCGTGCTGCAGTACAAGCTGCCAGTATAAAAGACCATTTGCTGCGCGCTACTTCTGCTCTGTGTCCACGCCACTTACGCGTGCAGTAAAACCAGCGTGTTTAACGCGTCGCTTAATTCGCGCAAATCGCGCTGCAGGATGTTAAATTGCATATTTGCATTGACTTCACATGTAAATCACTCGCGCTAAAGCTTCATTCGCGCCTGGTGGGAACGCAAGAATGAATGTCTTGTTACGTCCACGAATTAATATAAAGCAACATTTGCTGTAATGTAATCGCATAGGTTGACATTGCAATTGCGATATGATTAAGCGTGCAGCACTAATGGTAGTGTATATTATCAGACACTTTCATGACAAATTAATACAAATTTAAATGATATATTTTTTAACTTTGTAATAAAGGTATATGTTTTGCACATTAAAATTGGTTGGTTGGTAACAAAGTTGCAAAATAAGCGTATGTTCAAAATATTGCATTAAACATTATTCAAATAATTTATCCTACTTCATTAGCGTGCAAGTTTTTATGCACATTTTTAGAATCAAAGCACATTTTGGCATTTCCATTCAGTATTTTCTATGCAATACCCCAAAATACAAATAGGTGGATGGAAACATAGCTGATGTCATTGTGTTTTAAATTATTAATTTTTTTAATTTGAACACTATTAAAATAATATGTACCTATATTAGAGTTATTTAGCATCAGGATAACATAGTAATATATACTCCCCAAAAAACTTTGTAGCGCAAACAGCATGGAATGTTAAAAAGATGGGATGTGGCATGATTAGGATAAATTCATGCATGTCTCTCTTTCTCTAGCTGGATAAGGATGACATGGTGTACATGGAGGCATATGATAAGCTGCTGGAGTCCTGGCTGACACTGGTGCAGGAAGACGAGCACTTCCCTCGGGGCTGCTTTGTCCAGCCGGCTGTGCAGGTCTTCAACTCGTACATCCAGTGTCACCTCGCAGCCCCCGACGGCACGAGAAACCTGGTCAGAATCTACCTTCACATCCAAACGCATCTTTCTCTAAATCTGATTGGTTAACATTGTCAAAATGTCTCTGGCTTACCAATTTGATGGTAATTAGTTGCTTTTCTTGTAATTTTATTTGTTGACTTTGTGGTTTGCTTTTCATCTTAATTGAAATGGAAAAGCATGAAGCACAACAAATGTCTAAAGCGGTTTTCTTTCAAATAATCATCTGCCAGAGTAACACGGCCACACTGCCACATGGTTTCAGTTGTATGTTTGTCTTTTTAGACTGCAAATGGTGTCGCTTCTCATGAAGAGGAAGAAATAAATGAATTACAGGAGGATGACAGAGAGCTGTTCTCAGATCAGCTGGCCAGTATCGGCATGTTGGGCCGCATCGCTGCAGACCACTGTATACCTCTGCTCACCGGGTACAGACACACAAAGCACTTCAGAGAAACCGCTGTAATAAACAAGCACTGTGAGCTTTAAATTTCTCATCTGTCTTCAGTTTGTTGGAGGACCGAGTCACACGGCTTCACGGGCAACTCCAGAGACACCAGCAGCACCTCATGGCCTCTGCAGACCCTGGCACGGTGGACCGGAAAGTTCTAGATGACCTTTATGAAGACATTCATTGGCTTATATTAGTGTCAGGTCTCTGTTATTCTTCTGCTTTTACTCACCTTAACTTTATGTCTATGGAGGTTACCTTTCATTGAGGTCATAGTGTTTAGTTTATATACAGTTTTTATTTTGACTATTTGGAGACATTTTTCCACTCAGTCAAGTTGCTTTTTGCCAATGTATTGAAGAATTGGGTGTTTTAACAGGTTACCTCTTGGCTGATGACCCTCAGGGTGAAACACCATTGATACCTTCAGAAGTGATGGAGTACTCTATCAAACACTCGACTGAGGTGGATATTAACACTACATTGCAACTTCTCGGCTCTCCTGGAGAGAAGGCCACCTCAATCCCAGGATGCAACAGGACAGACTCGGTTATCAGGTAGAGATCTCACAGCATACATGCAAATATTGCAGTTTTTTAATGCATTATTATCCATTATTATTTAATGCATTCTTTTTGTCCTTTTTTATGACACTTTCAAAAGTAGACCAGATGCTTTCAAGCTCATTCTTGTGCTCTCAGGGCATAGTTTTCCACACATCTGAAAATGGTGGAAAATAAAATTGGGTGTTGAATTAGGCTTGAAATGTAATTATCAGATTATTTGTTTAAAAGTTATTTACAAAAATAGACATGAAATTGGATGCTAGAATGCAATTGTGGCACTAAATTGAGAGACTGACAGTATTTGTCAAAAAATAAAATTTTAAGATTTATTAAAATAGAAATCTTTTATTCAAACAAATATTTCTCGATATTGCTCTTTTTACATTTTTTTTTAATATTGTAAATGCAGCTTTCATGATCAAAAGAGACTTATTTCAAAACATTTTTAAAAGATCAAAAGAATTTGATTGCTACTGTATCTCTGGTTGTCTGATCAATGCCTTTTTCCGGACGTAATGATCAGCTTGTGAGCAGATTAAAAAGCCAGCTGCTGATCATTCTGCCTACAGGAACAATGACTTGTTTAAAATGTATCACTCAGAATTGCTGCTGGAGCGAGCAGGCGTGGTGTAGCATAGGCTGTTTGATCTGCAGTTCTTTTGCCCAGCGGGGAATGCCCTGGCATGCGCCCAGCTAGGCCTGCCACGCGAACAGCAGCCCTCAAGTGGCCCCGGCGCCAGCCAATGCTGCAGCACCACTCCCCACACATTATTCAATTAGAGCCAGGCCAGGTGCTGCTCAGAGCCCAGGGTCAGAGGGGAGTACTAGGGCCCTAGAATTGTGCTTGTGTTCAGAAGCTATTTCCAAGTTAATTGATTTTTTTTGTTTATCTACAGATTTTTTTTTTTCTA
Source organism: Enteromius unitaeniatus (assembly GCA_032359435.1). Taxonomy (NCBI): domain Eukaryota; kingdom Metazoa; phylum Chordata; class Actinopteri; order Cypriniformes; family Cyprinidae; genus Enteromius; species Enteromius unitaeniatus. Next base: position 11,607,571 of record JAUMHI010000048.1, on the reverse strand, counting down.
CAGTAGTTTTTTTTTAATGGCTGGTTTGATGTGAATTTATTATTATTATACACATATTAACAAATAATAATTTAAATAAAAATATAATATTATCTTTAATATTTTTAAACGATGATAAAAAAAATATTATAAATTTTTTATATTACAAATATTTTTCAAGTACATATAACTGCTATAACACACACTAACTGCTAATAATAGTGCTAATATATTAACACAATTTATATTATAATAAATAAATTGTTAATATAATTATTTATTATATATTAGTTGTTAGTATAATTATTATATGTGAAGGGGGAAGGTTGCAGTAGTTGAACTGGAATTTTTTTTCCCTTGACATTTTTAAGCAGATATTTGATCTGATTCTTATCTGATTGGAATGGGATACAGACTGTGAATTTAATGAATAGTGTAATTTTAATGATGTAGAAGCTGTTTATGTGGTTCCTGGTTGGGTCTCATAGAGACCTAGTGGTATTGTCTGCAAAAATCTGCCTGTAATCTGATTTGGGCTTAATGGATGGTGTTATTCCAAAATTGTGGAATGGGATAGAGGTGAGGATTGAAACGCTGGAAGGACGCTGAGATGATGGGTGGCTGGGGGGTGGAGAATGCGAATGGGGGCGATGTGGAGGTCAAAGGATTTGGAGAGACAGTAGGTTGGTGATGGGTGGGGGGAAACAGGCACACTGTAGAGGATTTGGAAAGACAGTGGGCCAAGAGATTGTGTTTCCCAATAACAGGCACCGACCCCACAGCTCCAAAATGTCAGTGAGGTTTTGTCTTTACAAACAATGTGAAGCATTTAATGGTGCTGCACTCCACAAGGCACATGGGATATCGCTCTTCCAGGATAGTAAGCTGCTGTAATCCCTTTCTTGTGTCTTCTTTCTTTACCAGTGGAGGTGTGAAGGAATGAGAGTGTTTGTTATTGTGGGCCTTTGTGGAGTCTCGGTGCATCTAGACTGAACCGCCATGACCTCTCTTCCATTCCTTCTGCCATTTCGCACCCTTGTTTTTCTTCTCACTTCATTTTCCTTTAAACAACAGACTGTCAAATTCTATTTCAGATTGTTCGGCTGGAAAGAAGTTATTTCACATATATGCAGCTAGATTGCACTTCCATTTCTCGGTATTTTTCTGTCACAGGTTGTTATCAGCAGTGCTAAGAACCTCAGAGGTGGAGTCTCGGGCTACACGAGCGAGTCTGACTGAGCTCCTGAGTCCTCAGATGGGCAAAGACATTGTCTGGTTTCTTCGGCGCTGGGCCAAGACATACCTGTTAGTGGACGAGAAACTCTACGGCCAAGTGAGTTGCCCAAAATTAGATCAATCAATGTTTGGCCAAGATCAATCAACCCGGCAGGCATGATGACTGAATGAAGCCTTCAGTTTGTTTCTGATTTTGCTTTATTCAGAAATCACACACAGGTTCCTGGAACCGAACCTAGACATTTTTGTGAGATGCTTTATTACTTCTGACTCTTACTCTGAGTGTTTGTCTTTCTGTCTTTTACTTCTCTCCCTTAGATCAGTATGCCTCTCAGCACAGCTTTTGGAGCAGACACGGAGGGAGCACAGTGGATTGTGGGATATCTATTGGAGAAAGTGATCAATAATCTGTCGGTGTGGAGCTCTGAGCCAGAGCTGGCTAATGACACTGTGGAGCTGCTGGTTACTCTGGTGGAGAAGAGAGAGAGGTTTGTGTTTGCTTGCTGGAGTAATGCGTATGTGGGTGTCAGTGTTGAGCCTAACACCCTGCAGGACAGGTGCTCGCTGACAGGCACAAGGAAGTCAGTGACCTGTGCTGATGTCTTCATATAATGTTAGTTAATAGAACGCCAAAGTGCCCCATCTGCTGGTGAAGTCGTTCTATTGTAGTACAAAGTGATTTCTCAACTTAAAGGAACACTCCACTATTTTTGAAAATAAGATTATTTTCCATCTCCCCTAGAGTTTTTCTAATTTTCTAATCCACTCAGATGATGTCCTGGTAGCACTTTTAGCTGCAGCTTAGATTAGATCAGTGTTGCTCAACCCTGGTCCTGGGTGCCCCCTAGCACTGCACATTTTTTTATGTCTTTCTTTCTTTGACACACCCATTTCAGGGGTTCCTGGAGTTTCTTGTCATGAGTTAAATCAGGTGTGTTTGATTAGGGTTTGGGTGTCGCCCGGGGGCCAGGGTTGAGAAACGCAGGCATAGATCATTGCATCAGATTAGACCGTTAGCATCTTGCTCAAAAATGGACAAAGAGTTAGATATTTTTCCTATTTAAAACTTGCCTCCTGTGTAGTTACATCGTACACTAAGACTGACGGAAAATTAAAAGTTGTGATTTTCTAGGCCAACATGCCAATATAATATTATATATATAACATAATTTTCAGGAACTGCGTAGTATCATTGAGCCTGCTGCAGTCATGATAAGGCAGCAAAGTTCCTTGATTTTTATGCCAGAATGAGAGTATAGTTCCTAGCCATATTGGACTAGAAAAAAAATAGCTTTTAATTTTCATCCTAGTACACAATGTAACTACAGAAGAGGCAAGTTTTAAATAGGAAAAATATCGAACTCTTTGGCCATTTTTGAGCAAGATGCTAACGGTCTAATCTGATTCAATGATCTATGCCAGCGTTTCTCAACCCTGGACCTGGGCGCCACCCAACACTTCACAGTTTGTGTGTCTCTTTGGCCGTTGCCAGACCTGGAGGTCAGCTGAATGAATTTGAAAATCGTGAAATTCTAGAGTTTTTTTTTTTTTTTTTATAAAGTAGTGGACATTTCCTTTAAGATTGCATAATTCTACAATGTAAATTGCACTGTGCATCAATGCGTATATTTTTATAAAGAAAAATTGCATTTAGAAGTAATTGTAAGCCGCTTTGGGAAAAACCAGCTGCAAAATTACTAAATGTAAAAGTAGTTTCTGGCAGTTGAATATTAAATATTAAAAAAAAAAAAGTAAAAACAGCAAAGCACAGTAAAAACTAATATTTTAGACAATTATAAAAAATATATAACAAGTTTATGTGCACGTTCAAACTTGGCAAATTCAAACTCTTGCTTTTCTCAAATAATTATGCAACACATTTGAATGTTCTACTGAAATGTCATGAATGACTGATTGAAAGATGATTTCTTGGGTGAACTACTTCATTAACCTTTCAGTAAAATGTGCTCTTCTGATATGAGGCTTATTCATTTGTGTTTCTCAACTGTTTCAGAGCAAATATTGTAGTGCAGTGTGAGAACTGGTGGAACTTGGCCAAGCAGTTTGCCAGTCGCAGCCCTCCCTTACATATGCTGTCCAGCACAGTCCAGCGGACTCTGATGAAAGCCCTGGTCCTGGGCGGATTTGCTCATATGGATTCTGACACCAAACAGCAATACTGGGCCGAGGTGAGGAGAGAGAGATATTTGAAAGATCGAACATGTTTGCTAATTTATGATGGTGTTTTAGGGCCATGTTAAAAAAACAAAATCTGATTGCAAGATTAAAGTTGAAATACTTCGAGAATAAAGTTGAAAGACTACGACAATAAAGTTAATAAATATTTTGAAAAATAAAGCCGAAATGTTATGAGAATAAAGGCAAAATTATGGGAATTAATTAATATCAATATTAAAGTTAGAATATTTTGAGAATATATTAGCCTATTGCTCTGGAGGATATTCCAGTCTTAGCTTTCTAAATCTGTCAGTTTTACAGCGAAATATAAATAATGTCTTACAGTAATGTGTTTTTCTCACTGGTATGACATGACAGATGGCTGTATTCACCTTTAGTCCACATTTCGCCTTTATTCTTGTCATTTTCACTTTATTATTAAAACATTTTGACTTTGTTCTTTAAATAGTATGACTTTAATCTCGTAATTTTAGATGCTTTATTTTTTAACTCAGCACTAAAACACCATCGTACTTATGAGAACACAAAGTAAAGCATGAAGCATGGCCTCATAAATCTTTGTCTCTTTCTGTCTGTGCACTGCAGGTATTACATCCACTCCAGCAGCGCTTCCTCAACCTCATTAACCAGGAGAACTTTGCCCAGATCTGTCAAGAGGAAGCTGTGAAGCAGGAGATCGTAGCCACTTTAGAAGCTCTGTGCGGCATCGCAGAAGCAACGCAGATCGACAATGTGGCATCTCTCTTCAGCTTCCTCATGGACTTCCTGTCTAGCTGCATCGGCCTCATGGAGGTCTACAGAAACTCACCAGAAACGGTCAACCTCATCATAGAGGTGTTTGTGGAAGTGGCCCACAAACAAATCTGCTACTTGGGAGAGGTGAGACATTAGCGCTTTTTGCATTTTGATTTTGAATGTGTGCTTCCTGATGTTTTTCATCGCACCATGTCTCTGTCTCCACAGACCAAGTCTATGAAACTGTACGAGGTGTGCTTGACGCTGCTGCAGGTTTACTCCAAGAACAATCTGGGGCGCAAGAGACTAGATGTAGCCGCAGAGGAGGATCAGTACCAGGACCTTCTGCTCATCATGGAGCTCCTCACCAACCTGCTCTCCAAAGAGTTCATTGACTTCAGTGACACTGGTATGAGCATTCTTTCAAGATTCAAATCATTTGTGAGTGTTTACATGAGGGATGAGAAGTGACCGTGTTTTTTGTGCAGATGAGGTGTTTCGTGGGCAGGAGCAGAGCTCTGGTGCTGGGCGAGCCGTATCAGCTGCTGATGTTGTGCTCTATGGGGTGAATATTGTGCTGCCCCTCATGTCTCAGGACTTGCTTAAGGTAAAATTTGACTTTTGAGATTGATTAAAGATGCTTTTATATGTTGTGTCTTGTTTAGGATGCGCTTCTATTCTGAAACACTCTTTCTTTCTCCTGTACCCAGTTCCCTTCTCTGTGTAACCAGTATTATAAGCTCATCACCTTCATCTGTGAGATTTTCCCAGAGAAGATCCCTCAGCTGCCCGAGGAGCTCTTCAAAAGTCTCATGTGCTCCCTGGAGCTCGGCATGACCTCGTATCCTTGCTGTTTTTTGTGGTTGCAGAAGATTTGCATTATTTCAAGTCTGTGCTTGCATATTATGTTTGATTTCCTTGTCGAGATTTGTTGTTGAATTATGGTGGGTGTGGTCTAGTGTTTTCCTTAACACGCGCTGCAGGATGAGCTCAGAGATCAGCCAGCTCTGTCTGGAGGCTCTATCCCCATTGGCTGAGCAGTGCGCCAAGACACAGGAAAAGGACACACCCCTATTTATTGCCACACGACATTTCCTTAAAGTGAGTCACACGATATATAAAACATGTGTTATGGGTTTTTAACTGATGATGTCTGTTGCCATTCACAAAGGTTCAACATTTTGGGTCTCACCAAGACTGCATTTATCGAATCAAAAATACAGTAAAACAGTAATATTGGCAAATATTGTTACAATTTACAATAGTTTTTCATAGCAAAATAGAAATTTAGTAGTCAAGTTTAGTGATCAATACATTTTTGACCAATTAACATCCTTGTTGAATAAAAATTATTTCTTTCAGAAACAAAAATCTTACTCACCCCAAAACGAGTACATAATACAACGACAAAGTAGAATATTTAAATGCATCCTAGCATGAAAAAGCGTGATTTGCACCATATTTATCTACCACTGAATAAATGTTTTTCTCACAACAAATATGCTTTCAGAATTGAGATTTAATATCTCACAATTCTGAATCTTTAATTGTACATTTCAATCTTACAATTCTCAAATCAGAATTGCGAGGTTTCGTCACGGTACTGAGACAAAGTAGAATTCCTAAATGTTAAATAGGGCTGGTCTGAATACCATTTTTTGAGCTTCGAGTATTCGGTAGTGATCAACATTGAATATTCAAAGCTTCGGTGGGAGGGGGCTGAATATATTCTGATCTCTAATAAAGGTAGAAATCTCTCAGTGCGTGTCTGTTTGTTGCATTTTTATGTCGAGAACCATTCATCCAACTGCTGCGGTCGCATTTTTGTGTAATATGGATACAGGCAAGTCACGACACTTTCAGAATGAATAAAACTTCAATAAATTAAAGAACAGCACGAGCCGAAAGCCGTGGACCGGGCAGGATTTATATTATTTAAGAACGAACACTGCACTATAATACAAAACAATAACAGATTTGTTAGAGCAATACTTTAAATGAGGTAGCCCAACATATCAAACACACAAATAACTCCCAAATTATCAGCACAGTAGGCTAATTACTGGCGCCGTAAAGCATAGGCTATTTAAATAAAAGAATGACGTGGGCCGGGCCTCTGGCCTGTTTTAGGCTTCTCCTTATTTTTATATTATAGACATCCATCAATTAGTGATTAAAATATTGCCATGCGGTGCCGGTGAATACAACGCAAGACCGCGCTCCGCAGCTAAAATCGACTCCTCTGCGTTTATTGTCCCGCCGCAGAGAGAGCGAGAGCTGCCGTCAGCTCAGCTGAAGAGTGAAGAGTAATGCCCCAGAAAAAGTATTTATCATGTATGTGTCGGGGCAAAACAATAGGAAGACATTTGAATTATTACTCATTCTGAGTCTGTGTCGCAAAGATGAATTTCCTGATCTTCCATCTCCTCATAGACTTGAGCATGCCTGTTGATTTTTTTTTTTAAGGCAAGTGGTAATGATTTGAGAATGCTAAATTGATCCGTCATATTTTATGATCAGCTCTCTGTCTTCCGCTGGCAACTTGGTACTTTAAAAAACACAAACTTATATGTAACAAACAAAAAATGTCTAAATTAAAAAAAAACAAAACTATTTTATTAGCTGAAACCGCAGCATAAGACGTTTTGGTAGAGGGGAAAAAGACTGGCTCGGGCTGGTGATTCTCATCGGACATGGGACGGGCCTAAATTTGAGGCCCTTGCAGGGCTCTATAAATGAATTTCCTTTATAGCATAAAAACATTTTAATAGTCTAAATAAAATAAGGTAATGTTAGGCTGGCTTACAGAACAGATGATTTACAGATGATTTTTCAAACTTGTTGTGCTGCAGTGGTAGGCCAGTTTCTAATCACATATTTGTCACACTGCCTTTGTTTTGTCTCCAGTTAATTTAAAGGTCTCCCACACAACTGAGGTCTTCGTCATTTTTGTCTTCTCTCTGAGATAAAGTAAATCACGATGTTGGCGTTGCCACAAGGGCTAGTCATTTAAGCGAGAATGAGAACCGTTTCGCAGGGATCGATGTGATGTGTTACTTTTTTTTTTATATATATTCGAATCTCAAAATGAAAAATCGAATGCCATCCCTCCAAACGAATATTCGACTATTCTGGTTCAGCCCTAAATTGCTAATTAGCTACTGAAACAAAAAAAAGTCTGAATTGTCAGATTGTGTCACAATTGCATTTTTGTTTTTTTAATTCAGTAGATATGGACTAGCATAAAAAGACCTGATAAATATGCCTGTATTATTTCTTGTCAGTAGTAATGTGCTTATGTCAGTGATCTCAGAATGGTCATGTGCTAATGTCACTAACCTTCACTGTAATATGTAATTGTCTGAGATGAATACACATGTATACAATGTTCCATTAATAATGTACATCGGTCACTCTCCCTTCCTGCCTAGCTGGTGTTTGACATGCTTGTGCTCCAGAAGCACAACACCGAGATGACCGTAGCAGCTGGAGAAGCGCTCTATACACTAGTGTGCCTTCACCAGGTACTTTCATGCTTACAATATGAATTTAAACTGAACGAAATGCACAATATTGTGATGTGGAGTTTGATAAGTGATGGTGTTTGTCATAGGCGGAGTATTCAGAGCTGGTGGAGACACTGCTCTCCAATCAGAGGGACGCCGTGATCTACCAGCGGCTGGCGGACGCGTTTAACAGCCTCACTGCCAGCAGCACGCCTCCAACCATGGACCGCAAGCAGAAGGTGGCCTTCCTGAAGAGCCTGGAGGAGTTTGTTGCCAATGTGGGGGGGCTTCTGTGTGTCAAATAAGCCACTTCCTCAAATAAGTCTCCCCTCTCCCACTCAGAGAAGCCTTTTACCATGGCAAACCATGGAGATGCTGAGACGCCTCTGGGCCTTCAGACACATGCCTCCAGAGAGCAGAGAGGCTGGCGAAGGCCGAGAGGGGACGGCCGGTCGTGATAGTCTCAGTCTGACCTGACCGTTGTTTACTTTGCCACTGAGAGCTCCTCGGATGAACATTTATGAAATGCAGAGGGGTGATCTTTCTAAAAACTGACCCTACCTTCCCCTTTTAGACACAAACACACAAGTCTTTTGCAGACACTTCTCCTCGAGTGCCTTTGTATGTGGTTTCTAACAGCTCGGATCCAGCTGTGCCCTCGACGACAAAGAGCGCCGTGTCGTACTGCTATCACGGTGACTAGGATTGTGAGCTGTGGTTGCCTTGATAACGAAAAAGCCTTTCCCAATGAAACTCTAATAGCAGAAAGGCCCTTTTGGAAAACCAAATCACTTTTGTGTTTAAGGTTGTATATATTTTCAAAAAAGACAAAAAATGGAAGCGTTTAAAAGGACTGAAAGGTTTTTATAAGATTATAGTTGATGGAACTTTCTGATCAATTTTTTTTATTGTCATACAACATCACCAGGAGGACAAGGGGCTAGTTTGAATTTTTCTTTCTAAATGATTTGAATGATTGTAGTTTTACTCTTTGCCATTGTCGTTTGGCCCTGATCGCAGCAGTATGACTGAAAGCGTTCTCAACAAAAACGCAGGTCTGTTAAATTATGATCATAACATTTTTCTCAAATAAGGCCTTGTTTTTCAGAATCAGCTTCAACAGTGCTCCACTTACACTAGCGCGCGCACACAAACTCAGAATTGCGGGACAGTCGACGCTGCTGTAGCAATAAAATACCAAAAATCACGATCGAGGGATGTCGGCTGTTTTATTCAGGGCATTTGATTTCCATTGACTTATTTCCATTGTTCAAAGCACTAATTGTTATTTTGGAATGTCTGAAATGATCTGTAAAGTGTATATAAACTTGCTATAAAAAGTGAGTTGTCTGTCTTGGTCTATATTTTTCAATTTTATTTATTCAATTTTCAATTCAATTATTCAGTTTTAATTTCAACATTTAAGTTTGAATGAAATATCTGGTCTGGAAGTATACGCGCATGTTCGCGTTTGATTTGGTGCGACTGCTCTCGGCCACCGTACCCCAAACACGTGTGAAGCTGCTCTGTGGTAAGGCACTACCTAAATGCACACTGCACCGTTCGGTGGATGGGTAAGTGCTGTAATGCTGGTTAAAAACAAGTTGTTTTGCGGCCCTTAGCATCATGTTTGAACGAGCGTTATAATGCCGAATGTTTAACATGACTCGTTCCCGTGTTGATTTCTCATGAAGGCTCAGTTATCATGAGTGACAGCGACGATGATGTGCCGGAGCTCTCCGCGGCGACTCTCGCGGCTCTGCAGGAGTTTTACGCCGAGAGCGGAAGAACAGGACCGGAACAAAACTCCATCAACACCGAGAAGTTCTCCGTCGGTGCTGTAGAGGAAGATTGGGTACAGTTGCATGCATTAGAAGTGCCTTGATTTGTTGATGGTCATATTGAATATGTGTTACACGCAACAACAGCGCGTGTAAATATCCGAGAGCAGTAACCAGCTCGTGTGTTTGTGTGATCAGCGCATGAGTCAGTTCTGGTACAGTGAAGACACGGCTGTCCGGTTAGCAGAGGAAGTCCTGCAGCAGGCTGGAGAGCGTGGGAGGTTGGTCTCAAGCGCCTTTTGGGAAGATTTTAAATGTGTGCAATAGAATAGAAAAAGTGGTCAGTTGTAGCGATGCGTGTTGATCACTGTCGATGCGCTTAATGGCCCTTGCCGCAGTTTCTCAATACACCAATAGGAGGCGACAACTTACATGAAATAAAACAAAACATTTGTGTAATTAACATTTACATGTGACTGATTTAATATCTCACTGAGTTACACTGATTGTGTAATTTGACCTCCCCCTTCTACAGGATTCAACCAACACCACATTTAGCCAAAGTGAGACTAGTCACCGAGTGTGCTGGGATTGGGATTACTTAATGAAAAAAACATTTGAAAAATGCTGTATACATACATTACCATTTAAAAGGTTTAAGTGTTTTTCCATGAGTTTAAAATAATAAAGTAGTCTTACTCGGCAGCAGTGTTGGGGGTAACGCATTACAAGTAATGCGAGTTACGTAATAATATTTATTACAAGTAACTAGTAAAGTAACGCATTACTTTTTAATTTTATAATAATATTTTAACATTTCATATTTAATATAACATAGTATAGTAATATAAGAGTTACTTTTTCAAAAAAGTATTTTTTTGACAGCCAAGTCTCCTGACTCCTGACTTATGCTGGAAGAAATCTGAAATACAGAGCATTGAGCACGCTGTGTGTAAACAGTGTAGTTCTAGACTAAATGTGCATTATTCATCTCACACTCAAAAAACTGATTTAGTATTCATTCAAATAAACTCAGAATATAATGCAAACCTACAATAATTAAATCACACAAATGTTTCTAATCTTGTTTTATTAACTAATATCTTTGCTGCTGACCTTCGATGATGCAGTTCAACCATATTTACAAGCCAAAAATGACTCTGCTTCATTGTTTGTTTGTTTTTTTCTTTTCTGAATTCTACTTTACAGATGTCAATTTACCTGAGGTTTATTTGTGACACTTTTTGGTGTGAAAGGCCTTTTACATTTGCTATAAATAGAAAAACAAACACTCTGTCCATATTTAAAAAGTAATGTAACACATTACTTTCCATAAAAAGTAACTAAGTAATGTAATTAGTTACTTTTTTAAGGAAGTAACGCAATATCGTAATGCATTACTTAAAAAACTTTCCCCAACACAGCTCAGCAGTGACTATTTAATTGAGTTATGTGATGGCAAAGCTGAATTTTCAGCAGTCATTATTCCAGTATTTTTTTGTCACATGATCCTTGAGAAATCATTCTGATATGCTGATTTAGTGCTTTGTTGTTATCAATGTTGTGCAAACCTTAATACGTTCTTGATGAGCATCACATTTAAAAGAACAGTATTTATTTGAAATGGTACAGACTTTTACGTCGATACAAAATACTTCTCTTACTTTTTATCCATTTAATATCAACTCAATTTTGAAAAATCTCACAGACCCTTTGTGTCCTATCTCACTCCCATTTTTCCCCCTTGGTTTGTAGGATAGCTTGTATAAGTGCACCAAGTGTGTATCAGAAGCTGAAGCAGTTGGAATCCACGAGGTCTGATAGTGTTTCTGCTGTTTTGCTGGAGTTTGACCGACGTTTTGCAGCATATGGAGAGGAGTTTATCTTTTATGATTACAACAACCCTCTTTGCCTGTCAGAGGACCTGCTTCCTCAGAGCTTTGACATTGTCATCGCAGACCCTCCATATCTGTCTGAAGAGTGTCTCAGCAAGGTGACCCTCACCGTTAAATACCTCACCAAGAGCAAAATCCTGCTCTGCACAGGCAAGTAATATATACATATAATATGTTGCATATTTTTCAGAACTTATGTTTTATGTCTTATGATCTTGTTTGGCTTATTCTTTATAGGAGCTATTATGGAGGAGCTTGCTGGGAAACTTATGGATTTGAAGATATGCAGTTATTTACCAAAACACAATCACAATCTGGCCAATGAGTTCCGCTGCTATGTAAACTATGAATCAAGCCTTCTCTCATGAAAAAGACTCGCTTTTTTTCCTATTGAACATCAGCAGATGATTATTTGGAACAATAAATATTCTCACTCCAAGAGGTGCATAGCAGGATCCAGATCTTACAGCGGAGGATTTGGCCCTTCGTTAGAGATCTGGGATCAGTCTTTGATTATACTTTGGCTGACTTGCATCGTCAATTGCACGCCCAGCTTTCAAGCATAAAATTAAAGCAAACAAACTCTTGAATGTTTAAAATGCATTGTATATGATATACTACACACTAGACTTGTGCGTTTTTCAGTGTTCTTGTTTTAATAAAGTAATCAAAGGAAGACTGATACAAAGTCATGCCAAGTAAAACTCGTGTAAATGATATCCTTGTTTGCCTTTAACAGAAGCAGTATTTGGCCTTCTCAAAGTGCTTTGGATTAGAAAATGTTTGTATTTTGGCACAGAAAGTTTTCCTTTTGCTTGGCACTTAAGACTAGAATATGCAGCTGCAAGAGTGAGTTGTCTGGCGTTTTTCCTTTCACCAACTAAAAGAAAAAAAATGAAGTAAGAAAACTGACTGAAAAAAAAAGTCTGAAATGAGTCAGTTAAGTCCTTTCTTTCTAAAGGTGCTGGAATTTTTAAACGGTACTCTTTTCACGCTTGGCTTGCTCTTCTGTGTTTTTCTGTCTTTTTCCAACAATGGCACACAAGTACAACCCACGGCGATGGACACGTAGCTCTCCGCGTAGGAGTGCCTGCCCCCGGCGCAGGAGCCGGTCCGGCGCAGGACGACTGTCGGCATGAACACTGGAGTGCTGCGGAGGCGCTCGCTTTCCTCCCCGTTCGGCCCGATCAGGCATCCCTTGCACAAACAGTACGCCTCCGGGAGATATCGAGGGTACCTCGCTGGATCATGGGAAATTCTTGGATGCATAATAATGAAAACATTTTATTTTTCTTGCAGACAAAAAGGATCGTACAGGAACACGGGCTAGTTTCTAAATATGACTTTATTTAATGTATACACGAGTAGCCTACTTTTTATAATACTGTCGTTTTCTTTTTATTAAATGCTTATATAAAAAATTAACGTATGAACTGTTTGTATTGGGGTCCAATTCACACAAACCAAAACCCACGAGTGATTAAACGGCCTAATAACCCCACCCAGGTCTCCTCAGCTTTGGGGTCCTACCTGTACGCCCAGGGCGAGAGGCTCAGGAGGTTGACAGGGGTGCGCGGTCTGTCGCGCGCTAGGCGAGCCGCTGATTGACAGGTGAGATTGTGTCGCTCTGGAGGCGCGAGCTGCAAGGTGTGATGAAACGCGCTGAGCACTCCGACCGAGAGTCTCCCGAACATCTGCTCCAAAATCTCCTCCGGCAAGTCGAGACAGGAGCGAGTCCTCGGCGCTCTCCTGGACACCTTTAGTCCCCGTTCACCCGGTGCGCCGCCGCAACACCACAGCAACACCAACACCAGCGCCGACGCTGACCGACCGAGCATCTCAGACAACAGCGGCAAAACGCGCTTTACTGGCAGAAAGGGATTGCTGGAAAAGTTCAAGTAAAGCTGTGGAGAGCTCTTAAAGCGACCTACACAAACACTAGTTTGTCGCGTAAAGCTGCTCATCCGTCCGTCCCGTAAATGCGCTCAGGATACTTGACTCCAGATATTGGGCGGACTGTCTGATACTGAATAACGACCATGCTCTGCTTGAGCTGTTCTGAAAAATGTCATTTTCATTTTTTTACTGGAATGGTCTGTATTCCTTCTAGATAGTTAAAAGATTGAATCATTCGATGCTAAAGAAGACTATATACTGTACTTTAATATTTTACACTTACTACATACATCTTTTTCATTATTGTATGCAGATCTCTTTACAATGCAGAGAATGAATGAAATAAATAATTTGGAATAAACTGTATTAGCCTATCCCCAAATGTATTATTACAAAATATTGCATATAGCAATAAAGCATAATGAACTGAAATGCTTGAAAAATACAGACAAATGTAGCGCTTTGACATGAATCACATATTCGACTGAATTGATATCCCTCGCACACATCACTCAGGCAGCAAGTCATCTCCCAGCTCTTCATCAGCAAACTCATCTTCCTCATTGCGTTTTCTTGCTCCGGTTTTCGGTCTCTGCATTTGAGGCCCCAAAGGATCAACATACGAAGCATCTAAAATGATGAATACAATGGAAGCCATACATTTTAATATGCACAGAGCAGGTCAGACGCTTTCTTTCCTTCACGTGAAAGAGAAAACTATTAAAGCTATTAAATAAACCATCCAGAAAAGAGGTAACATGATTCTGAAAATGTAATAATGATTTATCACTGTACATCTAACACTTATCCAAGCAACTTATACTGCACTCGAAGTGGTCAATTAATCAGTTCACATGGTATTGACAGGCCCTACTGTTTGTGTGCTGAAAAATGAGCATTCTACCACAATTCATGAACGATGACTGATGTTACTTCTCACCTATTTCCTGCTGAGTGCTGGCCTCGTACGGCTCATTGGATCCTGGAAGAGTTTTCAGTTTAACGCTAAGCCTCTCGCCCTTGGCGCTGGTGCCACGGTTGCTCTGTCCACTGTCTGAGAAAACACATCCAAAAGAGACAGCACTGAACTTAAACATTTCTGGAGTGAGAGTTATAAAATAGTGTCTGGTCAGATTCTACTGAACAAAAGAGAAAAACAACTTAAGCCATGCTTCAATGCTACGACAAAACAAATGTTAGAGAATGCTGATAAACAAAACAAAAAGCATGATAAACAACTGCACTTGAAGTAGCGTCTCTATGACACTAGAATCCTAATTAAAGTGAGTTCACTCCGCAACCATATGACTTGCATTATGGAAAGCATTTGTGTTGCATAAAGAAAACGGCACACAGCTGCATTTCACATCTCAGCTGTGACCACAGGAACAGAGCGCTGGGGGCAGATGTGAGACTGGAGTTGCGCAGGCAGGTAACTATATTTCACCATCCCAAAGACTAAAAACAAAGGCATTAAAATGAGAAACGTATAGCTGACATACAGTACTTCTTCTTATTATGTACACCTGATGAGGAATCAAGCCACATACAAAACAAAAAGCTAATGTTTCTGTTGTTCGTATTCATAAAAACATCAGTTTATGCATCAAAATGGGCAAGCGACAGTAATGAGAGTACAGCGAGATGAAGCGCTCTGATACTGGCATACTGTTGTTCAGTAGTGTACTTGTGAAATATTTCACTGCTTTATTTGCACTCAGTGCTTCGCAAACAGAAAGAAGGTGCTGGAAACACTGTGTCAGACAGCGAGAGTGGGATATTTCCTGGAAACAGTGGTTTTTGGCAGATAGGGCTTTCCCAGCACATGTTTGCTCTCTATTGTGCTGTGATTAAATTTACATCCTTGGATGCTGTATCATTACAGAGAACTACAGGCAATAAAAACAACATTTTGACATATGGACTGGGCATGAAGCTTGCAGCTTTGATTTTTTTTGTGTATAATCATCTAGAGGATTGATCAACTAAGCTGCAAGTCTTAATACAGTACATACCTCTGCCCTGCTCCAGCACAGGACTATACTTAGCTTCTGAGCGAGAAACTGCTGAGAAAAAAAAAAAGGAAAGAGAAGAAGACAGAACTCTGAAGAGGCAGTGGAAAGACTAGACAGGGAGCAGAGAGCTGAGCCCTACAAATAGGTTGTGCTACACAATAAGATTAATTGTGAATAAGCCAGAAAACGTAGTATTTTGTGTTGAGTTTAGTTATGACTGCCGGGCACAATGTGAGGAATTAACGGCATCTGTAACAAAGCTGTGTGCAGAAGCCATTGCATGCTTGTTTTATGGTATGTGTGCGGGAGTGTGTGGGCTCTTCCTTTGATGTGTTTCTGTAGTGTGTGCAGTCATACCACTGGCTCTCAGAGGAGGGGTATTGATGGGGCTCGAGCTGCTCCCTTTCAGGTGCACAGCCATCAGCAGAAGAATAGAGATAAACAATAAAAGAGAATAATAGATTACTAACAAAATGAAGGGGAGGCTTACAATATAAAGTGAAAGAGAATGCAGAATAGGAAATTCAATTCTGTCCCATTACTCTCCCAATATGACTGATTTCATGATTGTAATTATATGCTGTCTAAAGGGCTGTACAGACATTATACTGCACTTGAGAAGTTTCAGAATGGGTGTTTTTTTTTAAAGAAAAGTATTTTTATTCAGCAATGATTAATTCAATTAAACAGGTAGTTTAAACAACATAGTTTATAATTTTACAAAACCTGTTCTATTAAACTTTCTATTGATCAAAGGATCCTTGGAAAAGAATTGATAATTGTTTCCTCATAAATATTAAGCAGCACAACTCTTTCTGACCCCAAATTTCTAAATGCATGTATGACTTTTACTTTCTTATTTTCTACAGAATTAGGACTACATTCAATTGATGAAGAAATCCAATAAAATTAATTATAAAACAAACCACTTTCATATTAAAGTAGATTTCTCTTATTTCTGCTCTACTCTAGTGAGGCAGGGAATGATCATACCACTGGGCTTCTTGGGGTTTAAGCCGCCTCCTAATGTGTTTGGAGATGTGAAAAGAAAGTGTTGGAAGAAGAGAGCAGTGAGAGGAGGAAAAAGGCTCATAACAGTCACTCATTTGAAAATGAATGTGTTGCACGACCTTTGAACCCAGCACTGGCTGAAGCTGATAACTGGACATCACCTGACAAGAGATCCACATCTGATGTCCCAGATAAGAAATCAAGAACGAAAACAGTAATATGTTTAATAAAATAAAATATTACTACACTATAAATTGAAAAACAAATCATAAACCAAAGGTCTAAAGGGAAGTCGTTGGATTAAAATCTCGAAATATTGTGATTTAGGGAACAGGTGTCTAAGACACATGCACTCTCTTTTTATATCACATCACAGAGCCAGCAGTCTCCACTAATATCGTCCACCTGGATTCACTATATAAGGGAAATTAAAGTCATACCACTGGGTTTCTTAGGGAGAGTGTGTGTAAGGTTTGAAGTATTTCCTGTTTACCAACAGAGGCAGTTTACAGATTGAGGTCGAGGGAAAAAGTAAAGTAGAAGCATGTATTCAGTAAATGTTGAGACTAGCATTTCATTTTAAAGGTTGATTGATGAGGTTGAGTTAAAACAGTCCACTCACCACTGCCAGCGCTGCCTTCCCTGCGGCCTCGAGCACTGCTGTCCCTCCCAGATCTCACCCTCTGTGTGTGTCAATAACAGCATGCTGTCAAATATCTTGCAGCTCTCAGATATTTCATATACAGACCAATAAACATGTTCCTCAATAATTAACAATAGGTCTCCTGGCTAAAGGAACAGGAGAAGAAGCCCAGTTGAAGAGCTGCTAAATGCTTTTTCATCATTCCTTTGAACAAAGACAATAAAGACCCAGTCCATTCTGAAGCAAGAGAGGAAAAGGGTACCTGCTCTCTGATCTCCTTCATTTTCTCAACTTTCTTGAGTTTGGTGGCATAATCCTGCACCTCTTTTAATCCCATATCTGTGCACAGCCTGACCAGGAAGCGTAGACCTGGCCAACAGAAAACAGCATGAGACTGAGAAAAATGGGTTAATGTAAAAACTGAAAATAACTGCTGAACAAATTACATTCAACATTTTCAGGAAATTTCCGATGAATGTCCTTGTAGGTCTCAAGTGCCTTTTGATAATTCCCTGTAAACAAATAAAAAATATATAAACCATCATTTTGAGATGACATGATATGACAGCTTTTGGTTCCAATTATAATTACTATCAAGTTCATACCACTTCTCCTGTAACAGCTAGCCACCATCAGCTGCCACTTCACCTGTGTTGGTCTGAAATTCATGAAAGATTATTCAAAAACATCTCCACATACATACAGAACATCCATAATAAATTCATATAATATCAAGTAACTTACTGAATGAGGGTAGCTCTCTCAAAGAACTGAATAGCTTTTTCACAGAACTGGGTGTCAATGTAATATGCTCCCAACCATTCAATGACACTAATATTTGAGGGGAAATACCTGTATGACTGAAAAAAACAACACATTTGTTATTTTAAATGCTAACTCAATTCTCATTCCTTGAGTAACTTGAATACCCAAAAATATCCACTAAAAATTGAACTGAAATCGTTTTCTTTAACCTCGTAATAGTACTGGAAGGCCTGTGACTTGTCTCCTTCATTATCATAAAGGTCTCCCAGTTTGGCCAGCACCTGGGCGTCTGTGGGGGTCACACTGGTGAGCTGCATCAGCCAATCAATGGCCTGATGAGGGTCTTCCAACATCTCATATCTAAAGTTGCTTAAGGAATATGAATCTTACCAAGAAAATGAACTTTAACTTACCATGCTTACGGTCTCCATTCTATTTCTCTGCAACTGAAATTATGAAAACCATCACAGAGTACAGAGTTTAATTTAATCAAAATTTAGATTACTGACATTTTAAGGAAGGATACAAATTAGCCAGCTGGTACATGACCTGAGCACTGTTTCGGAGGATAGCGTGCAGTTTGAGAAAGCAGTCCAGGGCTTCCTCCAGTCTACCCAGCCTCTTATAGGTCAAACCTGCAAGAGGATACAGAGATTTCTGCTTTAAATGGCTTACATTATTAATATATAGTCTTGGTCTCAGTTAAACAATGCAAAGTTAGGATGTCAAGTTTGTGATAGCAGACCTAAGTTATAGAGAGCTTCAGTGCAGGATGAGTCATTGCGAAGAGCCTCCTTATAAAACTCTGCTGCTTTCTCGCAGTCCTCCTTCACAAACTCTGTGTTGCCTTTGTTCACTAGGGCAGCAGGGTTGTAGCGGTCGGCGCTCATGGCCAGCTCAGCATAGCGGTCAGCCTGGTCAAAATCCTTTTCCTAGAGAAGTCGCAGACAGATAGAAGCAACAAAACAAGAGCATGTCTGTGAAAAACTCATTAACACCAGCTCTTCAAGGTCAATGCGTTATAGTGATGTACTCACCAAGAAGTAAAGAAAAGACAGATTAGTGGCAGCAGCACTTTTTACCCGACTGTCCTTCTTCTCAAACATCTTTAGGGTCTCGACTGCCTGGAAACATATATGTTTCACTATCATATTTTTGAATAAAACCTAAAGACATCACATTACGTTTGCTGCTACATGAAATGAGATTATCAATGCAACACAATACAATGTCAGCACACATATACACAAGGCCTACAGCTGAAAGACACACATTCTTCAACAACACAAACATACCTCAGCCTCAATAGTCATGCAGATGGACAGGCAAGAAAAAAAAATTAAAATGGACCATTGAATGAGGAAAGTGTTATAAGAGAGAAACAAGGGTTCCACACAGACATAGAGCAAATATGACTCTGTTTTGTGGTAATATATCAAATGCAACATAATTTGAGTGTGTCTCCAGGGACCCATCTACCTGTTTGAAGTCCCTCTGTCTTAAGTATGTAATAGCTTTATTGATCTCCAAGTCATTTGCAAGCTCCACGTATTGTGACCCCTTCACCATGTCCACACACCTGAGAAAGTACCAAGAAAAAAAAGCTTTAGAGCAAACTCTATGGATATTTTACTCTAGTCTAATCTAATAATAATGATCTATAATTATTGAAAATAAATAATACATAAATATAGTTAATGGAATGGCACGGACAAGTCTTGCACTTTAGCGCCTCTTGTGGAACCACTTAAAGTTGTTCACTAAAAGTACATTTTAAACAAACATAAAAGATAACAGTAATATTGTATATTACTACAATTTAAAATAACTGTTTTCTATTTTCTACCTTTAAAAAAAGTAATTTAGGCTATTTTTAAGTTGGAAAAGCTAAATATTTACCCAGCAATTCTTCAGAAATCTTTTTAAATTTTCTACTTTGCAGCTTAAGAAACATTTAATATGGTTATCAATGTTAACAGTTTCTGCAGCACAATTCTCTGATAAAAATGAAAAAGAACACCATTTATTTTAACATAAATATTTTTTTTTTAATTCCACTTTTGACCCATTTAATGCATCCTTGCTGAATACTTTTTTTTTTTTTGGAAAAATAAAAAAAAATTACTGACCCTAAACTTCTGAAAAGTAGTATAAATAACTCACCAGTCAAACCCAGCTGCAAATGACAACTCAATAGCTGGAGCAATAAGCTTGGCTGAGGTCATAATGTATTTTTCTGCTAATGCTTTCCTAGAAAGAAAACCAAAACAAAAATAATGAAAACAATTCAGAGAATATACAGTAGAATGCAACAGAACATTTAATACATTAAAATACCTCTCCCTTTCCATTTGGTGAAGCTTATCATTCTTTATAGCCTCAATCACCATGTTTGCATGAGGGTCATCCTAAAAGAAAAAAGAAAAATTAAACATAATTCAGTTCAAATCTATGAGTAACAAGGACTAAAACTATGCACTTACATTTGGAGGAATATACTTGTCATCATCATCAATACCGAGGGGCACACAAATTAGTTTCTGAAAAGCTTTCTTCATCCTCTCCCGGTCTCCGATAGCATAGTAACACAGGATGAGGTTGAAGCCCGTCTTTATGCTGGGGCTCTCGCTCATAATGTACTCAAAGGATGTGATGGCATCTGAGTACTGGCCCATATGTATGAACACAACTCCAATGTTCTGCATGATCTTGATCCTAAATAATAAGAACTTTATGAGTTGAAAATCAAATCAAATTGCCAAAGACCTGCGTAAATTGAATGGTGCAAATAGTTATGCAGTTCACACAACAGATGCAACTGCAAGTACTGACCTCATTGCATTGTGGGCATTTGAGATCTGATCCAAAGCCATGCGGTAAAATTTAATTGCTTTTGTGTAGTTCTTTTGCTTGAAATAGATATTTGCCATGTTCACTTTCAGTCGTCCTATGTAAGGTAAGCAGTTACACAAACCCTGATGTTAGAAACACGGTCATACCAAAGAGAAGTGAAGCTGAGGTATCTTAAAACACATTTGAAATTCGCTCACCGGCGTTATTGAACATTTTATTCTTCACAATCACTTGGTAAGTGTTTAAGGCCTCAGTGTACATGTCATTATTGGCATATTGGTTTGCTAGATTAAACAGCACCTGAACAAAGAATAAAAGAGTCAAGTGAATTTTCAGTTTTCAGTCAGACATGAATTGCATATGGAGCAATGCACTTACAGAGTAGGTCAGATCCAGATTGATGTGGTCTGCTGTGCCTGTTTGTTCTCTCTGTCTCACCAAAGCCCTTTCCTTCCGCCCAGCCTCCTTAGCTTTTTCTAAAGACTGTTGAAAAAAAGCCAATTCAGCATCCAAATTCTTTCAAATTATTTTTATAGTGGTTAGAAAAGCTGTACCTACCAGCTGAAGATCCCCACGAGCATGAGCAAGACAGCTCTCCTCTATCAAATCATTCACCTTTTTTTCGAGGATCTTTATCTTCTCCTCTGGACTGAAGAAGAAAAGAATTTGAACAATTAGTTGTCCATCTCCAAGTAAAACTAAAGACGTAAAGTGGAATCTAGGAAACAAAATTTAGTTGTGTGTAGCTTCTCAAGCAGTATGAAACATGCATACGTGTCTTCATTCTTTGTCTCTAATGGAGGGGCTGGTCCTTTTGATTGCCCCAGGGGATCAAACGCTGAGCCTGGAATTTTAAACATTTAAAAATGAAGCGAATTTCCTACCAACTCAAAAGTTAAAATGTAGGAATCAAATATCATTATGGGACAGTTAAGTATATTTCAAGTGTGTCTGAACAGCACATTTGGTTTCATGGATAAAAGCACCTCTAGCTATAGATGAAGAATATCCTGCTGCTCGCACTGCTGTCATGGGACGCGCCGCACCGTCCTGTACAACACACAAAGACATAGAAGATTAACACAATTTCATTGCATATGACAAAGGACACATTAACAAGATTTGTCCCACCTGAACAGCTCCAGTCATTGGTCTTCCCATAGCTGTGCCAACAGGCATCCGGGACTAGATATTAACATCAGAAATATAAAGACAAGAAGGAAACCAAACCAAACATCTGACAAACAGTCTCACAATCCCTCATTAAAACATAAAATGATTCCAATACAGTCAACAAGAAATGTGCTTGCTATCTTTGACAATCCTAATTCTGACTGTATAATCTCTCACCTCTTGGAGACCTTCACCTTTCCTGCCAAGACATTGTACATACTAACATTCTGCTATCATTCTAACGTCAGCTACTGAATTCTCAGTCAGAAATGTAGTGGTGTAAATCCATATGCTTTACTTGCCCCATAAGCTGTTCCAATCGGGCGTCCTCCAATAGCAGTGCCAGGATATTTTGCAGTCATCTAAATAAATATTGAATTAAAAACAATTATTGTCTATTATTACTGGTGTGCTTGATGTTTTAGATTAATCAGCAGATGCATTATAACTAACTGGTGGTCTTCTGCCATGACTAGTCCTGACTGCCTGCTGAAAGCCCACGTCGTTGTGAAGGTCCTGCAAGAACAGGGAAAACAAGATGCATAAAAACAAATTATGACAGTCAATAAATCCATGTGTAAGGTGCAAGTGTCTGTGCACCTCTGAGTCAAAAGTCGGATTGTAATCATTGTAGCCAGTATACAAATCATCCTCCTCTTCCTCTGGGACAAGATGCACGTTCTCCATCTGAAATAACAAAAACTCATGAAAGTGTTTTGACGTTAAGACTACATTTGTCCAATATAAATGATAATTTTAGAGTTTTCAACTTTTTCTAAATTAGACAGCTTGAACGTTTATAAAACAAGCCAGAAAATCAACTCTTACAACTTCTAGGCATTGCTTTAAATAAATATACGAATTAACGTTACTCTAATCAAAAACTGTCTGAAAACACAATTTCTTTTAACGTTACATTGGCTAGCGACCATAGCAATTATCTCGTATAAATTGTAACGAGTTCGTAAATGTTGATAGCTTTCTCACCTGGTTAATATAGTAGTTTGTCGGCCGACGACTGCAAATTAATAGCCGTATTGAATTGAAATATGAATAAAAACCGTGTTTGTAAAGTTAGCCCATCAGCAGCTAACGTTAACTACGCCAGTCAACACGTCGGTTGCTAGGATACAGAGACGGCTACAAACACTGGCGACTTCGCCGTGTTTCCTTATTTGTTTTTGTATTGATTATCTATGATTGCTGGACTATTGTCTGTGTATTTTAACATTTCATTTCTGAATGTAAGTGCGAACGCCTTCTGAGCTGCGACCCAAGGAATTATCCTTCTGTAAAAGTCCTGATGTATTTCGGCGCGTGTGAGACGCCGTAGCTCCGCCTCTGTCTCGTGAAGCTGGTGCTGTTGGTGCTCCTGTGAAGAGTTTTGACATTTGTAAAGGGGTTTGCGATGAGTTCATTAAAAGGAAAGATTATTACTGTTGTCGGGAGGTGAGAGTTACTTCGTTAAATTGAGTCTGTCAGTTTTGGCAGACGTGTTCCTGAGATTGTCTAAAAGAATATCCGAGTGGTCTTTGAACTCTAACGTTAGCTTTTATGAATATATGTGTATTACTCCATACTCCAAAAATTAACAGTGCACTGATTTATGACCAAATAAAATGAGCATGCTTATTTGGCATATTGAGGTTTAGCTTGTACGAATAAGGTTATTATTGTATTGTACAGGGCTCTGTTCATGCATGGTCATCAAAGTCATATTTTTATTTGTCATGCAATATTAAAGTTCCCGTTTAAGTAGTCTCAAACACGTTCCTCATTTTGGTATGTAGATAATGCATTGATATTCACTAATGTAAACGGTTTTGATCTGCATTTTTATTTGATTTATTTACCGTGCTGTCTCTTTTTCCTAATTGCTTGTATGTGGCGTGATAAAGTGGGCTGATCGGCCGCTCCTGGGCCATGGTGTTTTTGAGTGGAGGATACATGGTCAAAATATATGACAACAAACCAGGACAAGCATCAGGAGCCATCACAGAGATCAGGTCAGTTGTAAACATTAAAGAAAAATGACCTGTTGACCCCTCAGTCAAATTCTCCACCTTTAGCATCACTGCTCAACTTTTGTCAGAGCAGGTTTGTGACCCATTTTTCTGATGCAGTATTACATAAAGCAATGATCTGAGGAGATCAATAGAATAGAGAGGGCATAACATGCAAGGAAAAAAGTATACATTTTTACATATTAGTACTCTCTGTCCATATCCTGTTTATGTTGTGTGAATAACCCTCTTCAATGATTTACTACTTCTGTCACCAGAGGGAGTTGTAGGGCTTTCTATTTCCTAGATAGGAATTTACTCTGTAAAAGATGTGTAGAGACATTTCTCTCAGAAATTGCTAGTAAATTTTAGAAACTGTTACAAAGAAACACATTGAATTAGAAAAACTAAAACGGTATTTACTTGAAAAATGATCTACAATCCTTTTTCCTATATTTACAAATTCAAAAACCAGATTAGGACACACCAAAAAATCATCAAGTTATGCATGCAGAGTTACTTCAGTAAAACGCTTTTTAAAAACAAAATTTACATCTTAAACAGATCTCTTGTTAGTCATAAACCGTAATGAAAACTTTGCATACAAAATGCCTTTGTACACTTAAGAATTTAAGAAGAAGGATGTGCATTTTCGTGTGTGAGCAGGAAACAGATTGAGGAGCTTCAGCAAGCCAAAATGCTGAGAGGAAATCTCACGGCTGCAGAGCAGTTGAGTTTACTCAGCAGTCATGATGACCTGCAGCAGGCCCTGGAGGGAGCATTCTTTGTCCAGGTATGGTTTCCGTCTAAAAGGCAGTTGTCTTCCTGTTGCTCCAAAAATGTGACTAGGCATCTCTATGATGTGCGTGGAAAGATAGCAAAACATATTTCTTCTGAAGAGAAGAAAAGAGTGTTCATTAAAGATAATACCAAATCCATTATTTCACATTAAAACCAGAAGACGTCTGTGGTTTTACATCTCATGCTGTTTGAACATTCCATGAGTTAATGTGATTAACTATTGGAATTGTGTGCTTAATTATTAAAATGTATTGAACACTAGGGAGCCAAACCTCTGTTTGCTATTCGAAAGACCTTTTTTTTGTAATAAAGAAAATGAGGTAATGTATCTGATTACGAGGTTTTCCTGTGTACTACTGTACATTCACTGACAGCTGATGGTTTCTGTTTTTCCCAGTGATGACGTCAATATTTTGAATGTTGCCATATAGTCCTGTTATGTGCTGATACTGCTGTAGTTCAACATTTCTGTATTGGTAATATTTATTGTATTAACCTATTTATTGTAGCTGCTTGTATGCTTGTGAATTGTTGCCTATTGTTTTTCTAAAATATTCACAATCTTAAAGTCAACATGAAGTGAAAATTCACAAATTCATTCATTTTTAATGTATAGTTTAAAGACCTTACTGTAAATCATTGGTTCATTTTTATGTTCCATTTTAAAAAAAAGACCTTGTGATTTTAAAATGTCGTAACTGGATCTTCTCCAATCGTTTCGTATGTTTGTTTTAGCCCATTTTTTCCCCACTCGCTGGTGTTTTCTTCCTTTTGTGTGCTCTATTGGAAAAGATGTCTCTACAGCTTCAATTATAGTACATTTCCTACAGTCCTTATATTGTTGACCATTATCTGCTCTTGTCCTCTGTGTTTTCTGTGAATAGGAGTGTGTGTTTGAAGACCTGGAAACAAAGCAGACTATCTTCCATGAGGTGGAGAATCTTGTCACAGAAAGCGTGATTCTCAGCAGCTCCACTTCCTGTCTGATGCCAAGCAATGTGTTCTCTCGTGTCCAGAACCGTACTCGGTGCATAATTTCTCATCCGGTTAGTCATGATTACTGTCTATGATAGATTAAATAACATATACACTGTGGTGGTGAGATTTAAAAGTTAAGACTCGAATCGAATTTTTAGGCCTTTGAAATTATGATGCAAATAATATATAAATAATGAAAATTATATATATATATATATATATATAATTTATTTTATTTATTTATTTATTTAGTAAAAGATTACCAGTATGATATGTGTATACTTAAATTTTTTGTAATGCTACTGTTTATGTTTATTTAATTATAGCATTATTTACACAGACAGGTTTTTCTTGCCAGTCTTGATTTAGCAGCCTGTAGTGAAGAATGAAGATAAGTGCTTTAGGTCAAAAGGGCTTTACTGGACTTTGAATCCTTCCATGCTTAATGGAAATTCCACTCTGATCTCATGAGCAGCAAGGTCTTGCTGGTCGTGTTGTCAAGGCAAATAGTTCACCTTCACCTGCATTAAGTGAATAATTAATCATGAATGCCAAGCATTTGTGGTCAGACATTTAGACAGAGAGACCTTCATAGTGGGAAAGAAGTTGAATGCAAGGCCATTATCTCTAGCTCTAGTAAACACATTGGTAAAGTACTTTATCTGTGTCCAGGGGCAGATAAACGGGTGTCATTGCCTTCCTGTTTTGAACCTCACAGGTGAACCCGCCCTACTATGTACGTCTGGTGGAGCTGGTGCCACACCCCGAAACACTGTCTGCTGTAATGGACGTTGCTTACTCACTGATGACGGATGTGGGGCAGGCACCTGTGCGACTCAGGAAGGAGATCGATGGTTTCGCATTGAACCGTGTTCAGTATGCCATCATAGCTGAGTCCTGGAGACTGGTTCAGGTTAGTTGAGCCGTGGAACAAAACCGCATATCAGTTAGAGTCATGATTATACTGAATAATATTTTGAGTACCTACCCATTCTCTGGCAAAATTCATAAATACATCAAGAAAACATTTGTTGACGTAGGCAAAGAGAGTTGTGAAATGGAATGGATGGGAAAACCCAGGTCTTAGTCCGGCTTTTAAACCTATTCCTCCTCTTTGTTCATTAGCTTTCATGTCAGATCTCTACTCTCTTTTGTAATATATGCAAAAAGGCAAGAAAGGTGTGTGACAATCATGTGGATTGTTAAGAGTCATATAATATCCATTTATAAAATAATAAATAATAGAAGTAATAGTAGATTGATATATATATATATATATATATATATTAGGGGTGTCCTCAAAAAGTCGAATCATCAGAGCATGATTTGACTCCCAATCTCATAGTTGAATATTCGCAGAGTGTTATGGTGTGCTCAATGACTAATTTCACTGATTTTCTCCCAATAAGTTAATATATGCTGTAAATAAGAATCTGAAAAGAAAGAATCTTTAAATATTATTTTTAATATTTGTAAATATTTTAGCCTGCATCAATAAATCCAACCATCCCTAGAGAATTAAATTTAGTTTCATATTCATAATCAGTGTCCGACAGACGTGCATCTTGACGGCAGGGAGTTAAATCTTTAACGAGACTTAAATTGAGGCAGAGTGAAAAGACTGGATTTTTTGGATCAGGTAGGGTACAAGTGATTTCAAAACATTTCAGCTTGTTTATATATGGTTGTTTCTTCAACTAGGTGCACTTTTAGCCTTGTGAATTGGGAAAAAAACTTGTTTAAAGGTTACATAACAGTCTCATAAGTTTAAATAATTTGTCTAGTTTTAAGTTCTGTAAGAGTACAAACTAAGATTACAAGAGAAATTGTTAATATTTAATATTAAAAAAAATTCCAATCTGTAAAATAGCAAGAAGGCCAGAGTCAGAGGAACGTAGTGAGCGGGTTGGAGTGTAGTAATGTGCAATGTACAATAACTATACATTTGTCAATGAGATAAATTAACTGCAACTGATAAATTAACTGTACACCCGTCACACTCTGAAAGTTAATATTGGTTTGGCTAAGAGCTTATTAGAAAATAAATAACTTGAATTTTTATATTAAGTAGAGCATGATCGCATAAATTGTGCATTCATTTTTAATGTGTGAAGAGAATATTTTTATAAAAATAAAAATAAAAAATTTGCATGGAAGTGGTGGAATAGTGTGTGGTGGTGGAAATGACAATGCATTAACATGTATGTAGAGAAACAGTAGAGATATTTATTAGAAAAGGTCTTAAAGGGTTACTCCATCCAAAAATGACATTTTGTCATGAATCACCTACCTCCATGTCCAGACGACATCTTTAATACTTCTCTGCTCCTTGACTGTGTTAATGCAGTTAATGGCACAGTCTGAAGCCTCCCGGTTTTCATCAAAAAAATATCAAACATATCTTAAATTGTGTTCTGAAGATGAACAAAGCTTTTTGGGTGGACTTTAAACTTAGAACTCTCATTAAATTCAATTTACAAAGTCATTAAACTTAACAACACCTGTTTTTGGTGTAGTGCTGATTTTGATGTATAAAACTGATGTCTCACAGATGAGAGGTTACAGTGCATACTGTAAATAACTGAAAGGCAAGGCAAAAAATGTGTCATCCCTTAGAAGCCAAAAAACTAACAAACAAAACCACAGACACAAAATAACTACTGATTCCAACACAGCTCATGGTTTTAACCAGAGTGCCACTGTAGACATCAGTATGATGCCAGAATAAATATCTCCATCATACTACTCCTTTATCTTAGGTATCTCTCCTTGTCTCTTTAAGTCTTTCTTCATATATTAAAGGGTCAGCTTTCATTTTGTCCCTAAAGGCCTGTGACCTTTATTTTGTTATCTTAGGTGGCATCTTTATGTTAATATAGAAGTAATATAATTTAGAAATAAAAATAAATTTCCTGAGGGATCTCCTCCCAGACCTGGACTAAAGCATCCACCAACTCCTGGACAGTCTGTGGTGCAACGTGGTGTTGGTGGATGGCGCGAGACATGATGTCCCAGATGTGCTCAATTGGATTCAGGTCTGGGGAATGGGCGGGTCAGTCCATAGCATCAATGCCTTCATCTTGCAGGAACTGCTGACACATTCCAGCCACATGAGGTCTAGCATTGTCTTG
>JAUMHI010000048.1:11491375-11578446 GCA_032359435.1 Enteromius unitaeniatus | reverse complement strand
CTGCTGGGTTGTTGCCCTCCTACGGCCTCCTCCATGTCTCCTGATGTACTGGCCTGTCTACTGGTAGCACCTCCTTGTTCTGGACACTAGGCTGACATACAGAGCAAACCTTGCCACAGCTCGCATTGATGTGCCAATGCAAATGTTTGAGGTAGGACCGCTAAAAATGTATATTTTGTTTAGCAAGGAAGCATTAAATTGCTTAAAGGTAATTTAAAAGTATTTTAAATAATCATAAAATGAAAACATACAGAGGACAAACATACATTCTTCACTTCACTACACTCTCTGAGGCAGAAGTCTCCAACTCATCCTTTCTTAACAACCTACTACTTGTATGCCTGATCCTATTCCATATCATCTCCTTCAAGTCTTGTATAACCTCCCTACATCTCCCTACAGGCTTGTATAACCCCACTACTTAAGACACCCACCCTTAACCCATCTCTTTAAGAGAACTACAGACTGGTTTCCCTTCTTCTGGTCATTGCAAAAACAGTTGAACGAGCAGTGTTCAACCAAGTCTTTGCCTTTCTCAGAGAGAACAACCTCCTCCAGAAGTAGACATTCAACTGAGACTGCCTTGCTTTCAGTTGTTGAAGCCCTGTCAAGAGCGGATTCCAAATCTGGATCTGTCCACTACTTTTGACACTGTTAA
Source organism: Enteromius unitaeniatus (assembly GCA_032359435.1). NCBI lineage: Eukaryota > Metazoa > Chordata > Actinopteri > Cypriniformes > Cyprinidae > Enteromius > Enteromius unitaeniatus. The sequence continues at coordinate 11,577,788 of JAUMHI010000048.1, read as the reverse complement.
CCTCCAGGTCCTCCTGTCAACCCTGTTCTCATTTCAGGAACTGCACTCCAGTGTTTTAAATCTTACCTCTCAGATAGGTCCTTCAAGGTATCTTGTAGAGGTGAGGTGTCCAAGTCACAACAGTTAACTAGTGGAATGCCTCAGGGATCAGTTCTTGGACCACTTCTCTTCTCTATCTACATGGCATCACTAGGCTCTGTCGTTCAGAAACATGGCTTTTGCTGCTATGCTGATGACACTCAGCTCTATCTCTCCATCCTGATTATCCAATGATAGCTGCTCACATCTTGGCTTGTCTAGCAGACATTTCCTGCTGGATCAAGGACAATCATCTTCAACTCAAACTTGCCAAGAAAACACTGCTTGTGGTTCCAGCAAACCCATTATTTCAACACAATTACACAATACAACAAACAACACAATACTTCAAAAACAGCCAGAAACATTGCATTTATGATTACTAATCACCCTGTAGTTTATACAACATCATGAAGATCGGGCCCTTTCTTTCAGAATATTGTTTCACAGGTCTTCCAGCCAGTTCTATCAAACCTATACAATTAATCCAAAATGCTTGCATAAAATTCAAAGCATTGATGTTTGCCTACAAAACCACCACTGGCTCTGCAAACCTCTCTATTGCGCCATCCCAAAGAGACACAACTTTCACAGACTTTTAAATAAAATGTAATTTTAATTATTGGATGAACAATCTATTTAAGGCTTGCATTGTAATGATCTTAAAACAGTTAAGGGTAAAATCATGTGGTAAAAACTAAGATTTTATAAAAGTAAAATCTGTTTAACAGACAGCTTCTCATTGTTAATTGCTTTAACAAGGTGTCCTCATTACACCATCAAAGTTGTTGGTTTACATCATAGCTCTGATAACAGACCTTTTGTTTGTTCATTTGTGGGCGGAAATGTATTGTTGACGAATCTTGTTAATTACATATCGCTGAACAGGAAAATCCTATAATGTAAATTATGATGCATGTCTCTGTAACTCCAGGCTTTTAGAAGGAAATAAAAATAGAGGAAGCAATGAATGAACAGAGACTATTGTATTTTGTTAAAATGGAAAACACTGCAGCATCCATATTCTTAACTCACAGTTTTCAAATGGTCAATTAAGAGAAGGGAATAACACATTTTTCTTTGATTTGTTTTCTTTGTTTTTCTTGAGAAACTTTTAGAACAGCCAACTTCAGCTTATCTTTCCTCACACTGGAGGTTTTGTCCTGGTATCAGTATGTGTATTACAGTGTATCAAATGAACATGGGGCAGAGTTAGGTGATCCACTTTAAAAACCAAACCCTTTTCAGCACTTCCCACAAGCATGAACAAAACGAGTCAAGAAAGCATTTCCACAAACAATGGATACCTCACTTTGAACTTATTTGTTGAGTGACTGTTCATTATTCAGTTGAATGATGGATATTTAAAGACAAAACACAAAACTTTATGTTCTATGTGTATCATGGAGGCATCATCACAAAACTGAAGATGATTCCTATTGACACTGAATGATGTTGTATACACGGGTGTCATTATCACCATCACTTTATATCATCATTTACTCACCCTTACATTGCTTTAAACCTGCATGATTTTTTTTCTGTGGAACACAAAAGAAAATATTTAGCATAATGTTCAGACCACACCTTTTCTGTATAATAACAGTGAGCAGAAGAGAAATAATTGGGCAAATAATGTAAGAATTGTTTGGTTATTTATTTATTTTGAAATATCAATTTAGAAACAACCACTAAAGGAAAAGATTTGAAGTTTTGAACGGAAAACTCCTTAAGAACATCCTTGCTACTTGTCACATTCTGTGACTTAATCGCAGTTGCTGACATTTAAGAGGTTAAATTTTGAACCACTTGTAAGTAACACTTTTGTGTTTAGAGAAATTTCACAAACTCTTTGAACTTTTTGATGGCTTGATGTTTCTACGTCATTCAGAGACTTACAACCACTAAACTGAGGCTCAACTAAAGAACATCTTTTGAAGACAAAATGTCACTTCATCATGCACCATTTAGGAAGGGTGTAATTGAAAGATTTTCCTCTTTAGATGTAACAGTAAATAAATGTTCTTCCTTATAACCTTATAACCCTTCTTTTCTTTATCTTTTATTTCCTCATATTATTATGCAATCACTGATGACGAGGTCATTTAGTAGCTTATCGTATAATTTAAAGCTTATCTTGTTCTCTCACTAGTTTCCATATGACAGTGTGCGATATGAAAATAAATTCCTTATTTCTTATGGGGTATAATCAGGTAATTTTCCAAGTCTTGCAATTTCCTCGTGGTCAGAAGAAAAAATTTAATTTCAAAGTTTAAAATGCTCCATTTGAGGCACAACACCATATAATGTTTTGGGTCAGCTTTTAAATACCTCTCCTCTTTTTTTGTTGTGGGCAAATTCTTTTCAAGCATTCTAAAAGTCTTTCTCAGCTTATAAAAGGTTTTGTCAAATGCAGCTTTAAAGAAGCCATGTGGATGAACCAGTTAAACCAGAACACAAACTGGTTATTGCTTACTGTTTTTTGTTCAGATCATTAAAGAAAGTAATTACATAAGTTACATATTATTCAAAGACCAGCTTATTGCTGTTGCATCTCTTTCATTCAATTTGAAAGTCTTCACATTATATTATTTGAGTGTATTCCTATTTCAGTCTTTTGAATAATGAAATGTGTGAGCTGTTCATGTTGTTATCATGGGTCCAAATACCTAACCGTTACATCAGTGCTTAAATCAGTGCCCACAGATATTTGAATATTGTTTAGCAGCTGAAAATTCAAATTGATCTGATGTCCATAATACTATCAAGGCTTAGAGGGATAGTTTAACCAAAGATGTTGTTCCTCATTGACTTTCACAGTGGGGACATCAACTGTATGGTTACCTGCATTTTTCAAAATATCTTCATTTATGTTCAGCAGAAGAAAGAAACTCACACATGCTTTTGGATGAACAACCACTTTAGTTTAGACTGTAAAGTTAACACAGAAGCACTTCTCAAGTGGCCTATAGGAGTCTTTACAACTCTAATGCTGCTCATGCTGGCTTTTATGTGGCATCACGTCTTTATGGTGAATTATCAGCAAGCAGAGATCAGTTCTGTAGATTTTAGGCTTATGTTATTTTTTTTTGAGTTTGTGCTTTTTAAATTTGTTTTATTTTAAGAAAAATAGGTTGTTGGGTTTTTTTTTATGATGAGTAACATTTAAAGTTTGGATGGTGCACCACACGCCAGATTTGCAGCTCAAATCCACTCATGCTTCCTCTCAGAGTTCAGATGGCTCTTTGAGAGAGAGCCAGCACTGGAAAGTAGAGCAGCTGGGAAAGCTAATGGCTGCCCCTGGTGATTACCGTAGAGGAAAGGCCTCTTTTCACGGTTTCCCCAGCCAGTCCGCCGCCTGGCGACACCGAGATAACGGCCTCGTTGTTGCACACAGGAAAGGAACAAAGACCACCCTGTCCCCCTCCTAAACTCGTCCCCCACTGCCCGTTCTGTATCCAAGCTTTGATTTCAGCACAGTCAGGCAACAGGTATCTGTAGCCACTGGTAATCTGAGTGCAAAGTGGGCTCAAGGCCTGGCACAACGACACTTGCCTCCCCCTGCCATGCCATCCCATTGTTTAGAGGACACTGAGTTAAATGATAAGAGAAATTCAATACAGTGGGAGCGGCTTTAGTGCTCTTCAGATGGGACAAAAAGATGGGGGGGGCCTCCGATTTCCTCTCAATCAGGTGAACCAAACCTTGTTGGCTGGACAAACTACTAAGCAGGAAGTAATTTTAGAATTAGAAGATCAGAACATCAGTAAACCACATTTAGAAACATTGTCTTTCATCCAAGTGTATAATACAGTGTGAGTTGCCAAATAACTTCTCTTTCTTTTCATCCAGGACGGAGTGATCTCAGTGAAGGACATTGATCTGGTAATGTCTGAGGGATTGGGCATGCGCTACGCTTTTATAGGTCCCATTGAAACCATGCATCTCAATGCACCAGAAGGCAAGCTACCTATTAACCCATGCAATTTTTTTGAAAAAGTGGAATAATGAAACTTTGTATTTAAGCACTGAGAAGGTTTTGTTTTCATTATGCATGGAAAATGTTTTTCCATGTGCATTTCTTGGGGCACCAAAAAAGCATTCTGTGAAAACATTTTATTGTTTTAAATGGATCCACCTCACATGACCTTAAGTGTGTGTGTAAGAGAGACTGTAAAGTGAATCAAGCACGAAGTGTGTAAATGTGTGTGTGTTTTGAAGAGATCTCATGTTCACGGGGAAAATCAGAAAGCAGTGTGAAATCTATAGGATGACCCTGCTCCCCCTATGAAACGTACTTTGCCATGTGACACCAGTATTAACCTTTGATGATGACAGATGACTTATTATTCTCAGCCCTGCCTCCTTGTACTGCGAGTGAGGTGCTACAGTGCTCTCACTGTGGTGATAAAGCCCCCCTGTAAACAAGAGTCTCACCCTGGTTTCTTCCATTGCTGTAATGGCACAAGTTCTTGGAAACTGTTAGCAAAGAACTGTGGCTGAACTTTCACTGGTGCACATCTTATCTGCTAAGAGCCCTTTTAAAAGATCTCATGCCCTTCAGATGAAGAGCTACTCAATTCATGCTTGAAAACTCTGTTAAACAACAAAAAGCCAGTAGTCATTTTGGACACCGTTCCAAACTGATTATACTTCTGTATCACAGTTGTTCAAAGTAGTGTTTGTTATACAAATTTGTGGCTTGTTTTGATCTAAACTATTTCTGTAATATGTTGTTATGAAGAATGTCAAACCTTTATTGTTTATTGTGTTACTACTGTATTGAAGAAATGCAAAAGCATATTTTGATTTGATCCTCATCCTGTGTTTTGCCTGTCCAGGTATGGAAGATTATCTCCAGCGCTACAGCGAGGGCATGAAGAGGGTTCTCAATACTTTTGGACCAGTTCCAGACTTTTCCGGAGAACCAGCAGCTAGAATTACAAAAGTACAAAATATCAATAATATTAATAATTAGTTGTACATTTTTTGAAACAGTTGCTTTAGAAATCTTAAATGGACAGATTTGCCAAATAACTTTGTAAATATATAATTATTGTAATCTTTATAAACTGAAAGCTTTTACCATGTACTTTAGGAGATATGTGATCTGATTCCTGCTGAACAGGAGCACCTCACAGCGAGGAGAGAGAGAAGAGATCATCTGCTGATGGGACTAGCTAAACTGAAGAAATGAGGCTAGTCTGTGAGATACTACCTAAACGGAAGTGCCGATGAATCATCTGAGGCATTGTTGTCTTGTCTTATTTCCCTTACAGGCAGAACATGACTGATTATGGAAGAAAATACTGAAATAAAATCTAATGTCAGAAATGGTATTAGGGTTCATTTAATTATTAAATAAATTTTTGTAGTGCTTTACCAGTATTTTTTAAGTCTAAGGCTTGCAACAAATACTTGAATGAAGACCATTTACCTTGAAAATGAATGGCTTCCTCATTGGACATTTATGAATAAATCTCTGTACTTAAACTGAGCCCAGTAAATATATGGAGAGATGTGTGAATGTCATAACATGTCAAACCGAGTGTCAGATGCAAATAAATAAAGCTTTTCTTAGAACTAGCAATGACTTAAATTATTGGTATCGAGGTGATGATTTTTAGCTTATGACGTAAATTCCCAGTGCTGTCCTAGCAGATTAAACACTGCTGTAATATAGCTAGGCCTATAATTATCTTCATATATTGTTTTATGCAGAGACAGATTTTTAGTAGGCTTAGAACTTTAGTGAATTGTTCTACTTAGTATTAACCTGATCTAATAGATATGTTTTATGGCATGTTAACGGTTAGACTAAAATGCTCTTTTTATTCGGCTTTATGTTATTTACTCATAACCTGAAATGTTTAAAACTATACTGTGTGGACGTTAAGATATGTTGTACGTTTGAACATAATACCGCATCTACACGCGAAGCGAGCGACGCGTCTGCAGCTGAGGCGCGCGGTGCATTCCAGCAACATTCCAGTTTTGTCGCCCCGCGAGCTCCAGAACCACCCAATGAACGCTGTGACTCCGCCCGACGTCAGGTAAACTTATGCTCACTGCCCTCGGTCAATTCACTTCATCTCACTCTGGAGACCACAGAGAATCTGCGCAAGTGCAAGTACTGATTTTACCTCACCTGGAAGGACATATCATGGATTTGTTCTGAATCATTTTGTAGGCTAACAGGTAAACTTCCTTTTGTAAAACCAACAGATATTTCACCATTTTAAGTGACAAAATTGAGCCTAATATTATAATTCTTTAATATTTAGAGTATTTGAAAAGTTGCCAAAATGTGTGAAAATTTATTATAGCCTATCTTAATTGCTAGGAATTTATTGATGTCATTCATATGTTAATGAAGGTATTTTCAATTCACTATGATCCGTCTTTTTGAAGACATAGAGTTCTAGTTTGTGTTATTAGGATTGAGGGATGAAAAGTTAAGATTAAAAAAAACTTACCAAGACTACATTTATTTGACAAAAATACAGTAAATTAGTGCAGTTTTGTACAAACTGTACATAACAATGTTTTGAAATACTATTAAAAATTCGTTTTATGTGGTAATGTATTGTAAAATGTAATTTATTCCTATCATAGCAAAGCAAATAAGTTTTAGCAGTCATTATTCCAGCTTTGGTGTCACATGCTTCTTTACAAATCATTCTAATATGCTCTCTATTTATAACTGTATTTTTAACATTCTATTCTGTTTATATATATTATTTTTGTCATCTGAAATGTACGTTTTAACTCAGAAGTTGTCAAAAATGTTGATCATTTTTTAGTACAAATTTAAATACATATAGAGTGTGTGAACTTTACATTGGCCATTGTTTAAATTTGAACTAATATGAATGTATTTATGTATCTAGTTGCTTAAATTCAATCAAATCTCTTTCTTTTTGATGATTAGGAGCTGAGAGCAACAGCAGACAGGATGAGTTGGGGAGCTCTTTATGCCCAGCTAGGAGGGGTAAATAAACACTCCACCAGCCTGGGAAAGATCTGGCTGTCTGTCCTCTTCATCTTCCGCATTTGCATCCTCGTAATAGCCGCTGAAACAGTCTGGGGGGATGAGCAGTCCGACTTCACCTGTAACACACAACAGCCCGGTTGCAAAAACGTCTGCTATGACCACTTCTTTCCAGTCTCACACATCCGTTTCTGGTGTCTGCAGCTCATCTTTGTGTCTACACCGGCTATGCTGGTGGCTATGCATGTGGCATATCGCAAGCGTAACGTAAAGAAAGGACTTTTGGCCAACCGAGTTGGTGGTGCCAAAGCGGACGACCTGGAGAGTCTAAAGAAGAGGCGTCTACCCATCACTGGGCCCCTGTGGTGGACCTACACCTCCAGCCTGTTCTTCCGTCTCCTTTTTGAGGCTGGATTCATGTACGCTCTGTATTATGTGTACGATGGGTTTCAGATGGCCCGTCTTGTGAAGTGTGAGCAGTGGCCCTGTCCCAATAAAGTTGACTGCTTTATCTCACGACCCACAGAGAAGACAGTTTTCACGATCTTCATGGTGGGATCTTCTGCCATTTGTATTGTGCTTAACGTGGCCGAACTGGCCTACCTGGTTGTTAAAGCATTGCTGAGATGCTCCACCAGAGTCAAAAGAAGGCGCGCTTTTGTTCAGCAAGATAAAATGTCCACGGAAAAGGCGCACTTACAGAACGAAAAGAATGCAAGGTTGCTGTCATCTGCTTCAGACTCCTCAAGCAATAAGACTGTTTAAGATTTTCCCTAGATCCAGTGACCATCATGTACTAGGCTTGTAGATGACAGTGTTTTAACTTTTCTAATGCCATTAGAGCGTTAGAAATTGTATGTGTTTTGCACCTTGTTTTTGACAACCCGAAACAAAAACAAAACAAGCCACAAACCTGACAGCATGTTTCATTCCAGAGCTGACATTCCTCCCCTAAGCCAAAACACTATAAGGACTTACATATAGCACTGAATTGTCTGTAAAAAAATGTTTGGGGTGGTTGAATTTCATTTTCCAAATTACTCAAAAGCCTGTCACAGTCCACTCTTGTCTAGTAGCATTAGAAAAGCCCAAGAGTGACTCCTAGTGGTCACAACGACATAAATGAAGTTCAGAGACGGTCTTTGCACAAAACGGAGTGCAACGTTTTGAAGGGGTTATTTACACGATGTTGATTGGTGTATGAATATTTCTTTTTATTATTGAGTTTGCTTTGTTTACTTCTTTTTAAACGCAGCTTCATTTGCTCTTCCTTTTACCCATCTATCGTTTTGACCAGCTATAGCCTATAATTTACAGAGCTTTCTGTTTTTGTGTGTATTTATGTGTGCTTATTTTGCCACACAATTTAAACGTCTTCAACAACGGCACATCTTTTTTTAGATTTAATTCACAAGGTTACTTTGCATTGACTCCCAACCGGGGATTTTATATAATCACACAGTGCCTATGTTGTTGACAAATAAGGCTGTGGCAGTCCACCTGTGGACAGGTGAGAGCTCGTGGTCTCGCGCGTCGTCAACTTCACGTTATCTTCCGCTTTGTTCCCCTCTTCTCTGAGAGGCTCTATACGTCAGCGGTGACCAGTTTTGTTTTTTAAGGCTGTGATTAAACCGCGGTAATGTTACATGGTATTAATTATCTGCTGTTTTCTAAAGTGAGCTGTGATCATTTTTGTCTAGCCACCTGTTTGTGAAAGTCCATTTTGCTAACAACGTATATTTTACATGAATATCTAAATAATAAAAAACCGTATTAAACGTTTGCTGCTTGTATTTCTGTTCTGTTTTAGGAAAGGAAAGTAGCCTATCCGTATCTAGTGGAAATTTATTATTACAACTACGCATTGTACAACGGTTAGAAAAAACAACAATTTAACAGTAAAAAGGTATACTTCAGACACTATATGGCTAGTTATTTAGATATTTTTTTACTCTGCTAATAAAGTTATTAAATTCAATTTTAAAAGCCCAATGCATCGCATCAATGACTGACTGCTTGAACAGAACGCGGAGTGATACAATCAGTGAAGTCTCAACACTGTACGAGCATACAATAATAATAATTATTATAACAATTATTATTTCAAATCATTTTAATCATGACAATAATTACCAACAGTATTTTTCATTATATCATTATAATTAATATAACAATCATTCGAATATTATGTGGTATAAAGTCAAATAAAGCACCAGTCTTTCTGTAAAATTATGAGTTGGACTACTATAGTTAAGTTTGGGGCGATGAGTTTGCCCCAGTGGACGGGGCGTGGCGTGCGCACTGACTGGCGATGACTTTCTGAACGCAGCACTCTTGCATGACCACTCAAAGTGACAGTAGCGATGGCTGGGAACGGGAGACAGCTGCGCTTGGTGAGACCCCGTCTCCACACTCGATTTGCCATGAAAGACTAGGTTTTCTACGAGAGTTTGACCTCGGGTCTATGTGTGAAGAACTTCTGTGAATGAATAAGTTGGCCGGCCACTTTCAAAAGAGTTTGGTAAGCTGGCAGTGCTGCCAGGATTTGGGAACGGGGGGAGCGGGGAGGGCTCCTGCTACCTTTGGGAGGTCTGTATGCTTTCAACGCACTCAAACTGTGGCACCAGTGGCCGCTGGATATTGCTTTCTTTAGATAAGTTTGCCTACTTCAGTCAAGGTATGCTTTAAGTTAGGTCTACGAATCTTTTATCCTTTTACATCCCACATTAATTTATAGGACTTTTTGCTTAACTGGAAGGCCATCAGCTTAGACCTCACTTTGGATGGTTTCTGCTTACTAACAGCTAACATCATTTAGACACATTTTAAGAAAAAGAGCTGTTGTTTGAGATGACAGGTATGAGCTCATAATCACTGCAACGAAGAGAAAATCTGCCTCTCTCTGACAGTTTGACCTGGATGTACAGTGAGAACACTTACTATCATAAGCTAATTATATACACAGAAGCAGTTTGTAATTAAATACTTAGCTGATAGATCAAAGATGCTAAGTATTATTGATATATAGTAATTATAAACTTTAATAACTTTAATGAAAATTATAGCTATACCTTGGGAACTAAAAGATTTTAGGAAATTTTGATAGAAATGAGCCATAATAGGCCATAATTTACTGGAATTAAAAAAAAATAAATAAAAGGGCTAAAAGTTTTATTATCTATGAAACTAGTTCTAAAAATTATTTTAATTATTTTGGTTACATAAAGATATATAACTGTAAAATAAACCACGTTAAATGTAAAATAAATGAACTGTTTATTATTATTATGTAACTTGCACTTTCTCTTTCAGGGTCATAGACTTGAATTAGAACCTTAGTCGATGGATTTGCCGCCCTCAATACAACATCATTTTAGTAAGTAAATATATTGTTTTCCTCCCTTTTGTATATTTTGCTTTGTTTACTAATGATAATACTATCTCAACTTTGTTCTGTTACACCTAGTTAAATCTTGTTGTTTATTTTTAGCTCATTATGATAAAGATGAAATCTGCGCTGACCAAAATCCTTAGGTTATAATAACATGAGACTAATTTCTGGATGAATCATTTTTTAAAAGCACGTACAGCACCTACAGTGTGAATTGTACATTTTTAGCTGTCAATTAATTATAATGAAGTAAACATCATCTGAGGGTAGATTCACAATGATATAGTGGCCTGCTTTTGGCAATGCCCTGTCTCCATGTTTCACTGCCTTTTTCACCTTGATGTCCTGAAATTGGCTCTATCAGGGCCCTCCACGCATCACTGTCCAGTCAACGCTTTCAACTGTTTTTGAACATTATAATGTCGATCTCAGCACATGCCTGCTGGGCAGTGAAGCGCACAGGTGAGAGAGAAAGAGGCCGTATGTATGAGTGTGGTGAAACAGTGTGTGCATGAGTGTATGTGTGTGTGTCAGTGGCTGGAGAGAAAGCGAGCCACAGAGAGTTTGCTTACACTGTGCATGCCAGGTTCATAGCAGCCAGTTAGAGAGTTAAATAGCGAAGGGTCACGAAATCCATAAGTTTATGTCAAACATTTCATTTTGTAAATGTTATATTTACAGTGATCAATGACAAGGTTGATTTCCTTGGTTTTCCTAAACGTGGTTTGGTAAAGTTGTGCAGGGGAGTGCTTCACTAGGACTGACCGTTCGGATCTTATGCAGAACCGTGAAATGCTGTGTGAGTTCATGAGGGCTGAGCGTGTTTTATATCTTAATTGACCTTTAGCTGTGCCTGTTTGAGTGGGAAGTGCAGGCCTGAGAAGATCCGAAGTTTCTTGTGTACAGTGTAACGCTATTTTGTGATGAGTCCTCTCTGTTCCCCCTTAACCCTCTCACCTGACTCCACTCTCTCCATCTCTCTCTCTCTCTCTCTGGCCCTCAGACTGTACTTTCTCTCTAGGCTAGAAATCGTGAAGCATGGGTGACTGGAGCTTTCTTGGACGGCTCTTGGAGAATGCACAGGAACACTCGACCGTGATCGGCAAAGTCTGGCTGACAGTACTCTTCATTTTTAGGATTCTGGTGTTGGGAGCGGCGGCTGAGGAGGTCTGGGGCGACGAGCAGTCGGACTTCACCTGCAACACGCAGCAACCCGGTTGCGAGAACGTCTGCTACGATGAGGCCTTCCCCATCTCCCACATCCGCTTCTGGGTGCTCCAAATCATCTTTGTGTCCACGCCGACACTCATCTACCTGGGCCATGTCCTGCACATCGTTCGAATGGAGGAGAAGCGGAAAGAGCGCGAGGAGGAACTGCGAAAGGCCAGTCGGCTCGTGGATGAGAAAGAACTCCTGTATAGAAACGGAGGGGGAGGGGAGTCTGGTGGACGGGGTGGGGGCGGCGGCGGCAAAAAGGAGAAGCCACCAATCAGAGACGAGCATGGCAAAATCCGCATTAGAGGTGCCTTGTTGCGCACCTACGTGTTCAATATCATTTTCAAGACCCTGTTTGAAGTGGGGTTCATTTTAGGTCAGTATTTCCTCTATGGTTTCCAGTTGCGGCCCCTTTATAAGTGTGCTCGGTGGCCCTGCCCCAACACCGTGGACTGCTTCATTTCCCGGCCCACGGAAAAGACCATCTTCATCATATTTATGCTTGTGGTGGCTTGCGTGTCCCTTTTGCTGAATTTGTTAGAAATCTATCACCTCGGATGGAAGAAGGTCAAACAGGGCATGACCAATGAGTTTGCCCCCGACCGTGAGTCGCTGCCCGATGCGGACGAAGCGGAGGCCGAGTCTTCTAGAACTGCGCCTGCCACCCTCAGCTACCCGCCAGACTACACGGAGGTGGCAGTGGTTGGTGGAGGGTTCCTTCAGCCTGTGTCGGCTCCCTCGACGGCCGAGTTCAAGATGGACCCTCTGCGCGAGGAGCTGGAGGAGTCCTCACCGTTCTACATCAGCAACAACAACCACAGGCTGGCTGCCGAGCAGAACTGGGCCAACCTGGCCACCGAGCAGCAGACTCGGGAGATGAACGCCGCCTCCCCCTCCCCTTCCTCCTCCTCGTCTCGCTCCTCCGATAACGGGCGGCAAGCCAAAGAAGCCGCTCAGCACGCCGGTGCCCCCACCCCTGGCGGTGGTTTGAGCGACGGACCAGAGGAGGGGCACGTCACCACCACGGTGGAGATGCACGAGCCGCCCGTCGTTTTCACTGATGCGCGACGATTGAGCAGGGCTAGTAAAGCCAGCAGCGCGAGAGCGAGGCCCAATGATTTGGCAGTTTAGTGGCTCTCAACTGCAAAGCGCTGGTTTTTGTGGACAAAAACATACACACACAAAAAAACACACCAAAATACATGAGGAAGAAAGGGGCAGACTGCTGGAACAAAACGTTAATTCCATTCATTATTTATTCCATTTTGCAATGTAAATGTCTCTTATAGCTTATGAAAGATGGCTTCTGAATAGCACATCTGATGCAGGTTATGTTACACTGGAATCTCAATGATTTATTGACATCAGCAAATGTCACTTGAATTAGTTTTGTGACGAGGTCTTTCTCTGTACAATTGTGCAAGGTTATTGATAGTAATGGCATTAAAAGTGCGAGATGATCTGACAACACTATGAGCTTTTTAAAAACAAGCATGGATAGGGACAGTAAAAAAAGAAGAGGCTTATGATCAGAAAAGTTGAGGTCAGAAATAGTCATATTAGAAACAGACAGATTATGTGACAAAACCAGATGTAGCATATGACCCTGGATGTCAGTAGGGCCATTCATCCATTGTACAGGGTCAAAAAATTCTATCAGATTTTTTCAATATTTAGAGAGAGAGTCAAATTTATAACTTAAATTAGTTAAATTAATAGTCCCCAAAAATCATCAAATGATCATAATTTGTAAAAAGCTCTCCTACAAGTTTTTAGACTTAGTCTCATGTCATACTATTTTTTATTTATTTTTGAAGACTTGAATAGGATATGAGAGAAATGGGAAAAATAGAGTAGTTGAAGTAATTGAAGAAAGAAGTTGTCAAAATCAATTTAAAAATTAAATAAAAAATGTAAAACTTAATTTTTTTTATTGTTCCAGCATCTGTCTCTGCATTTCCTCACTGTAAAGAGAAATCAAAGATTTAGGAAGAAGGAAAAAAAGCACATTGCCTGATAAAAGTGGCAAACTTTAATGCATCACAGAGAAAAGGTCATCCATACACTGAAAATGAGCATAAAGCTGAGGCAAGTGAGATATTTAGATAACTGTTGTACTGCTGAATGGTGCAGAGTTTTAATTCATATAGCTTGTGTATTCTCTGGACCAAGTTTCTATTTTTTGTTTTTTTTTTCAATTCCATGATCTGAAGTTCACATCCTGCTCCTCTATTTGAGAGTTTTGATATATGACCATGTCCAATCTAGGCATCAGGAATACATGATCACTTTTGAAGTAGTTAATCAGATGAGGGGAGTACTAACTCTCATTACATGTGACATTTAAAATATTGGTTTTTATTTCAAAAAGTTTGAGCATTTTCTAAAAATGTAAGCAATTGGTTGAGAATGAGTAAAAAACAGTTATCAAAAGCATTGCTTTTCTGTAGTCAGTTCGTGGTTGCCAAAAAGTAGTTTTTTCAAAATGGACATAAAAAGATGCTTATGTGTCTTGTGCTGATTTTATCCCCCATTTTTTTCTTATGTTTTTTTTGGTCCGGTTTCAGGTTACTGTGAGGCCCTCATTTTCACTGACTACTACTGCTGTTGTATAGAACATGCCTTCTGTAAACATAACAACTCACATTAACTTGAACAGCACAACGTGATTTAAAAAACAAAATTTTTTTTTTGGAAACCTTTCAAAACTTGTTGTTGAGACCCATTCAAACACAATGTACACTGCTTTTATTATCAGGTCTATATTTCTGCAGTCTATTTAAAGAGACAGATAGCCCTGAAATAGACATGGTACATTGCTTCATCTCACAGAGTTTGTGCTTAGGACAGTATTACTTTTGCTTTTATCAGATCGCAGTATTTACAGATGTATGTTATTTATTTTCTGCTGTTTTAATGTATCCAAAAACAAAAGTGTTATTTTGTCATTTTTTGGTTCTTAAAGTTTACATTTTAGTAAATAGTTGAAGATTTGCACATATAGGCAAAAGACACTGTTCAATAATTCTTACATTGATAGAAAGGAGGAAATATTTTTGATCCTTAAAGGAAAATGTCTTAATAGTAAAAGTCGTTGTGTTGATGGCAGTATTATTCCACTTAAATAACATCAAATGTAATTTATAAAACAGCACTTGTAGAGTATAAGAAATATACACGTTTCCCATGTTTTATTTTAGGACTGTTGTGGTGGCCTGAAAGGACCGCAGAAAAATTTGAACTTTGTGCATTATAGCATTTCATCCATTCTGAATTTGAATTGGCTAGCCAGCCAGCTCTTTCCTATCTCGATCCATTTGTAGTGTACTTAGTTGCAGCCCATTACTCTCAGATAACACTCATTTCTTGAACTTCTTGAACTGATTTTCTCTAGCAGAGCTGATTATTCTGACCAATCAGGGAAATGAACCACCTACATATGCTCAGAACAGCAGCCTGTTTCAATGCTGTCTTAAGAGAAGTGCCTTGTGTATTCAATTTTATAAGAACAAGTTGATGTAAATGTTCATTTACCTCAAATGTTTACAAAGCTGTTACTAAATAAACTTTTTGTACCATAAATGTAGGCTACTCCGTCTTTTTCAGTTACACACAGCAAGTGTCAAAACTCATGTTAAATGTTATTGATGTTTAAATGCTCCGTAAATGGGCTATGGAAGAAAAAAAAGCACAAGTGAAAAAGCGATTTTCACTAAAACTTTCACGGAACTATAAGATATTTCTAAATGCTAGAAAAAATCAATTTTTAATCTTAAAAGTTAATGATGCTAATGCATTATGCAATTTAATGTGATCTAGGTCAAAACCATCAACAACAACACCATAATAAGAAACAAATTTGCAGGAAGCCTGAGCACATCTCAAACGAGAACTTGCACTCGTTGACCTCTGACCTTTATACTTATCAGTCCTCCACTCCAGATTCCTAGAGGGGAAGTGAGAATGAAACCGAATCATGAGGGACACTGAAATGACACATCACCCACACAATTAGCATGGTTCTCACTCTGTGAGGGAGCAGGCCAGAGGATGATCTATGTCATGTATGATATATGTATGATATCACCCTAAATGACACTAATTGATATCAAGTGTAAGACAAATGCTGCTTTGTTTTGTTAACAAGGTATTTATCATTTGAATGTAGAACTACAAATGTTGCCCCTTTACGAAGCTTTAATGTTTTTAGCTATCTGTAAGCATTTATCTGCTGTTGAACAAAATAGACCTATACAGTCCATGTTCCTTTTACATTTAATACAAAAAAAATAGGGTTTCTACTGGAAACACAGATTTAATACTGGATCACAGGCACCTTGTCTGCAAAAACCTAAGACTGTGGGATATTGTTTAGGAATAAGGAAAGCCAACTTGATCCATCATTTTTTTTATCTATGGCTAATTCAATTTAACGGTAAATAATTTTACATTATAAATTATAAACATGATATATATATGGCCATTTTCACTTTGTCAGCCATAAATCATCCCTGGTAGAATGATTCAGTCCCTGGGGTTAAATGGATTCAATTCATGGAAGGCTAAAAAAAAACTTGAAGCTAAAACTTCAGATCTGACAGTGGAGTTCAAGCTTGGAGAATGTTAATTCTCACTGTACTGGTTCGTTTGAACTGACACTTATTGCATTTAGTCAGCATATGCTGTATGTTGTGGGAACAGACTCTGTCGCACACACACACACACACACACACACAGCAGTTGAAGCTCCACTGGATGCTTCATGTGCTCAGGGTCTAGATATCTATGAGAGGACAAGTGTTGGGTTATTTTAGGGCCGAAGGATTAGAGGGACAATGCACATTTGAAACTGGCAAACCTTATGAGATGGTTTCAATAAACAGAGCTAATTTGGAGTATCAACAAAGGTTATAATAAGAGTAAGGACAGTAATCAATGATTGCTATGAGAAGAGTAAAACAATGGCATCAGATAAAATGGATAGTTGTAGTATAGGTTTGTGGGGAAAAGAGCATGGAGCCAGTCATTGAAGAGGAGGTGATACGCAGTAGGTGTTAAGTCCAGTGTTTGAGGGGTGTCATTCGATTGGTTGTCTGCGGGTTGAAGGTTGCAATGCTATCTCAGAAGGGCAGGGTCTATGTGTCTATGTGAGCACTTGGCTTCACCATCCCAGAACTAAAAACACACAGGCAGTTATTTATAGCCTTTAATCACCTTGGAAAAATTATGCAGCCTCTCTGCCTGAATACCACCGTGCTGTGTTGTTTATATTAGGAAAGCTACTCAATATGTTTGGGGCCCAAGTCTGAACCAAGGTGTGCATGTGTAAATAATGACCGTTAATGTTCAACATTACAACAATAATTGGATCATACTGTTACTGTGATGTAAGTTACTTCATTTCCATAAACTCATTGCAATCAAAGCTAAAGTAAATAATAGTACAATTCCAAAAAGTATACTTTTAGTTTAAGTTTCCTTGACTGAGTTTATGTTTTATTATTTTGTTACTTGTAATTAATTGTTATAGGAATCAGTAGCACCACTCACAATTCAGTATCAAGGTAAAGCGATAGTTCACCCAAAAGTGAAAATTCTGTTATAATTTACTCACCTTCATGTTGTTCCAAACCTGTATGCCACACTTTCTTATCTGGAAAATAAGAAGAGATATTTTGAGCAAGTCAGTGTTTATCAAGAGATATTAGCAATTGATTATAAATATTATTTTATTAACAATATAATCTAAGGCATAGAGGAGTAACACTAAGGTAACTTCTAAAGTGTTAGAACTCCATATAGTGATAACAACTGATTAAAAAACACACACACACACACACACACACACACACACACACACACATATATATATATATAATTAAATGTGTTGAACTGTTAAGTGTTTAATTTAAATATATATGAAATTATTTACAATATGTATATATATATATATATATATATATATATATACATATACATGTAATAATTAAATGTGTTGAACTGTTAAGTGTTTAATTTAAATATATATGAAATTATTTACATTTAGAAAAATGTATAAACATTTTTTTCTAACTTGTTTGTACTACTGCCATATTTTAGAGCAGTAACATAACAAGAGGTGACAAAAATATTAACATTTGTAAGACTGAATATAAGTTACAATTCAAATTAGTTAATCTTTATATATCATATTAGAACCCTTTATATTAAGTGACTTTAATTACTATGTATTTATATTGAAATGTATTGGTTGATGCAATGCACTTATTGTGTAAATACATATTTTCACATTGTACTTTTAATATAGTGTCCTCTAATTAAATAATTACACTGTTGACCCTACTTCTACCTCTTTAACCTAAACAGATCACAAAACATGAATCCCATCTTAATAACAGCACAGAGTTTATCAATTCAACACAAACAAAATAGATTATTTATTATTTTATTATGAAGTAGTTCATATTTAAACACGCCCAATATAAAGTGGGGCCTGGTATTGTATAGGAATTGTTTGCATTGCAGTTTGACCTTTTGCCAGTTGAAAGTAAGAGCATCTGCCACAGCGACTGTAGAATGACCCAGAAGACAAAGGCACAGCTCTCTCTGTGAACACACTCCAGCACTATTCTAGTTCAGCACAGAGAATGTCTGGACTCACGCTTACATACTAAACAAGAGGAAGTATGTAAGGGCAAAATGGCAGTGACAGTGAATCAGTAAATCAGTGTTTCAGTCACAATGTGCATGTGGACTGTTGTTTTGTTGAAAATGGGCTGTGTACTCTCACACGGGTAGTCCCCCTGCTTTCTACTAGATAGGTCATCCTAAATTTAACATCACTACAAATAAGCTGCAGATAAGTTGGGCTGGATGGGACAACAGGTGTCTAAGAGAGTAATTGGGTCTGATATCTTACATGAGCAGGGCTGTTCTAACATGCTTTTTAAAGCTCATGTAGAAATGAAAATGTGAGAATTGTGGTGGTTCTCACTTTAGTACAGCTGGTCACTGTGATCCCCCTGTAACAGTAACTCCTCCTCCCTCAGCACGCTCTCTGTTGTTTTATAATTTAATGGTGACATTAGTTCATATCATGTGATTCTAAAAGGATTCATCACACATTAGAGGGCCTAATCGCCACCTATAGTCTGCCTCTCGCCTCTGCCGTGGCTCTATCCCAGATGACCCTGCTGAGGGCAGCACTTTCTTTATGTCCCCTGAAAGGACTGGGGATTGAGCCCAAACAAAAAAACCCACGAGGGTGAAAAAATGTTTTTACATCCGCCTGCCCTCTCGCTCGGGCGGCTGTGTGCGCTCTGGGTCGTTTTCGCTTTAGATCAATGGGACAAGTTATTGGAGTCTGGCCAACTCTAACTGATGGAAAAGAAAGAAAAAAGCTGCCTCTTCAAAAAAAAAAAGAGAGTTTGTCATACCTGCAAGTGCCTTCACAAAACAGCCCCTTTCTTCTCATTCTAGCTGCTGATTTATCGCTCGTGTACATAATTTGGGTTTTTAAACTGAAATGTTAAGCAGATTTGTGCGCCGTGCAGTACAAGAAATACATCCACACACATAATCACAAACGCAGGGAGGTGCCAAAGTTCACAAGTACTCTCAAAAAGGTGGGGTAACCTCAGCATGCTTTGCGTCACTCAAACAGAGAGACAACATTCCAGTGCTCCTAAAGCAGGGAGTCGTGCCCTCACGGAGAGCGATGGCCATTTATCTGGAAACAAAACTCACGCCCAAATGTGAAAGAATTTAATGTCTCCATTCCTCCCCAGCCCGCCCCCTGGTTTAATTTTGGCTCCAACACACACGCCCAACGTAGGATGCCCCCAACTGGTTGCCCAGAAAGGGACACACGCTGGAAAACACCAGCTGTGGTATCGAAAGGGCTTAAATGTTTTTAATTAACATAAAAAAAAAATCTGAAAATCTTAAATGTGTAGATAAACAATTTAGAATTTTTGACATTTTTTAAGTCATGATTAAATGAAAGTGAATAGGTCAGATAAAACATTAATGATATTACTTTTTGCAATAACTAGTTGAGTAATTACTAATAAGATTACAGTTACATCCATAAAAAAGCTTGTGCCTCAACCTACTGTTTTGAAGTCCAATAATCTAATAATTCCTAAATTTATTGTCATAATTTTCTCATGAAACCATAAAGTCACCAAAGCAGTAGACAAGCTTTGAATGTGGAAAAGCATACATTCAATGCATGAGAATATTGCCATTATATTGATTTTGTCATTATCTGAACACCAATGTGTAAGCTGTGGCATTACTTAACTTGCCCACCCACACCCCTCAGATCCTGATAAAAACTGTATTACTATAAGTAATCTTTTTAGAAAACCAAACATTTTCTAATGAACTTACTTTTTAATAAAACAAGTCATGAAATTTAGATATGGATAATAGCTACAATTAGCTTTAAACTACTCTATTTATTAGAACAATAATATCACTGTCAGTCATTACTGAGTTTTTGTAATAACACAGTTTATTGTGCTGACTGTATTGTTTAATCACTACTAAACACTATGACATTTTTGCACCCTGCTCACCACCAAATAAATCAGTGCCACAAATGAACTGTCAATCAACAGTATGGTACCTCTCAACTGATTTGCTTCCTCGTGGATCACAGAGTCTGTTTGAACTAAAGTATACACTCAACAGGCTCAACAGTCAACATTAATGACAAATCTGATCAAAGAGTGCCGCCAGCTCAGGAGGAAGATAATATATACAGTGCCCTCCACTAACATTGGCACCCTTGGTAAATCTGAGCAAACGTGGCTGTGAAAATAAATCTGCATTGTTTATCCCTTTGATCTTTCTTCAAAACATTTACAAAATTCTAACCCATCACTGAATTAAAACAATTGAAAATGGAGAGAAAATCTCATTGTGAAATAAATGTTTTTCTCCAATACATGTTGGCCACAATTATTGGCACCCCTTGAATTTTTTAAGTATCTCTGATATTCACAATTTTGAGCACTCCAGGGAGATTATGAACATGAAAATATCCAGCCCTGGCTTCCTGCATCGCAGAAATATACACTCACCTAAAGGATTATTAGGAACACCATACTAATACAGTGTTGGCCCCTCTTTCGCCTTTAGAACTGCCTTAATTCTATGTGGCATTGATTCAACAAGGTGCTGAAATCATTCTTTAGAAATGTTGGCCCATATTGATAGGATAGCATCTTGCAGTTGATGGAGATTTGTGGGATGCACATCCAGGGCACAAAGCTCCCGTTCCACCACATCCCAAAGATGCTTTATTGGGTTGAGATCTGGTGACTGTGGGGGCCATTTTAGTACAGTGAACTCATTGTCATGTTCAAGAAACCAATTTGAAATTATTTGAGCTTTGTGACATGGTGCATTATCCTGCTGGAAGTAGCCATCAGAGGATGAGTAAATGGAGGTCATAAAGGGATGGACATGGTCAGAAACAATGCTCAGGTAACCCGTGTAATTTAAACGATGCCCAATTGGCACTAAGTGTGCCAAGAAAACATCCCCCACACCATTACACCACCAACCGACTGAGTGGTACCCGGTGGGGTCTTCTGTTGTAGCCCATCCGCCTCAAGGTTGTGCGTGTTGTGGCTTCACAAATGCTTTGCTGCATACCTTGGTTGTAACGAGTGGTTATTTCAGTTGCTCTTCTATCAGCTTGAATCAGTCAGCCCATTCTCTTCTGACCTCTAGCATCAACAAGACACAGGCCACAGGACTGTATATTGGATGTTTTCCCTTTTCACACCATTCTTTGTAAACTCTAGAAATGGTTGTGCGCAAAAATCCCAGTAACTGAGCAGATTGTGAAATACTCAGACCGGCCCGTCTGGCACCAACAACCATGCCACGCTCAAACTTGCTTAAATCACCTTTCTTTCCCATTCTGACATTCAGTTTGGAGTTCAGGAGATTGTCTTCTTCTTCTTCTTTGGACTTTGGCGGTTGGCAACCCAGCTTTGGTGCATTTCCACCACCTACTGAGCTGGAGTGTGAGGCATTGGTATAGCAGATTGTCTTGGCCAGGACCACACCCCTAAATGCATCGAAGCAACTGCCATGTGATTGGTTGATTAGATAATTGCATTAATGAGAAATTGAACAGGTGTTCCTAATAATCCTTTAGATGAGTTTATATAGGATCATTAACCATTAATCATTAACACAATGAGAAAAACCAAAGAATATATCTCTTATATGCTGCAAAAGATAATTGAGCTTCACAAATTAGTGAAGCGGCTTTAAGAAAAGAGCTAGAGCAGTGAAAATCAGGGAAATAAGTGAGAATTTCAACATACAATGTTAGGAAGCTGCCTGGAAGAGGACATGTGTCTCTATCATCCTAATACACGGCGAGGAGTAGAGTTTGAGTGGCTAAAGACTCTTCAAGGACCACAGCTGGAGAATTGCAGAAAATAGTTGAGTCTCAGGGTCAGAAAACCTTTTAAAAAATAGTCAAACAGCTCCTAAATCAGCACATGTTGTTCAAGAGGGTTTAAGAATAATTCTCCTCGCTCATCCAAAAACAATCTCCAGCATGTTCAGTTGTCAGATAGGACTGGAACCACAAATGGGACTGGCTTCTATGATCAGATACAACTATAAAATGAGCTTTTTTCTTTAAACCTATTTCATCTTTTATCAAACTAATTTTCACCGTGAGAAGCCAGTCATTTCAACAAGAATGCAGAGAATTTTAATTCTGCTTGTGGGTGCAATTTTTTCCACTGATTTCTGCGGATTCAGGAAGAGGCTTGGTTTAAAAGATTTTGTCTGCTTGCTTATAGTACATGCAATGGATCTTTTTGACAGTGGAAACTTGCTTATCTGACTACATTAATTATTTAGTGTTTGTGAAAGACTGTCACTGTGGCAAAAAAGGATACAACATAAACTGGAAGCCAACAATAAAGTATATTTTTTGACCCAATTAGATTGTGCTTTATTAACATCTACACTTAACTCAACCCTAAACCCATCACTTACAATAATGCAAAAATAGTAATTATTGTTGTACAGTTTAACAAAAGTGCTATATTGATGTGTAATTGCCCAGTAGCTTTAGCTCTTGCCATAACCATATGGGTCTGAATGTCTTCCTGGCATATTTCACAAATAAAGCTTTTCACAAGTAAAGTTTACTGTCGTATGAAATCATTCAAACATCAACTGAACACATTCTGTCAAAAGATCTAATTTCTGCAGCTATCCTCCTTCCATCCTGCTGAAAAAAACAGCATATGCTGGTAGGTTTTGACGCTGGGATGCTGGTTTAAGCTGGTCATTTAAACCAGCATCAGTACATACCTCACCAGCATATGCAGATTTTTTTCAGCAGGGCACTTATATCTCAGTAGCTCCACTGCCGTATAAATAGATCAACATGCAGCATAACTCTTCTTTATACTGAAGTGGGGAGTGCTGCACTGCCCATAATAAAGCCGCTGCCTGTCAGTCACAATTCTGGCAGCCTTAGTGAAAACAGGACATCATGTATCCTCCTGGAAGCCGTTTCCTGTCACATGACCATTGACTGAAATGACCTTGTGCTTCCCTGTGTCTCAGCGTGGTCACTGACATGGGACACCTTCCGGAAAATAAAGTCCATCAAGGAGCTTGGTCTGCGAACCATTTGTTTGTAAGGGAGGAGATAAAACCAACCATTGGTGCCAAGTGAGCTCATGCCACTGGTCTGGCAGAAAGAGCTCATGCAGTATGACCTAGATAAATATAGTTCAACGTTACATCACAACAGCCATTCTAGCAGAGATGGCTACAAGACCGGGTCAGAGAATCTCCAAAATTGCATGTCCTGTAGGGTGTTCCTGGTATGCACTAATTCAGGGGTGTCCTAGGGGGCCACTGTACTGTAGAGTCCAGCTCCAAATTGACTCAATGAAAGTTTTGTGTGTACCTACTGTAGTAAGACCTTGATTAGCTGGTTCAGGTGTGTTTGATCAGGGTTGGAGCTAAACTCTGCAGGGCAGTCACCCTCCAAGACACCCCTGCAATAATTAGCACCTACTAAAATGGTAAAATAAAAGATAAGTGGTGAACTGGCATCAAGGTTATGGGTGCCCAAGGCTCATTGAGGTATGTGGGAAGTGAATGCTAGCCTGTTAGTTCTGATCTCACAGAGGAGTTACTGAAGTTCAAATTGCTGAAACCTTGAGTCCTGGATGTTACTTTGGCATGTACCACCTACCTAAAGATGGTTGGATTTAAGCAACATGACAGAGTTTAACATGTTGATTTGTCCTCCGAATTGTCAAGCTCTCACTCCAAAGAAACATCTACTTGGTTTCACAGACAAGGCCTAATGCTAGTGCCAAAAAAAAATTTTTTTGAGCTGTCTCAACTTAAAATAAAATTGCGTTACATTTTCTCCTAAGGCACTATATATATATATATATATATATAAAAAAAAAAAAAAGTTAAATATCTTAATTAGGGCAGGATGTACTGAACCAACAAATCCAATCCATTGAGTGCGAGATACCAGTTTCGTGTGGAGTTCATGCCTGGACACATCAGAGCTGTTGGCATCACAAGGAAGGTTAGGTTGGTGGTTTTAAAGTTGTGGCTAATCCGTATATAAACTACACACTTTGAATTTGAATTTGGTTTTCAAAAAAACAAAAACAAAAAAAACAACCCCCTCATGTGCCATTGTTTGATACAGCCGTCTCATCTTCATAATATCTCCTTTTGTGTTTTACAGAAAAAAAAAAGAAAAAAAAAAAAGAAGCCTTAGAGAACTTTTTGGACACTTCTTTTTTAAAGTTTAGGTAAGGCAGGGAATTTAAACAAAATAACAAAACTAGAAATTCACATTTCATGGTCCTAATTAAACAGAAAACTGATTAATTTTTCAACTTTAGGTAAACCATTATGAGACCAAGAAATTAGCTTGTAATTTATTGGTAGAAAAGGTCAAGGAAATAATCATAAAACCATGAAAACAAACCCCACTGACTTATACCTTATAAATAAATCACTTTTACTCTTGCATAAGCTAAGAGTTTTGAACATAACTTTTAATGAGCTTTGTGCACACGCACATCCTTCAAATGACTCTTGAATCCACAACGGGTACAGAGCAAACTCTATGACAATGTTTAAACATTGACAGCATGTCTCTGCTTATCCGTGTAATCCTGCGAATGAAATTCAAAGTAAAATTTCATCACTTGATTGTTCAGAGGAATATTTTCACACTTAAAGGTTCAATGCCAGTAACGTATTCACTGTGCAGCACTTACTCCTGTCCAATCCACTCCAGAACAACAAGAAACGGAAGGGAAATAGACACGCACATTCACAAACACACTCATACCACTCGCACAAAGAGGTCCAGGGCTGCAGCAGGTTTTAATGCTCTTAGGAAGGCCAACGAAATTGCACACATGGCACATGCACCCTCCCCTGTCGTTAGAAAATTTTGGACTCTCCTCTTGAACAGACGTCAATCAACAGTAATAAATAAATTTTTTATCTTTAGAAGGCTTTGTTGGGCAGGAAGAAAAAAAAATAAAATAAAATGCAATCCTCCTTGAGTCCATTACTTCACAGGACCAAAGTTCTTGTCTTTTGCCTGCTAACAGACTAGACTATTAG
Organism: Enteromius unitaeniatus; assembly: GCA_032359435.1. Lineage (NCBI taxonomy): Eukaryota > Metazoa > Chordata > Actinopteri > Cypriniformes > Cyprinidae > Enteromius > Enteromius unitaeniatus. The sequence goes on along the minus strand of JAUMHI010000048.1, from coordinate 11,552,445 downwards.
CAGAAATATTTTCAGACCACAGTGGCCTCACAAGTAATGCTACATGAACCAAAGTGTCCAAAAAAGTTAAAAGGAGGAGGGGGTGGGGTGGGGAAAAAAGAGGAAGAACAAAAGCAGCATCCTGTAGGTCACGTTTCTGGAGATAAACCTCTACTCCTAAAGGTCAGGGTCTTTGGGAAGACTGATCTGAATCAGCATAATCCCACCAATATCAATATCCATCCTGACATCATCTCTTAGCAGTACTGGGATCAGTGCATTTAAAGGGAGTGACAGGGTGTGACATGGAAAGCAGCTTGTCGCTGATGCACAGGGTGTCATGACAGCATAGTAAGAAGTCTTCAGTGCATCTGCCTCTAGACGCCCTCCTCTTCATGCTGGTTGTCCTTATAGATCTCTCTGACCAGCAGCATTCGAGTCAGGAGCCTAGCCAAAGTGCTTTTCTCTAGAGGTGTCGAGCTGAACCACAGTGGACTGTCCGAGGAAGCAGAGACCTCTGGCTTCATGTACAAAAAATCTGTCCTCTGTCTCACAGACTCTGGGCTAAGAGAGGAAGAGAGATGATGTCAGATCCCATAGTTTATTTACCAGGAAAAGATATTCATTAGGCTTGGGAGGTATCCAAATTTTGATACCGTCATCTCGCCTCCCTATTTCATGGTATACAGTATTACCGTTAATATTTTTTTTTATTAAGACGTAAGACTTAGACAGCGTCACCAAACTGTTGGCTTGTGCCTAAACCGTTCAGAAACTGAATACCAAACACTAATACTGAAACAATAACAAAATAACATGCACATTATATTAACAACTTTTATTAGCAACAAATAGCAGTTTATAGAAAAATGCAAATACAAAAGTCAAAACAGAATTTGTTAAGAGAGCGCAGCGTGGGACAAGATCTGATGGGTGAAAGCGGGTGCAGGCGGCAAGGATATAATTAGGCGGGAGAATATAATTATTCGCGGGACTCCGGCAAAAAATTCATTTAATAAAAACAAATGTTCTGTTATTTATCTACAGCACAAAAGCAACAGGAACAACTAAAATGAGCATGATCTGAAGAGCAGGACACAGATATAAGCTCGTTGTACTTGTTTTTTTCTGCATTGCTGAAGAAAACAAAAGGCTCACTCACATTCTGAAGCAATATTAGGCTAAATGCTTTTCTGTTTGAGCACTTCAGAAATCAACGTTTATAATTATTTAGTTTCATTGCTATTTCTAACTGTATTTCTATGTTCTGAAAAGCTCGTTCGTGTCCATGTTTATTATTCTATTTAATTAAACTCAAATAAAAAGAAACATGTTTGTTTATTTTCCATTTCTTCTTTTTATTTATATTCAAAAGGGAAGCCAGTGAAACAAATAATAGCGGAAAGAAGCGGTGAAAATAAAACTTTATATGTTTACCAGCGGGGCTTCAGCGGGCGGGAGAGGGACAAAATTTGAATACTGCGGCGGGAGCAGAAGAAAATAATATATGTTTTTGCGGGAGCGGGGCCGAAAAGTCCGTCCCGCGCAGGTCTCTAGAGCGAGACTCCCCTTTTTTCCTCACCTCTCTCTCCTCCACGCTGTCTCGTGATGACAACCACGAATACGCATTTTCAGCTATTAAATAAATGATCCAAGTAATATATAAGTGCACTGTTTTTTTATGACGGTATAACGGTATTGAAACGGATTCCGTTGCTATTTTTAGATACCCCGGTATACCATAATACCATATTACCGCCCAAGCCTAATATTCATATTAGAAAAATGGCCGATACAAAATTAAAACACACATACAAAATCTTTAAAAAGTAAAAAGCAAACAAAGCAAGCAGTAATATATATATATATATATATATATATATAGCAAAGTTTTGAGTCAATACGTTTTTTTTTATGTATTGAAAGTAGTAATAAGTTATCTTATGTAGAGAAAACCATATCATTCTGAAATATTATTTACAGTTAGTTGTACGTGTCCTCATATTATAGAAGTGTCAACACCATATTTCAGGATGTGAACAGCAAATTATAATCATTGGACACTGCTAATCATGGTCTTGGGTTACACTTTCCTACCAAAATATTGCTGGTGCTTAGCCAGGGGATCTGCAAACCTCTTTTAGTTCCTCAAATGCATGACAAACAAGAAATTGTTATAGTATATATTACTCACCACTTTGAAAGGTAAAGCTCATACAGTCGGCACTCGTGTTTCTTAACAGGACAGTGGGCAGATCCTCCTGAACCACTGTCCGCCTCCAAGTTGGTGTCACAGTCATCTTTACGCCGCCTCTTACTACCTGATTGCTCTACGGAAGAGACAAGGTTCATCATTAGGTATAGAGCAGACAAAACGGCTTAGAATGTATTACTATACACAAAAGCATGACAATAAAAAGAATGGCAAGCAATAATAACGAATCATGTATAAATGATGCTATATTTAACGCACCGTGCTGCTCCTGTGAGATGGAGGGGATGCGTATACAGACGGTGGTCTCATGGCTGTGCGGTTTGGAACTGCTTGAGCCATAGACATTTCCAAATGAGAGGCGTAAGTGCTGTTCAGTGGTGCGAAGACCAAAGTATTTGGTGTTGAGATAAAGGAGAGATCTCAGCAGGACAGAGGGCGTCTGCTCCCCAATTTGCCTACTGCTCCATAAATGTTTCTCTTCAACACGACCCCACCGAGAACCTCAACAGAAAACCACTTGCAGTTACAAAATGATATTTTAACTCAGCAATAAAATTAGAAAATTCAAAACATTCAAAATCAGTCTAAAAGAAGATCATTTATGTGAAATGTCCTCATAGTTGGATTGAGTCAACAGCACTTCAGAATAAGTTGTAAATCACTGGACATTTCAAAATATAAGTCGCATAACAATAACACTTTAAACATATCAGTGCTTTTACCATCAGGAAGAACGCTGGGTTGCCAGTCTTTGAGGAGCTTGTTCAGCTCTTCCCCAAACATGTGATAATGTGGGTCACCGAAGAGGTCATCTGTCCTGCCTCTATCTTGTAAATGCTACAAAATAAAATATTAGAACACAAATAATACACCACTGTGACTGCAAGGCAAATGCTTTCCAGGTTGACAGGTCAGTCTCTGGTCTGAAGTGTCCTCATAGTAAAAGCATCAACACCATGTTTCAGGATGTGAACAGCAAATGATATAATCACTGGACACTGCTTAGACCAGGAGAGCTCAAGCAAGAACTAGTTTGCATCAGAGTTTTGTTTTTAAATACAGCTGAACTACTTAATCATGGTCTTTTTTGTTCTCCTTTGGTTTGATGGTGGGACGCCTGATATATTGATACTTGGTGCACAATAAGCTTTACGGTCTGGTTTTTATGAGAACACCTGAAAATTTTGTTTGGAGCTCAGTCATAAATTGCCTACAAACTTTACTATTTAATTCTACAATAAAAAGTATCAGATAAAAATGCAATTAATTTATACTGCACTCAAATTGAATGCATGTATTTACATTTCTTTTTTTACTTGCACCCTAACTTTTTCTTATTTGCAGCCCTGCATATTAATCTCGCTTTAATAAGCTTTTTTTTTTTTAGTTCTTGGCATTGGCCAACATTAGATATTTAATTGAACAATCTTATTTCCCTTATGTTTACATGCTTTATCTCATTCTCACTAAAATGCATATTTAAAAAATATTTTTAATTGTATTAATATTTTTTAAAATGTTATATTTTAATAAATTACATATAATTTTTACATTTTAGCAAAACCCAAAATGAAGATAATCTTTCAAACACTAGAATGTTGTAATTCTTACATATAGTATTGTTATACAGTTTAGTATTTAAAATAGATTGAAATACTAAGTTTTATTTTCAAATGTATAAATGCGTACCATATTTTATGGATGTATATTGGGCTTCCATAAGCAAAGCATAAATTTATATCAAATGCAGAGGTTTACTAAAGTGCAACATTTCACTCCCACTCTTTTATTTTTTTTGTTTGTTTTTTTTTTTTTAAAAAAAAGGCTGTGCTCTTTAAGGATTCTCATTTACAACTTTAAATGGAAAACAATCACATGCATTAAGGCTGTGGAAAATCTCACCTTCTGGATGCTGAGACAGAGGTAAAGGAGGCTGTCTGGAGTATAGCGCTCCCCATTAGGCCGACGCACCTCTTTGACAAAGTGAGATAAAGACTGATTCAGCTCAGCTGGGCTCAGGGACAGGAGACTAACTGTTCAACAGAAACACGCATAAAAAACCCCAACAACCTTAAACATCAGTACACCATACAGAAACATTTAAGATTATCTTGAGGTGCTCATTTACACAAACATGATATAAAAGTCCCCCTTGAAAATGAGATGATGCACCTCAAAGGGGTTTCTAGGTTCAATTGTCACGGATAGAAAAAAATAAAATGCCCTCATACCACAAAGTGATCAACAAAACTGTTTCAGAATGTGAACAGCAGTGAAGCTCTAATCATTGGGCACATTCAAACCAAACAAGAGTTTCTCAACAAACCATCCAAGCTTGAAAATTTCCCTGGGTCCCTCTGGCATTTTAATCTAGAAATCGAACTGAATTAACTAATTGATGTCAGTAAGAAGATCATTCGTGACCAATACCTTGCTTCCTTTCCTTTCCTTTGGACTGGCTGGATGGTGAGGCTTCAGATGTGGCCCATCTCCTCCACGCATTTAAGCCGTATCTAGTGTTCAAGGAGAAAGAGCTTTCTGCTGCCGAGGACTCTACCGTTGGTGAGGAGGATAACAAGGATGAAGACTCTTCTTCTACTGCACGCCTCTTCTGGCCCTGCAGCAATAGCAGGTCAGAAGCATCAGCATACATACAGTCATTGTTACATTCACTGCCTGTGATGCCACAAGCCTCATATAGAACTTCAACAATCACGACACATCAGCATGTGAACAGCAAAAGGATTTCTAATCATAGGACAGCACTAGATTACAGTGATATAAGGGCAGACGTGATCATTACCCTCCTCCTGGTTCTGGGCCGAGCAGTCTTCTCTTTCTCCTCAGACAGGATTGGAGGCAATGAGAAGAGTGTGTCTGCATCCAGACGCTCGAGCAGGATGGACTCTGATGCTGAAACAGACCAGAACAATACTTCTTTACTGTGTAGAATTATGAAAAGTGATTATACCTTATACACAGATTTTAAATACTGCCAAGATTGCAAAAAGCAAAATACTGTAAGAAGTCACTATTGTACCTTGGGGCAGGTCCTTCTCCAGGTCCAAATCTGGTTCATACTTGTCTTCTTCCTCCTCTTCTGAGCTGCCACTGCCATTTTCATGTTTTACACTTTCCATCTTCACTTCTATACTGCTCTTTTCACATTTGATGTCTAAAAAAAAAAAAAGATTTATAAATGTTGTATCAATTCAAAATGCTAGTGTGAATGGAGGGGAATGACATGCTTATGAAGGGTAGAAGTGTAAAATTGACACTACAGAGCATCACAAAGCTAAGAAATGGCAACCAATGGCAGCTAATTGCCAAGGTGAAGGCAGTGAAACACAAGTAGAGTCCTGTCAAAGGTACATGGCTCCTAACATGTTCTTACTTGAGCATTTGGGTTTCTCATCTTCTTGTGCAATCACTTCAGCCATTGCTATTAGATCAGCTTCCAGAGGGTCAGAGGGGACTTTGGCTTTCAGCTCACTGATGGTCTTCACAATCTGCTCAGCATTCTGCAACGTAGTTGGTAGAAACACTGGCACAGGCACCTGAAAAAATTAAGTCATAGAAGCAATGACGGTCATTTCTATGAAGTGAGGCATGTTGCCATTATGAATATTCAGAACATTCATGTTTAAGTAACAAAAAAAATAAATGAAATTTAAACATTTGCAAAAACATGAATGAATAAAATGGTATTATATGCACAAAATGCAAATTTTTACGAATTGACTTTACTACAAATTGTATTCATAACTGAAAATACATAACTATTTTCAACTGGAGGAGAAACCTGACTGACACAACATGTGCATGTATCTACAAATATTGCGGTTACATACAGTGACACTTTGAGCTCTTACCGGTACAGGTATTGCAATAGGAGTGGGCGTGGCCTGAGCATAGAGGTTCATGGGAACTGGGACATAAACGGGAATAGGGACTGGAATAGGAATATACTCCTTTCCTGAGCACTCCACACCTATATCATCTAAGGAGAAGCAAAGACAGAAGCACATAAACCTCTATCTTTTTCAGAAAAAGGTGGAGATAGTAGAGAAGGTGCTCACCTGTCTGTAGTGGTTTGCTCTGCATGTGGGGTTTGCAGTAGGTGGCCTTGGTCATGGTGAGGGGTTTACAAAGCACAGCTTTATTCTTCACATCCTTCAGAATCCCTCCCCCAGCATACGATACAGGCCCCTGAGTAAATGACTGCAACAAATAGAAAGGATTACAATCAAACCTAAACAACTATGCAAAATGTAAATTTGCTTCTTATGTTTAACAACAATTCAGTCAAAACTGACAGCACCCTCACCATCTTAGATGCTTGGGTTGCTCCACCAAACCCTGTAAATGAACCAAAGGATTTCATTTTAAACATGACAGCATATTTCAGACACGGACATTTGCAGGGGGTTTTAAATTATACCTAAAGAGGTGTTCTCTGGGCCTTTCTGCGTGGCCATGTTGGGCTCGTTCTGTTGGCAGTAGAAGCGCAAAAGACACTGCTGGTCACAGAAATGCTTCATCTCTGCACGCCACTGCACAGACTCCATCAGGTTCCCCTGTACCTTACAGCAGTCGCAGCGTGCCGCCTAGTGGACACGGCACAGAAATGCACGGATGATTTTAACCAATAATTTACAACGGAAATCATTTTAAATATGCAGGACCTCTGATAAGACATAGATGACTCCCTCATAATATACATGCATTTAATGGGTGTATTTTAATCTAGAGGAAGCCATTTTTGTCAGCTTACAATATGTCAGTCCCCTGTGGTCTGTGAAGAACGCAGTCCCCACCACCACCTGGGCTTGATCACATGATCCCAAAGTTATGAACTATGAAATTAGGCAAGAAGATCAGTGTACCTTGTAGTACCAGTCGTGAAACTTTTTAGCACACGTCTCACTGCAGAAGTCCCTGTTGACTCCGTCTATTTGTTTGGTGAGAGATTTCTTACACATCTGGGTGCAGTGGTTGCAAGTGACACACTTCAGTCCCAGACGCCTGACGAAATCCTGCTTGAACAGTAACTTACAACCTGCAGAGCGAAAAACAAACAAACTCTGTCTGAAACATCACTCCTGTTGTGATGGATAAATGTAGTAGAGTTTAATCTCAAATGTGTCAAATTCACTACTACAATGTCCTCATACCCTAAAGATGAAATCACAGCATGTCATGATGTGAACAGCAGATTTAAATCACAGGACAATGTACAGTAACAAATAGACAAAAATTCAAAACAGAATAGTGACCTTCACTACAAAACGGCCTCTTCACCCCCGAAAACTTCACAGTCTCATGCAGAGTCTTCTCTTCCTGACAGTATTCGCAGAATGTTACTATGCAGTGGAGCTTCTTGTAGTCCTCACAACAGGTCTTACTGCAGAACTGATACACCTTATCCTGCAGAGATCAGATATAATCACAATCGTGGGCTACTCAACTCCTTAAAGAACAGTTTGTTCAAAAATGTTAATGACACCATAATATGCTTGCCCTCAATCAACATCAACATTTCCTTGGGCTACTTTAATAGCGCTTACATCAGACTTTTGAGTCCAGTCCTTCCATATCTGCACTTATATGGCGATACCATGTTGTTATGATCTTTTAATTCACTGAATTATTTTTGAGGGAAATACTTCTTTAAAAAGGTTTACATGTTAATAAAATGGGCTAGATGAAATGCATGTTTGAGATCTAACCTCCCACTCCAGAATCTCTGGCTTCAAGTTGAAGGAACCACGACAGTAGTTACATTTCAGCTGGATGTTTTCAGAAGCTGAAGCAGGAAATTGCCCATTGGCTGATGTCTGAATGGTGGCGTTCTGCAGGATACATTTGGATAAGTAAAACGTTACCATTTTGTACTTAGACATGGACATTCCTAAAATGTAATGATGCATTTACTAGTTTCACTGGTTTGTGAATCTTTAATAAGAATTATTTTACACAAGGTTTTACAAAACGTTCAGATACAACAACAAGCTTTAAAAAGCCTCTAAAGTACCTGGAACTTGGTGACACATTGTGAACTGCAGAAGCTCAAAACCTTCCCTTCAGGTAGAGTTGCCTGGTACTGAGGTAATGCATTTCTCTTACAGAAGTGGCACGAGGGCTCAGAATCTACAAATACAAACAAGATCAAACATGAGCTGACATTTTTAACAGATACTCAAATCTCTGACTCAGCGTTTGTAATAGGTACACATCTTAAAGTAGGAATCAAATTGCTGGCATGTAAAAGGAGCTAATATTGACATTAGGCTTGGGCGGTAATACGGTATACCGTGGGATCTAAAAATAGCAACGGTATCAGTTTCAATACCATTATACTGTCATAAAAAACAGTGCACTTACATAAGCGACAATGATTAAATATTAAGTATAATTTACTTGATGAAAATGCGCATGCGTGGTTGTCATCATGTGACAGCGTGGAGGAGAAACAGAGAGGTGGGGAAAGATGGCGAGTCGTGCACTAGAGACCAGCGTGGGACGGATTTTTCCTGTTCCCGCAAAAATATGCAGTATTTTGTCCCGTCTATAGTCAAGAACCATGAGATAATTTAGCTTTCGAACTTGCTCCTGTAAAAAGTGTTATTACTTTATTTTAGTCGTTCTTTTTGCTTTTGTGCAGTAGATAAATAACAGAACATTTGTTTTTAAATAAATTTTAAGATAATTCCATTTTGCGGGAGTCCCGCGAATAATTATATTGTCCCGCAACTTGCACTAACATGAGGACCTTAGCGCCCGCATTCACCTATCAAGTCTTGTTTACGCGGGAGTGCAGGTCTCTATCGTGCACCAAGTCACCTGGTTTCAAAAAAGAACACAACTTCTGCAGTTTGGCAGCATTTCAATGATTCGACCGAGCGAGCTCAGGAGGCGGTAAATACGGACGATGCAATTCTGCGCGAAATTCTGGATGTTTATGTTAATTTAATTCTGTTTGACTGTTGTATTAACATTTATAAATAAACTGCTATTTGTTGTTAATATCGATGTGTATGTTATTTTGTTATTGTTTCAGTATTAGTGTTTGGTATTCAGTTTCTGAACGGTTTAGGCACAAGCCAACAGTTTGGTGACGCTGTCTAAGTCTCAACATTTTTACAGTAATACCGTAAACCGAAGTAAAATAGGGAGGAGGTTTGACGGTATCAAAATTTGGATTCCGACCAAGCCTAATTGACATTGTGTACATGATATGTATAGCAGAACAAATAAGGACAACATTTTGCATATTCAACGTGTTATGAAACCACATGACACTATACAAACATTAAATAAAGGCCGTATGAGACCCATGGAGTGAGAGTGACAGCATCAGCTTTAGGTTGTGATTATTTACTCACTCTGTGCAGCAGCTGCAAACTTGCTCTTGGTCATACAGGCTGTGGTGCAGTAAGACTCCATGGCTCCATTTGACCCAATACACTGAGTGGCATCAAATGACCTGCACATCACCTTACAGCCACTACACTGCACTATCTTCCCATGAGTCTGTGGTAAAAGATAAATAATTGAGAGTAATCACTAAAACCATGATCAAACTAGAGCTGTACGATTAATCAAAATAAAATCAAAATGGTGAAATGGCTTAGTGCAATTATTAAATCACAAAGCCTGGGATTTATTTAAATAGATGCTGAATTTTCCAGAGTGAATCACTCATTTGCATACGAGCAGCTCATGAGCCGGGGTCTCAGAGATTAGCTCACTGACAATGTGCATACATGTAAATAACTTCAAAATATATACTGTATGTGTGTGTCTTCGTGTGTCGCAATTAATTGTTGCCCAGCACTAATATAAATGTTAATATTCCAGTTGTACTGTAAAAAATACAAACTATAATTATATACATTTTATTTTGCATTGATATATTATAATCATTTAATTATGTTTGCCTTTTTTTTATTTTGTAAGTATTATTTTTAATTTAAACAAAATTGGATTTTTACTAAAGCATGCTAACGGACATCACTGTCGGATGTGAACTAAATACAAAAACTGACCTGTTTGTAGTCCCTGATGCAATTTTGACAGCAAAAGCGTTTCTGCTGACCGTCAATGAGTAAAAAGTGGTTCGCTGTTGCACGACTAGGCAGGTAGTTCCCACACTGTTCACAGCAGTTCATGATGAGCCCGTTAGCCATACGGTAGCGATTAAAGCACGTGTCACTGCAGATCTTGTGGGTCACATTCTTAAAGCTCACCTCATGTCGAATCTGGAGAAGATACAAAAATACGTACTTAAAGAAAAATAAAAATGCACTGCAGTAGATGCGCATTTTAAAGTAATAGATTAGCATAACGCTATAAAATCAACACAGTGACTACTAAATTGGCGTAATGGTTGTTCGCTGCTGTTCCCAAGGTGATCAGCATGGATACACCACAAATACAGCCAAGGATGGCAGTAACCATGGCTACAAGCCTGGAGGCTTGATAGTGCTCAAAAATGGACAACAATGAAATGTGGGTGAAAATGACAGTACTTGGGTTTTTCATCCTATGAACTCGTATTACAGATGCACTGAACGTGTGAACTGATGATGAGCATACTTCCTCAATGGAAGAACATCCAAATGCAAGATTCATTTTTGGGTGAACTATTCCTTCCTTCCCCATAGGAGAATTCATTAATTCACCATTATCACCCAGTTCACAATGACTGCCTTTCAGCAATCATCAGAGAAGCTCTCATTAGTTAGACCTACTGGCTAACAAAATTAATTATTAATGATCACAGTAGGATTGCTATATTACAGTGTACAGGCATATTACTGTATAAAAAAAATAAAAAAATAAGGAGTGGACAAACTCTTGTAAAAACAGGGTTTAAGTAGACTAAATGATCTGTCAATTTCAAACGGAGGTCGAGTCATGACATTCATGTTAAACATTAAAAAAAAAAAATAATTAAACATGCACAGATGACTGTTTACAAAAAATAGACAAATGTTAGTTTCCCTAAAAATTAATTGCATGATTAAAAAAAAAAAAAAAAAAGAAAGAAATCAGGATTTTGATTTATTCATAAATGCGATCTCATTTCTAAATTCACTTCCATGTTTTTCTCTGCATTCAGATGCTTCATTCACGACACATTATTGGTCATACTTAGGGATGGGTATCATTAAGGTTTTAACGGTATTACTACTTTTATCGATACCCCTTATCGATCCGGTACTTTAGAGGAACTCTTATTGGTCATTTTGGCTGATGTTTTATTAGAACACATAAACAAGTTAACTGTGTTTGGCATTAAAAGTAATAAAAGTTTGTACAATACGTACACTAAATACAGGGAATGTATTTCATCACTACAAATTTTATTTGCTTAATTTTATTTCTTAAGCATAGTTTACTATTATCCATCTATTTGTAAATGCAGTACTGTAAAGGCATTTTTAGTGTTTACAATTAATAAATACTCCAAATATTTAGATATTTATATTTAACGTAACCAAAATGTGTGTTTGTTTTAAATATTAACATTATCATAACATACTAATTGACTAAGAGCCCTTATGTGATGTTTATGTAGTTTTTTCGGAAGACTGCAAGTATAAATAATAATAAATGTTTTCTTATGCAAGATTTTTTATTTTAAAAGGCGTGCATGAAAGCCGTTCTTCTGTGAAATGCAGATTAATAAGTGAGAACAATGAGATTGCTAATAACAAGTGAAGGCAAATGTCTTTAATATTTATTCCTGTGGTGCAAAGTTCATCTTTCATATATTACTCTAATATGCTAATTAGCAGCTCAAAAACATTTCCTATTATTACTAGTATTGAAAACAGTTGCTGGAATTTTTTCAAAAGTCTCTCAATGTCAAACAAATGTCTGACAAAATAAAAGAAAGTATTTGCAGACATAGTAATGTTTGCAGCTGGTTATTATGCATGTATGAGAGATTGAAACAAAATCTAAAGTATGGAATATAGCAGAATGTAAATTTTCTGACCTCAGTGAGCTTTCCGCAGACAGTGCATTTTGTTTTGAGCTGGTTCTTCTGAGGATTTTGCTTGTTTTCATAAGCTGCCAAGCAGCCTGTGCTACAGAACTCCTGAAATGATTCACTGGAGTCCACCTGGGCCACTATGGTGCCTCCTTTCATATTGGTAATGTCTCTGATTGGGAGAAAAATTAAAACACAGAAGAGAAATGTTTAAATGAAAACATTAAAAAAAACAAGAAAAACACATCAACTAAACAACTTAATTTAGCAACATGAGACATTACGCTCTCAAACTCATTTTAAAAGTCGTACTTCTTGCACATGGTGCAGCTCTTCTTGGGAGCGGGCTTGTGGGAGAAGGCAGACAGGCAGGTCGTTGAACAGAACAGGTGGGACGAACCCTTGCGCTGGTACGCAGTCTGGCCTTTCTTCAAAGGCTTCTTACAGTTGGCACATGTGACTTTCATGGTGCGCTGTGGCTGCTGGGATCCTGAGGACGACTGGCAGGGTGGTTTGGGGAGAGGAGCTGCAGGAGACGGCGAGTCTACTCCAGGTTGCTTCTGGTTACGAGGAAAAGAGGCTGACTGGGAGATCCATGAATCTAAAGATGCAAAAAAGGATCTAAATCTCATGTGATGACAAGACCACCGCAAGACCTTCTGGTTTGTGAATCTTGGTAACAAAGAATATAACCTTAAACTACTGTAAAATAAGCACATGAATGGATTTTCAATTTTCTAAATGCATATTGGAGATTTTATTGTGAACAATTCATTAATGTAAACCCTGTGTTTACTGTATAACATGAAAGTCATGAATTTTCTAAATTTTGGAACGATACATCAAAAGTAGGTCAGTACACTTAAATTAAAACACGACATGGACTAGCATTTAAATTTTAAGAGGCAAACATATAATTTGAATATGAAATGTTCTCTCTGTGCGGATGAATGACACAGACAGAGTTTAGAAACCCAAAGGTCTACACAGCAAACCGTCAAAATAAATGTTTGGTTTAAGTTTAAGAAACCTGTATTTTTAAAGGGGTATTTACCACAAAAAAATATTTACCAGAATTTATTTAGCCATATAACAAAACATATTTCATAGGACCTTAAAATTACATTTTTGTTAAGCTTTCAATCCATCGCAACCTAATATAGTAAGTTTCACGACTTTAATTAATAAGACATGCTTTTTGATTAATACAATTTCATTTAGCTTGTAATTAAAAACGGAATCTGTTTACATGTAGAACAGATACATGTAGACGAATTACCAGATCTTTGGTGTGTTCCTGTTTCTCCATTCTGCACAGGCTGGCTCGCAGCCCCAATGCGTCCTGGGTTGAACGTGGGTGAAGGTCTGCTGGCTGTACCCTGGTTCTGCTGGGCCTCTGGGTTCAGGCTGAACGCACTGCTAATCTGCAGACCATTCTCAGCCCCTTCCAAACCAGCTGCTGGACCGCCCTCGCCTTTCAGCGACGTCACGTTTGTGATCATGAGGTTTATATCCTCTTGAGCGCACAACGCCAGTGGCGTTGACGTTGCCATGGCAACCGCCGAAGAGTCGGTTCCCAGCGTGGTAACGCTAGCGATTTTGATTTCAGAGTCAGGCTCAGTGCTGCTCAGGGCATCCTCGGCCTCAGGGGGCGGCAGCAAGGAAGAGGCAGCCCCCTTGAGCTCCGAATCCTCCTCGTCGTCAATAACGATTGGCTCGCTCTGGCTATTGGCCGTTGTGGATGCGGCTGTGCCGGTGGTAGCTGCAGAGGCGGGAGGACTGGGTGCCTTGGAGGAAGCGGTTGCCGTGGTAGACGTCTCCACGCAGTCTTTGGCAGCAGCGAGGGTCTCTGCAGGTGTGGGACTGGGAGTCTGGACTCTCCCTTGAGAGTGAGCAGAAGGCTCTTCCACTAATACTACATCGTCATCATTGTCTTCCGAGGCCTTGGGCAGGTCTGGTGTCGTCTGTGGCTCTTCTGCAGATGGAGTCTGCTCTGTTCTGGGTGTGGTTTCCATATGTCCTTCCCCTTCCCCCTCCTCCTCCCCTGTGACTGTACCTGCTTCCTCAACATCTGCCCTGGCTTCCAAATCTCCATCCATTGCTTAGGCAACCACCTGTTGACACAAACACAATGAGGTCAACAATTACCTGAGGAAGCTAAAACGGGCCATGAATGATGAACAGTAAATAAAATTGGCTTGATCGATCAATAACTCCTTGATTTAATAAAGACCCTTAACAGATTACCAAAATGTGACCAATGCAGCTAGACAAAATTTTGGTCTCATTTAATGAGATGTCAAGATTTTTTTCCCAAGCGATTACTAAAAGATCAATACAATATTGGATTTCTAAAAATGTGGAACATAAGTGTAAAATGACTTGGAACTCTAGATTTGGAGATTTAAATTCCAAAAAAGAAAGTGAACAAGATTTGAAACATCAAATTAATGTAAGCATTATTATTATTATTAAAAATCTTTAAATTAAGGGAAAAAACAAGAAAGTACAAATGATTTAGAACTTTAAATTCTGAAATGCATGGCTCTGAAAAAGATTTGGAACATCACATTATTATTGTTTTTAGAACTTCAAATTATGATCTCTTAAGTCACCAAGTAAGTATCTATGATAACATCATAAAATAATCATCACTAAGCCTCCAAAATTATTCACAGTCTATTAAATGAACAGTAACTCATATTACCAAATGACCCTTTCAGGCTTTCGATACGGAGCTCAACAAACACTTGACCATCTTTATTGTCATAAAAATTAAATCAACGTCAATCAACATGTCTTTCAAAATACAAAAACATACAGACATTGAATCTTTTGATCTCTTAAAAAAAAAAAAGTGACAACAAATGTTGATTGCAACAGTTTAGCTTCCAAAACACAAGAGAAAACAAAAATCAACATGCTGCAACTTTGCATTTAAAAATCTGTATTTGCTATAACAAAGCATTTATTGCAAAGACTTCTGGTTGAACTTTAATACATCTGGACTGCAATGCAGAGCTTGGAGTGTATCTCCCCCCATTCCCAGACTTTGACACTGAATGCCTCATTTCAGCTGAGATCTAATGTTGATGCAACGCCGGCACAGACTCCTTATGGACACAAACGCCGAGCAGGGCATGCAAAAACACTGCTTAAATACATCTGACATAAACAAGTTAGCGTTTTGAATCTGTGGGCTTTCCCTGCAGGCTGATGTCATGATCAGGATGCTGGAGAGAGAGGAAAGTATATGCAGTGTTACTGATCCACCTCTCAGACGTGATATAATCACATGCATATGCGCCATGCCCGTGCCAAGTCTGCATACTGAGCAACAACGCAACTGTTTTCCAAAGGTCCCCACTAAAACGCATCACAGATGCTTGGCCCATAAAGCTGCACTTCTATAGCACCAATTGTGTCAATTATCAACATAATCAAGTCTTGTTCGGGCTATTCCTACCATTCACCCCTGGGCCGTGCCCTTGACTCCGGACCCTCGGTCTCCACACACACACACACACACACACACACACACACACACACACACACCCGACCGCGATCCGTGCGCTGTCAAGGCAACCGGATGACGACGTCAACACGCTGTGCTTCATAGGCTTTCATTATATTCACAAAACTCTAGGGCCAACGGGTCCGCAAACTTGCTAGGCGAGACCCCCTGGCGGGAGGAGACTCGCAATCTACCCCAACTGCCCCTTTTCAAGCAAAAGCCCACGGCCCATGTGTCGCTTGAGCTCCCACCCCTGGCCTCTCTGGCGCATGCAGCCATTGGATTAGCGGCGAACTGGAGGGAGGAGAGCCTCCGAGACTGCGCCATTGTTATTCTAGTTAAAAAAAAAAAAATAGTCACAAGTAGTTATCGGCAAATAATCCCCGCGAGAAAACTGGAGGGAAACTAAATTTGAATTTCAAGTATTCAAATACACGAGTACCGGCGCGCGTTTTTAAAAATAACAACACATTTTGATTCAAAGAAAACACTTCTAGCACACGAATCTAGTAAACACGTCTGTTTAGCCTATACATATCACCCCACTCCGGATTTCTACGAGGACTGAGTTTTCTTCCTAGTGTTAGACTTCAGTGAAGGTTTAATTGAAGTTACCCAAGAGCGTTTACCCCCGGCAATCAAAAGGCAATACACGTGGTGCCCTGTGGGGGCGCTGCACTGCAAAGAAACATTAACTATAACGCCTATAGGTGACTAGCCATAAATATTTCCCTGCACACTCCAAGCTTGTCCGTTTAACTAGGGGCTAAAAGCACATCTAGTGTTCGGCTGCAAAAACAAGCGATTTTACTAATTGGTAAATCACTTGCCCCCTTCAGTCAGCGGGTAGCACTGCCTCATGTCCGCCATTAGAGAGCGAGCGAAACAATGCGCGACAGCAGAGGCAATAGCACCCTGCCACGGCGGAGGGGGAAATCTCAGGCGGGGTACAACTGCCCGCTAAATTACCCTCGCGCACAAACACAGGTGACCCCGATGGTGTTCTCGGCTCGAGCTTCGCCGCGGACATAGTTGTGAAAACTTTGGCCAATTACGCACAGTTCAGCATCAAAACACCAGAGAAATTCTTACCGGAGTAGAGCTGGAGACGATAGAGCGCCACTTTTGTGCCTTGACATGAATCCTGCCGCGCATGCGTGAAAACGTACGGACGTACCAGGCGCGTGGGAGGAGGAACGAGCTCTTCGCGCTACTCACGCTGGATATGGCAAGTCCGACTCGTTTAGAGGAATCGGTTCTTTCGAGCAGACTATCGAAGACTCGCCCCAAAAACACGATTCGGTCTTTTTACGTCATGACGCCACCACGTGGTCCTTGATACCCCGCGTAACAAAGCATCTTATGTTTCTGTTAGGTTTTAAAAGTCTGATTTCATGCGTGCAAGTTACGTAAATTATAGCTACAATTCAATTCCTGAAAAGTTGTCATGTGTATGATGAATAATATCCACTAACAACGCATTTGAACGCCTTACAATTACGTTTTATTTTTTTTGCTATTAACGTAACTTACGGCTTCTCGGTAAATCCCGCAGCTCCCTCGAAACGCTCTTCAACGCTCACTGTGACTCAAACATGCTCAAAAGAGACAGTTCTCGGTTTAACGAGTCAGTGAGTTGTTGACTCGAGAACAGATCTGACCGAATCATTCATATCCGGTTCGTGAAATGGTTCAGTTGATTCATTTAAAAGAATCGACTCAAATTTGCACGCGACAAACATTTTGAGCAACGATTTAACCTATCAAACGCTTATAAAGGTTGTTTAAGATTAGCAGGGACAGAACGACACGCATCTACATATCTTGATTAAGTTTTATATTATTCGATCGTCACAAAACAAACCTTTGAGCTGCTTGATAAAGTGTCCTTAAAGGTGTAGGTTTTCGCCGCTAGAGGTCGCGCTTCCACAACCAATGACAGAGGCGAAGTTCGATGACGCAATGACGGGGAGTTGAACATTGGGATATGACGTTTGACCAATTCAGGCTCACGGATGAAAAGCTCATTAATATCCGTTTCATCACCTAACCACCTGCACAATGAATAATATGCATGTACTTACCCGTCTATTAAAACACACGTGAGAATGGAGTCTCTGTCCAGGCCGAGGGTTTCTCGATGCTCTCTCCATTTAGGAAACGCCATGCCGAAATTTGTTCTCGCTTTATTTCGTAGACTCTTCCAATATTTTCACGCCTCAGTTTGTATACATCTACGGTTTTTGAGATTGTGGAGAGTGTAATCATAATCTACGATATGGAAATGCACAGTAAATAACCACCACGCATTTGTCCACGGGTGTTGCCGTAGTATTCGTAGGCCTTTTTTTAGTATTCATAGGCGGAAACCGAGAAAAGCGCGGATATTGCGTCATTGATAGGCGACAAGGAACAGGGACTGTTCATTAAGAGGTTGCAATATTTCTCTCTAAACTTAAAAAAAAAAAAGTCTCAAAAGGGGTGGTAAAGTCATCAAATCTAGCGAAAAAGTAGCTAAATTGACAACACTGAAGTTAGGTCAGAGGGTTCCTGCATAGTTTAGATCCAACACACAAACCACGCAGTTTTCAAATAAGCCTGAAGGATTTGATTAGCTGGATCAGTCGTATGTAATTAGGGTTGGATCTACTCTGCAGGGCTCTGGGCCTCCAGGAACTGAGTTTGACTAAAGTTAGGTGAATGCACTTGTTCCATCGTTTGTCCATATTGTGATGCATGTAGCAGATATGAAACAACCTACATATTTATCAGAATTTCATGATTAATCGGCACAACCCAGCTTGTGTTAGTTTTTTCAGAAATGTTTGTTATATTTCCTTATATAAACAGTGTTTGATTCAGTCTTTTTTGTTGCTACCTTTAAAGCAGGGGTGTCCAATCGTGCAGAGTTTAGCCCCAGACCCAAATAACCACACCTTAGCTTTACCATACATGCCATTTTCCCATTGTTTGCCTGTACAGACTGATCCTTATCCTTATCCTTGAATCAAAGCAATATAGAAATCCTTTCCAGGACGCGTCCTGGGAAAATGGCACATATGGTCACCCTACCACACCTGAAGCAGTGAACGAAAGTTTTGCTAAACATACCTGAAACTTCCAGGGAGGTATGTTGAGGCAAGTTGGAGCTGAAGTCTGCCGGGCAGTGGCCATCCAGGACGGAGTTTGGATATCCCTGCATTACAGAATATATTGAAGACCAGGAGCCTCCAAACACTGTCCTGCAGAGTTTAGCTCCAAACCCAATTAAACACATCTGAAGCAGCTGATGAAGGTCTTCAAACTTACTAGAAACTAGAGCCATCTGGACACATTGTGATGCACATTCCTCTGAAGGGTGTATACGAGTTAAATTATAGGCATGGAAGTGCTGCACCAATTAAGAGAACAACTGTTCATTTATTGTTGCTACAGTAAATAGGAGAGAAGACAAAATATTGATTGTTATGGAAATGTGTACAGTTTATTTACTGTAGTCAAAAGAGGAAGTGAATCAATGAGCAGTCTTTCTCTCACTTACTAATAATACAACGACGGGACAAAGAGAGGTAGGACATGAGCAACAAAATAAAAAAAACGTCACTGCACTTCGAAGCTCTTTAAAATGAGCCTTCCCATTCCCAAATCTGACTCCTAGTTCAGTCATTAATGACTTTATATAATGCTTGTGAAAACTACACTCATGTGATCTGTATGATCAGTACCAGAAGATGACCTGAGCTCATGTAAATGTTGAACAGTTATATAACTACACTCTAACGCGAACTCTAAGAAGAAATTAAACCAAGCAAAAGGTACAACCTGCCTGATGACACATTGGTAGTACACACATGAAAAGGTTCACGTTCCCTACTGATCAGTATTACAGAAACCTGTTCTACTGATCACTCCCCTAATCTTCCTCCTCTCAACACAAAAACAAATTAAAATGGTTCACAACCCAGATGTATACATTTAAACATTTCTTCAACTACAATGGCTTCATTTTATCCAGTTTAGGATTCATGCCACTAGTTCATGCCTTTAAAAAAAACATCAGATTCTCAGGAAACAAAATATGGAAACTTGTATTTTAAAGCTCCCGCTCTGGAGTTCAAAGTCACACTTGGGTCCAGTTTTGTCACAGTCCCACGAGCACAAATCAACAGGGAGACAAGAACTGCTCATTGGTTCCATCATTCACTCTGCACCAGCAATGAAGACAGAAGCGCATCGGATGAGCGTGTGGTCGGGTTAAACAGAACAGAACATAAAACAAAACGTGAATCTGGAGTGATAAATTATTCTATTTAAAAGAGGAAAAAAATAAAATAAAAAGGAACACTTTACAAACAAGATTTACAAATGACTTTCTGAATTTGTCACATTTGCTGACCTTCATGTGTGATGCAGTTGCGATCCAAAATCAGACCACCGGAAACTCCTTAAACACTTGCAACACTTCACCAGGCAAGTGTTAAAAGTCACACTGAGATTTATGACTGTTGTTATTGAACTGTTAGTACTACAGTCTTTTCCCAAAATAAAAGGCTCAGCATGTGTCAAGTGTAGGGAAAGTCTTAGTTCTTGGGGAGACACAGCTTCTGCAGTGACCTTTGACCTAGAAGGGTGAACTGTGGCATCACTGTAGTTGGACTCTGTATGCACAAATTAGCAGTTTAACCTGTGGAAGAAGTGAAACATTTCCTGATTACTACATTTTAATGACCATAAAGTTTGCTTAGCTCATTTTTCACATTTCCATGACTGTCCAGTCTGGATTACTTAAGAAGGATATTTTAAAATCAAATTGAAAGATTCATGCATTAAAAAGAACCAAACACAATGATTCACAATTTGTAAAAAGCATTAAAGTTGCAAGGAAGAAATGTTCACAAAATGATCAATAACATGCATTTGAAATCTAGAATGTTATTTTTATGCCAACTTTAAAGGGTCACAAAACCCTAAAACACTTTTTTTGAGTTGTTTACAGATATATACACGTTGTACATTGCTTAAAACAGTAATATATGTCATTAAAAATGTTACAAAGTGGAAATTGGTCATTTTTGTGCTTTTTGTGGCCATTTCGTGCATCCCTGATATTTCCAAAGCAGCTATTAAGTAGCCATTATTTTACAGAGACCTGGGGCTGAACAATAATTCAATATTACTGTATCTCAAGACATGCATTTTGTTTTATTTATTTATTTAAATGGTAATATTTTTAAACATTTCCGATATTCAAATTATTCGATATTTCAAAATACATTACCAGTGTTTCCCATACATTGACTTACTTGTGGCTGTTGACTTTTTGTTGAATAAACATGAGCACTGCATGTTTAAAAATCAAAACGAGGCACGCTCTATTTTAGTGAATGTTCAGGCACTAATAAAGCAGTTTTTAAACCATCTCATATGAATATTATGAAGTACCTTAGCTGTGGGCGACTCTGCCAAACGGATGAACAGTTTGTTGGTTCCCTGAACAGGACTGAAAGAGTAAATGAAATGGCTGTCCTGTAGGGGAGAAGCATGCAGAGTGTGAGAGACTGTAGACATTCAATAGAACAAAGACTCAGAATACATTTGAATGTGATGTCGATTGTGACATCTTTGTCTTACCAAGAAAATGGGCAGCTGAAATTTATCATTCAGGACAACAGCATGGACACTACAGGGCCCGCAGAGTCTAGCTGTGATCTCATTAAAGAAGTTTGCATGGAAGATGAAAAGCAGGATGCCAGATCCTAAACAAGAAAGCAGAATAATGGCACACTAATTCTGGAAATTATAAGCTAAGAACGTAAGAATTCGAAGCGATTATTTCACCTTCTCCAGGTGTGTGTTGAGGGGGTTTGTAGTTGAATTCTAGTGAAAAATCTGGTCCCTCGCATAATCTGTGGCAAGCCAAAGGAAATACAGGCTCCAGCAGGGCCAGCCGCGTTTCAAAATAAGCTCTGATTGTCTCCTCCGCCACAGTTGATAACCTACAAGATGCATTTCACATATGCCCTTTAGGCTAACAGTGAGATTTTTATCCAGCCCGTGTTCTATATCTTTAAATATACGTGTTGGTGTCTGAGTAATACAGTGATTGAACACTTACGTTTGCATATGGTCTTTTATGAGATCATACACCATCAAATTGTTGCTAAGTTTGGCATAGTACAAGGCAGTGTTCTTGTGTTTAGACAGGATGTTGCAGTCAGCGCCATATTCCAACAGAAGGCGAACCACATCTGCATTGCCCCTCTTACAAGCCTTAGAAAGAAGAATTCAACCATCAGCAATTTCAAAATGTTATAACCCAAGTGCAAACTATCTGATAGCTAGAGCATAACTTAATCATAACAACATGAACTACAATAAAAACAAACAAAAAATATATAGTACCATACAAAAGATTGGGGTCAATCTTTTTTTTTTTTAATGCTTTAAAGTGACAAACTGTTAGACGTCACAGCAATGACATTTATAATGTTACAAAATGTTCAACTTCAAGTAAATGTTTTTTTTTTAACATTACATTTATCAAAAAAACATCCCAGTGAAGTGAAACAACCGTTTTTAACATTGACAATAAATGTTTTTCGAGCACTAAATTACATAAAAGAATGACATCTGAAGTATCATGTGACACTGAAGACTGGAATAATGCTGAAAATTCAGCTTTGCATCACAGGAATAAGATATTATTAAATGTTATTATAAATTCCTATTGTATTATTGAACAAGTTAATCCAACTGCATGTATTTAAGAGTTTTTTTGTTTACTTTTACGAACATTTAAGAATCTTAATTAGGGCTCCAGCGATATATTGTGCGCATCTCATCATTTAAGCCGGTTCTTTGATAAGCGCTAAATCTCCATCAGCTGTTTTTAAAAGGAACGCCAGCTTATACACAGAGCCATAGATCAGCGAGAAGCCGCGCCATTTAATCACCCGCGAAACTAACCCGCAGCTTCTCAGTGATGTACGGCTCTGTTCATAAACTGGCGCTGCATTTAAAAACAGCTGATGGAGATTTAGCGCTAATAAAAGAACCGGCTTTACTGATGAGATGCGCAGAATATATCCCTCGATAAATATCGCCCAGCCCTAATCTTAATGAACCCAAACTTTTGAATGATAGAATATCAATCATAGGGTCATTAAAAAACAGTTTCTGTTTGTACAGATCCAATTCCAAGGTCAAAATAACTTCCTTCTCACCTTCATGAGAGCCGTTTCTCCACCCAGTGTTTGGGCATTTACAGATGCTCCTGCCTCTAGGAGAATGGCTACTGTCGTCAAGAAGTTCTGCACCAAACAGAACAGTGAGTTACTAATATGCTAATACTCTCATGTATTAGTGACTGGAGCAGAAACTGTCATCCAGAGAGCAGTGTTGTTCAGCACCTTTTCAGCAGCATGCATCAGTGCAGTGGTGCCATTCTTCTGTCTAGCGTTGACCTTCACTCCTTTCTTAATGAGCAGCCTGAGAACGTCATCCTGACCGCCTGCTGCAGCCAGCAGTGTTAAGGACATGCCGCTAGAGTCCTGCAGGTGGCAGCACATACACAAAACATTCAAAGATGTTCACATGGCATCCTCCCAAACAACACTGAAACTGGGACGGGGATCAAGGTATGGCTGCCCCGCAAAAGGTCCAGGTAGTCTCTGCTAGTAGATGCTCTAATTACACCATCTGGATACAAAAGTATGTTGCTTTATCGATTCCATACAAATATTTCATTACATTAGATGTTTTAATAAACGTTAGCGGACATCTTTCTGCAGGTACTATAGGTAAATATGTTTGACTGAAAACACTTCAGAGGCAGAGAAGTAAAAAAAAAAAAAATGGGGACAAGCAAAAAGAAATGAAGTAACATACCTCCTGGTCCAGATTATAATCCTCTTTGGAACTAAGTGCACGTTTTACTGCCAGGTAATTCCCATTCTTCACTGCTTCTCGCAGCTCCGCTGAAAGTTACATGGTAAGCAGAGCAAGGGAGTAGAGGAGAGGAAAATGATAAAGAAAAGTTAAATCAACCGAATGCAATAAATGAACTACGGGTCTGAACTTTGTGCTGCTGTATTTCTGTGTGGGTATCACTCACTGGGAGTTAAGGCCAGCGGAGAGAGATTCTCATCCTCTCCATTCAAGTGTTTCTGAAAGTCCTCCAGTGTCATCCAGTCCAGCTTGAGCTCCACCCCAAGATTTAGAGATGGCGGTCCCCTGTCTGTCACACATAAACACTGTTAGTAGCATCCACTGGCTCAAAAACAGCTAGAGTCCTCTTCTACATGCATAACCTATAAAACCTATGGAACAGAAAAATACTAATTGATCAAATAGGGACGTGTCCTTCTGTTCGAAAACAGCTTGATTGATTTGGGGCAAAAAAAATTTCTACAAACGATATTTATTGCAGACATACAAATTGGTCAACCAAAATCTTTCTATTATTCTATTATTAATTACTATTATGATTATTTGTAATAAAATAAATAAAACCATAAGCATAAATATTGTGATTGTAACATTTCAAGAGTATTTAAGAAAAATTATATAATTTTATATACAGCTTAATTACAATCCTCATGGGTGGGCTTAGTTTTATAATTTTTACACTTTACAACCATTAAGCTTTCATTTCAAGCTTTTCTTTTGTTAACAAAGTCGACTGATTTTCATTTTCATTAGAATTATGTATAGATAGTTGGAGCTTACTGTGTTTGGAATTGTGTATTGTTGTCAACTCAAATGCATAGACGGGTTCATGTTAAGAAGCATTTACTGTAAACAGAGCTGCTCTGAGACACTGAAAACACCAGATCATGAGCTGTTCACATATAAAAGAACACATTAAAACCTTTCACTCTAAGGTTTGTGCATATGTTTAATTAAAGCCCAACCTTTGCAGTTTTATAATCACGATTTTAGTTCTATTTCAATTAAGTGTTCATCCCTGGTGCAAATGAACAGAATGCAGGTGTCTCAACGTTCAAAAGTTAAATCACTTTTTGCCAAATACAAACCAGAAGTTTTATCGGAGCGCTCCATGGTCTCTTGAGAGTCCTGATTGTCATCGCAGGTGGTGAAGACCCGTGATTCACTATCCTCCCTCCTTCTCCTCTTCTTGTCCTTCCATCTGGAGTCTTCTGTTGAGTCAGGAGACGCTATTGACTCAGTCATAGACTTCCTTTCCAGTCGCTCTTGCCGGGCCTCCTCTGCAAGCCTCTGTGCCTCCTCCATGCGTGCTTTTCTCTCCCGCTGGGCTTCCTCTATTCTTTCTTTCTTCTTTCTCTCCTCGTCTTCAATCCTTTCTTTCCTCTTTCTCTCCTCTTCTTCCAGTTTTTCTTTCCTCTTCCTTTGCTCTTCCTCTCTCTGCTCTCGTTGTAATTCCTCCTTCGACTTGGGGGCCAGCTCATCTGATTTATCACTTTTCTCCATCTCGGATGCTCCCTTCTCCTGTTTTTCATCAATCTCTATAGAGACAGGACTCTGACCAGGTCGAGGCACTGATAAGACAAGAATGCAGAGGTTAATCAAACAATAAATAAAATTATAAAACCATAAAAAAATAAAAAAAAGACCAAGTAAGTTACAAATCAATTTTACCTTCTTTTGCCTTCTCAGCCTTGTCTGAATCAGGTTTCCGTGCAGGTGACTGCTTTGACAATTTTGATTTCTTGTCATTTTTTCCCACGCCCTGTATAACAACAAAAAAAGTCAAATCAAAAACATAAAACTTAAATACTAAATCATTCAGGACTAACAATAACAACAAAAACATTAATACTTAAACTGTAATTGAATTAGTTGCAGTAAGATATGTAAAGAAAATAATACTTTTATTTAATGAGGACAAATGAAATATCAAAAGTTACAGTCAATACAACGAAATTCACGACAAAAAAAATTAAGGAGCACATCTGTTTTCAATACTGATGAGAAATGAGCATCAAATCATATTTGAATGATTTCTGAAGGATCATTTGACACTGAAGACTACAGGATAAATTACATTTTAAAATGTATTCAAATAAAATACAGGTGAGAAAATGTTTTTGAAATAAATTGTAATAATGATTTACAATATTTTATTAATTTTTTTTTTTACTTTAGCTGTATTTTGCTCAAGTAACACTTGCTGAGAATAAGAGACTTTTCACTTTTTTGAATTAGCTTTAAAAAATATCTTGTACTAACTATTTTAACAGGTGTAGTCGCTTATAACACATACATGTCAAAAAAAGGAAAGGAAGAGAACGGGTTACATCTGAATTTTAGACCTGTACCTTTGGAGTTGGATTCTTATTCTGGTCTGCTTGCCTCCTTGGTACGCGGTCTTTTG
Source organism: Enteromius unitaeniatus (assembly GCA_032359435.1). Lineage (NCBI taxonomy): Eukaryota > Metazoa > Chordata > Actinopteri > Cypriniformes > Cyprinidae > Enteromius > Enteromius unitaeniatus. The sequence goes on along the minus strand of JAUMHI010000048.1, from coordinate 11,526,383 downwards.
CTTCACAGTTCAAGAGGAACTTCTCGAACAAGTTAGAGGCGCCTGCCTTCTCACCAGCTTCTTCCTTCGATTCCTCCTCTTTGGGCTTGGTGGGGGCTGTTGATGCTGTTGAGGATGAGGAAGATGCAGATGAGAGTTTCTGAGAAGGTGGGGTTGCTTCCTGCCCTTTGCTTTTAACCTTCAACTTGGGAGCGGGTGTAGCTATCCCCGTGTCACTGGAGTCGGGCTCCTCCTCGCTGCGAGAAGACTTGCTAGTGCTCTTGCTACTAGAAAGGCTCTTGTTCTTGCTTTCTTTAGGTGTGGCTGTCGAACCCTCTACCTTTTTAGGCTTCTTCTCCTGAATCAGGTCTTTAAAACCTTGCAGCTTCAGGTCAGACTTGGACTTTTTCTGCTTGACCTGCTTGAGATCACCTCCACTCTCACTTCTCGCAGATTTGTCTGTGTTTTTTGCTGTCGTGGTTTTGAAGGAATCATTTGTTTCCGTGTTTGTCGTATCATCCGTGTGGGACTCAGAGGGCACGTCGCTCTTCTCATCCTCCTCATCCAAAGAATCAATCTCTCTTTTTGACTTGACTTTCTTTTTCTTGCGATCCTCTCCGCTCTCTTTCCTCTGCTTTCCTCCATCTTTATATTTGTCAAGCTTTTTTTGTTTCTTAGGAGTAACTGGGGCATCGTCCTCATCTGAATCAATGAGCCTCTTCTTTGTGTCTTTTTTAGAAGGTGCAGGGGAATGATCCCTGCTCTCCACCTCCTCCTCATCAGACTCAGGTGCAGGCAGAGGCTTATCTTCCCGCCATTTCTCCTTTTTCTTCTTCTTCTTCTCCTTCACAGGCATATCATCCTCCGATTCCTCCACTTTCTTCTTTTTCTTCTTCTTCTTCTTCTTTATAGGTGATTCTCTGTGTTTGTCTTTATCACTGTCACTCTCAGAATCAGCATCGAACAGATCACTCTTCATGGGCAGCTTCTAGGTACAATGAAGGACGATCAAAACTCACAAAGACAAGCTCTTTGGAAAATGCAATCATGTGACCACACATCTTAACAGTCTCACCATGCCAGTTTCCTTCTTTGGCTTCATCTCAGACAGGGCCTTCTTGTAGGCAAGCAGCACCTCCCTGCAGTCGTCCAAGTGTGCCTCAGGCTCCCAGGTGTCATCGTCCGATGAATAGTTCTTCCATCGCACCCGGTACAGCACCACTCCCTGAAATGTCAGAAGACAAACTCATGGCCTGCCAGAGGGATATCTACAATCTCACTGACAGTAATGTGCATTAAAACACAGGTTTAAACCATCATTAAACGGTCATAAACCTCATATAAGTTAGCACCTATAGTTTAGGGTTGAAAAATGCTACAAAAGCACAAGGTAAGTTGTAGAGTGGTGAGAAAAGGCAAACACAACCAAGGCAGTCAGTTTTACCTCAGTCTCACTAGAGTAAGAGAACATGCAACTTAATTAACAAATGCATTATCTATGGCTATAATTGAACACACAAGTAAATGCACAGCAGTTTGTATTTGTACTCTTACAGAAATGCACAATCCCTGTTTATAGGAGGCAGTAATTAATGCTTAGCAGCAGACACATCCCATGCACCACAGGTTAGTTTGAAAAGGAAGTTCATTATCTGCTGCGTTGCTAAGTAACAAACACAGCTGATGCCCTGCTCCTCTTATTTCCTGTGACTCTATCTGGAGGATTAATAATAGCTGAAAATCAAAGCCAAATAATATCTTTTAATCCCAATTGACAGAGTTGATGGGATCTCTTTCCGCTTTTACCGGTGTCACTACACTGGCAAACGACTCAGGGTACTTTTATGGCTGTTGTATGTTAACCCAAATCTGTCTTTGTCTTAAAGTGTGAGATACTGCTATTAGGTTCCCACCCATTTCAAGAGCCTTGGCTTAAATTAGAGTGATAGTGTTCTGTACAACTGCCTCTGTGCAGGAACAAGCAGCAGTGAGAAGCAGTTAATCACTGTATTTATGTAAACAAGCGAGTTAAAGACTTGATTGTCTGTGTGTGTGTGTGTGCCAAAGCGCTGTAGTCTAGTAAGCACAGGCTGTCAGCTGATCTGAGAGTGGTTGTTACTGGCTCACAGCCATCACTGACTGTCTCAGGTTGCAGTAAGTATGAATGGACACCACTTGGATAGAGTCGCGACGGACGCTGAGAATCACACACAAAGACGCAGATCAAAATATTTCTCGTTCAAAAAACTGCATGTTATTCTTGCAGGGTCACAAATGAACAAAAACACCACTGGAAAGGAGTAAACTGTATCAGATATTCAAAATGTGAGGGGGAACAAATGACGGATTTTGGAATTTTTCTATGTAATCAAACATTGTCTGTCTGTGTCTTATCTAACTATGGGTTTAATGCTAATGACAACATAACAGGGAGACCTTTAGCAGTCACAGAAATCAATATTTGCTTTCTCAGTTGATTGTTGTTCAACACACCACTGTTCGAAAGGAGTCTGTAAGATTTTTTTTCTCTCATACTCAACAAAGCTGCATTAATTTGATCAAAAATACTATATAAAAACTATATAAACTATTATATATAACTATATAAAAAAGTTATATTGTCAAACATTACAATTAACAGTCAGTTTTCTAAATGAATATATTCTAAAATTGATTTAAAATGTATTCTTTAAATGTATTATAAAATGTATTTATTCCTGTGATGGTAAAGCTGAATTGTTTAGCACAGCCATTAATCCAGTCTTCACAGTCTCATAATATGATTATGATATATTAGCCTATATATCATTATAATGTGCTGATTTAGGCCTAGTGTAAAGGTACATTTCTTATTGTAATTAATGATTGAAAACAGTTAATATTTGTAAAGATCATGATACATTATCAACATTTCTTTTTTGATGACCCCATACAATTGAACAGTGTAGCATATTTAATATTAGTATAGTATAAACTGATCAACCAGTAATTTAAAACATGTGGGTATAGTTTGGCTTTTTTGTTATGACATCATAGTATTAATTTACTTTTATACACGTCATAATTGTTCTGACTATGAATTTTACATAATTTCAAAAGAATGTGACAATAAATGGATGCCTTTATTTTTTTAAGAAAGTAATAATAAACAAGCAATAATAAACAATTAAAAAAATCTTAAAAAAAAAAAAAAAAGTATATAAATTAAATATATATATATTTTAACACTGATTTGAACACCATCATCTATAATAGACACGAAAATACGGTGGTAACAACAAATTTACCCACATCTAGACACTATTATAAGACCCAGTGAGGAAGATCCTCTCACATTCAAATACCACTCACACATTACAGATACGGCAAAATTGGAGCCAAGCGCTACAAAATTGGATTTTACATGCCTTGAGTGTTATCTGTCCTCTAAACACTGACCTCCTCAATGCACTTTACCAAGGCTTATCAATCTCCACCAACTGAGTTCCAGCTACATCCGAGTTGTCTGTAATTCTTTTCTATCACTATCCCTTATCAGGTAAACTTTTTGTTTACTGCTCACACTACTCTATTTTCTGCCTTCCTCTTCCTCTTGAAGTTATTTAATAACAAAAGTCCCACTGTAACTGTACACCTGTTCTTTGAGTATTACCGACGCACACACCCTAGTGATATTTCTAGATTGGGCGCTGCTGAATGTAGCTTCACCAAAATAACCCAAAGCAGTCTGGAATGAAGTGATCAGTCACTCTTGCATTTAACACCGCTGGAACAACCATAATAAAACAGTCTTCCAGAAATCATTCAGTCAGCTCCGGCAACCCAGGATCTCCAGACCCGAAGGTGTGGTCTGTAATGTGATATTTTCCTCACTCTCTCTCTCTATATGAGACCTTTGCATTAAGCACCTAGACAGGAACAGGGGAACAGTCTCCAAACAGATCCCAACCCCAACAGATACCAACCATGTTACGGAGGGACGATTAGGAAGAGCTGGCTGGGTGATTAGATGTGTGCATGAACTGAATGGAGAATTACACACAAAATGATCTCAAACTGCCCGTTTTGACTAGCATTCACAGGCAGACAGAGTCGATTACGTATAACATGAACGTAAACAATAGTACACCGCCTTCGCGTGCATTCGGTTTTAAAGGGACCGCAGCCTAATTAGTGGCTATTGTCAAAGTCAAGTTAATCATTAAATCACTCAATACTCCTGACTGAATCAATACTTAGTTGTTCTAAAGACTAATATAAATGTATTTATATAAATATGGGGGGGGGGGTATAAACAAAGAATGCATAATTAGCCTATATGTCATTGAAAAAAAGACCATGTTGTTGCTCTTTATGAGAAGTGGTTATATTTAATTTTAACATAATGGCATGCTGTGTGTCACCCCAGTTAAATCAGTGTCTATTGTGATAAAATCTTAATCAAACATAATGTGTTTGGACATTTTAGAGCAAATAAAGGAATTACATTAACTAAAGCCAATCGATTTTAGCCGACTAAATTTACTGTGGATTTAGTCGACTAAAACCACTTCAGATTACTAAAATATGACTTTATTTTTACAAAATGAGCACTGCGCCTTTGCTCGTGGCTCAAGCTGAGCTACGTTAACCGTCAGAAAGTTACAACAAGTGAACTGCCTCTCTCTGCCCGGCGAGAAGTTTGCGTTTTAAAGCAAACAGTCCGTAAAATCACCCTTTGGGACATTTCTGCGGCCTTATCCTATGAATTATATATATACGTGCAGTATTTATTAGGGACAGTAATAGCATGCTACATCGCTAGCAAGATGGCATCCGCAGCTCTGTCTCAAACGCTGTCTCTCACCTCTTCCAGTCGCATGTCAATAATCCTCTCCACTTCATACACATCTTCTTCGTCCTGTTCGCTGTCGCCAGGCTCCGCTCTCTCGGCTTCGGAAGCCATTTATGCTCTAAATAAGCTGAATATTGACGCTATGTGTTGTATATATGCGTGCTAACAGAAGGAAGGCCGCACGGCAGCCGAACTATTGCTCATACACACAGATACAGCAGCAGCGCACTGTTAGTGGTAGTGCTCGGTGTTGCCAGATCACGCTAGAAGGAAGCGCAGCAGGGGCTGGGAAAAAACACTCTCGAGGACGCGTATATTAAGCGGATGTGGCAACACGGGGAGCACTACAACAGGAGGAGGAATATCCCTGTGTGTGTAAACCGTGACAGTTCATATTACTAAGGTTATCTTCTCCCAGAGCTAAATATATCACAGGCGACAAAAAGACAACTAGAAAAATCAAGTGCAGTGACTTTCGCTAAAGTAGATCTTTTGGATTTTTAAGATGTTCAACATTTAAAATATTTAATTTACATTATAGATCAAACTAAATATGTATCTAAAGATAACCAAATAACTTGAAGTCGTTTATTTGTTTGTAAATAAAATAGCATTTTCGGTATCACTTTTTAGTAAGAAGGTTAAATGTTCACATAAGAAAACACAGTTAATAATAAACAGTACTTTTGCTAATTTTACATGTTTGACTTTTTTTGTTAAGATGTATTTGTATAGGTGGATAATTAGTTCATCCGCTGTGAGCTAAAAATAAACAATTGCACATCCTTTTCTGTAAATTAATATTAACAAAATAATTTTTAATTGCAAATTGTGTGTAAATGTTACTCATGTACAAATGTGTCTTATTCATTAAAAGATGCATATGGATCCACGATACACAATAAATTTATGTTCATGTATAGATTAAATTGCCATTTTTATGTTTTACTAAGTAGGCCTACTTATTTATAGCTAGTTTAGAATTTGTTTGCTTATTTTATATGTAATGCTCATTATTAAAAGAAAAAAAAAAAATATATATATATATACATATATTTAATTTTCAGTCTTAAAAATTGAGGCATGTAAAGGTCATAATTTTTCAGTTTTCATATTTCAGTCCCTACTATGCATGGACATTCCTGTTTTTGTTTTTTTATATTAAAAAAAAAACTGCATCCATAAAACCTCAGAGACTGTGTTAAGTCTAGGTCTGAAAAGTCACTAATGGATTGCTATGCTTCATCATCATCGTCATCATCATCATCATCATCATTAATTATATGTCCAAAACCACTACCATCTCCTGTAAAAACACTTTAATTTACAAAAGTCCTGGATTTTTTTCTTACATTTTAAACTTTACAACAACTTCACAATGCCATAAGAAGTCTTGCATAGACTGACATGACTTTATCCTGGCTACTGGAAAAACAGCACCAAAACATCTACATGACACATATTGTAAAAAATCTCAGACTTATTGCACAAAGAAGAAAAAAAACATGAATCACATCCACAGATCTTAAAGAGAGTTTGTGCATGCATGTTTTTTACATCAGGCTCATGTAAAAAACAAAACAAAATCTTGCATTATCTTTTGATGAAAGATAATGCAATACCCCATTATAAAAACATTATTTTAATCCGGTATTTAAATTCAATTTAATTCATACAGAAAATAAGACCTTTTTAAATTAACTTCTCATATAAAAATGTGGCACATTTTGGAAGAGCAGCATTTGATGAATTAGCTGACAATGGGTCCTTTTTAAAACGTTCGGTAAGTATTTTAAAAGAAGTGCTAAGAATTTAGATTATTTTGATTTGACCTGCTTAATTGCATTAAAGAAAACATGATTACCTCTGACACGGTATTCTAAGATATTTGAAAATGTAATGCACAGTAACATGAAGTAACACAAGCATGTCTGCTCCTTAATACCTTATGATGACATGATGCCACGTGACTTGATATGAAACTATTGCAGACAATTTTATTCATTACTGTCTTGACCCAAAACCCAGACTCCTTGGTCACAGAGTGCAGGGAACTGTGAAATGTTTTGCTTATTCAGAACATTGTTTCCACAAGTGATTTGTGAAGTTTGAGAATGTCTGTACATGGTATTATGATAGATTAGCACTGATCCGGATCCACTGCAGCCCTTGCCTGGTGTACTGGACGATATGGGCCATGCTGCTATGTAGAGTCAAAGGCCCAGTCAGTGTGTTCAGATAGTTGAAAAATTCTGGTGTGGGAGTGAGAGAGAATAAAAAAATTGCCATTTAGTTGAATTATCAGTGAATTGCCATTTACCATAAATAAATAAAATGAAATAAAATGAATAAATAACCATACATATTAAGATATAATGTAACCGTAAAAAAACAAAAACTATATAAAATAAGAAAATACATTCTTCTGTATCATTAAAATGGCCCCTATGAGACAGAATTGAAACAAAACTCACCTTTATTTTCTTTGGCCAGGGTATCAGCCACCTCCCAGTACTCATAACTGTACAGGACACTATTGGTAATGTTAAGGTGATTTGCTGCCATCTGGTGGATGCGATGGGGAATGCTGATGGCACTGCTCTGTGAGCTGCCTGTGTGAGATCCCATTATATTGACAGAGCAAATAGAGGCAGGAGGTACAGTTCCCCTGTAAAAGCACAAACACATATCTACTGACATCCAAACAACACAACATAAAGGTCTTTCATAGAGGCTGTGTAAATTGATTTGTCACTCTTACTTTCCAGCATTGTTCCAAGGAGGGGGTTTGTGAGGTCCTTTTGGAGAGCTCTAATCAAAGTAAAAGCAGAATACATCTTTGAACTATATTGGGAGGTAATTTTACATATTGGTGTATAATAACTAATAAATGCCTACCTTGAAGTAGTCCAGCAGGACTCTGGAGTATTTTAGAGCGTTGTCCTTTTTAAGTCTGAACATTTGCCAATAAAGAAGAGCAAGACAGCGGAAACTGAAATCCAGAAACAAAATTTGTCTTTTGTCAAAAGAGAAAATCTAAATGATACCATAGACAGTTAAAGATCTTTGCAGTGTTGTATTTACCATAGTACAGCTAGCTGTTTGTCTTCCTGGCTGGCCCCTGGTCCGGCGTGACTCTTAAGTCTCATAGCATATCTACCCAGCACATAGAACATGTCAAATCAATACAGAACAAACATAGGGCCTTTTCCAGCCACTTCTATTTTGACATCAGTCAATTTAAGTCATTGTGAAAACATCAAATTTATTGACACTGCATTTGCATTTTTTGTGGCCTGTTGTTGATCCTGTCACAGCACTTAACCAAACCAACATCTGCTAAAGGTAAAATATTGTCGATATGAAGGTCACAAGGAGCTACCCAGTCATGTTATATCTGGCCTATGCAAAATGCTGAAAAAAACAGAGCAACAGAGAGGGTGAAAGGGACAATAAATCTCTTTAACACCTTATTAGCTCCACAGTTTCAGCATACATGGTATAAGGGGACTTGGACACCAGCGGTCCCTCTTCCATGGCTTTACCGCACTCCATGAAGGACAAAGCAGCGTCCACATAATTCACAGCTTTTCCTAGTTTATCTACCTGCAAACGGATAAAGAGACTAAAGGGTAAAAGAACGCAGTCAATAAATTAGTTACAGATCATATAGAGAATTCATATAGAGAATCCAGAGAATTTTCATTCCTTGTTTTGGTCTTTGGCATGCTTGCAAACCTCTGACCTCTGTAATACTTACCATAGCGTCTGCTCGATGTTTCAACCTCTTGGCCTCATGCATGTAGTACTCAGCATGATGAGAGCTAACATGAAGGGAAGGAAGGAGCAATCAGGTGAGAACTATGGGAAGGTATTTGACATTAGATGCCGCAACAGAGGCATTAACAGACATTAACTCACACATCACTGATAGGTACGGTTCCTCTGTAGTGAAGCGGAGGGTTTGAGGGAGGTACCAGCGATCCAGAGAGCGACTGGATGTGTCCTGACACCCCCACACACTCCACCTCTATTTTGGGCTGTGTCTTCTGATCCTGTTGAGACAATGGTCCTGTTCATTAATTTATTACATTTGAACAATTGTTATATTCCTTGCAGTCCAGTAAGGATTGTCCTCCAATACTGGCCATATAAGGTTCTTGTTTTGCTACATGGATTTTAAAAGACAAGACAAAAAAAGGAAGAAAGAAAAAAAGAAAGGCGTAACTTTAAGAACCTGTATTTTCTGTGGTGTTGAATCTTTGTCTTTTTCTGGAGGTGTGTGGTACTTCTCTGCATGCTGAGCTTTTACTGAGGGTTTTAGGGGCTCCAGTATGCCAGATGGAGGAGACAGTGGGGATACTGGCCTCTTGGAATAAAAGTAATCTTCCTGACACCTGCATACACAGCAATAAACAGGACATCATCTAGTGGGCATGGGCCAGACAGCAAACATAAGATTACGCCATCATGTCCCAGTGAGGCAAGAAGAACAATGAATTGACCTTTTTCATTTTTGCATCTTGTCATAGATATCTTGCCATGATATCTTTTAATTTAATAAAGAAGCACTGCAGAACAACATGTTTACAGTTGTAATACTTTCAGAGCAAAATAACAGCGTATATTTACTATATTTACTAATATTAACTAAACTCTATCTGTGAAGAGAAAGAGCTGATAAAAATAAAAAATCCTCATCACAAACAAATAAAATATACCCATTTTGCTTGTTAAGGGTTTCCTCTGGCTCATTTTGGATTGACGGCGGTAGTTTATCTGCACGAGAGTGATTTCTTTTATTCTCTCTTTGAGCATCTCCATTTTCAGCCTGATAAAGTAAAACACAAAACACATGTGTGCAAAAACACAAATCTCCTACTCAAAAGAACATTAAAGAATTGTAGATTTGAATGCAATAAATAATACAATGATGTTTTTTTCTTCCTCACTTTTCTTTTATTTCTGCCATCTCCAGGCAGTTGGTCCAATTGGTGCAAGTGTTTCATCGAATTCTTTTCTTTTGCCTTTCCTGTTGACAAAGCTGAAGACGAGGACTGTCTCTCTGTGATCTCATCTGCACTAGGAACTCTACCCAGAAGTGAGAGGTCTATTCTCACAACAAGTTTTTTTAGGCCTCGATGTGCAACGGTGGGGGACTTTTCAGTTCGGCCAAAAGGCACCAATGTATAGAGTTTGTGTCTGCCCCGACCTTGTTTATCTGATTCAGGGGTGTTTAAGCTAGATCCGTGGGGGTGAGCACCAGTGCCTGAAACCTGTTTGTCAAGCCTCCTTTTTGACACAGTTTTTTGGTTTGATGTTGAATCTGCAGGGACTTTGGCAATATTCCGGGGTGGACTGGACTCAGACTCTGAATCAGAGGAAGATGATGAGGACGATGAGGATGATGAGGAGGATGAGGACGAGGAAGATGATGGGTGAGTGGGCTTAATGACAGGAGTAGGGGAAGGTGGAGAAAGTGGAGGAGAAGGGCTAGTGTCAGTCACATGAGGACCTGAGGAAATGTCATCGTTGCTCCACCTTCTCTTCTTCCTCCTTTGCTCCTCAAGGTTGTGTCCATTGTATTCCTTTTGAGCGTTATGCTTGCTGTTGGTGTGAGGTCTTTGCTTGGGCTGCACTGCCTTCCATTCAACTTCCTGCTCCCTCCTCCTCCGTTTCCTCTCTCTTTCTCCTTCTGCTGTTCTCCTATCTTCCTTGTCTTCCTCTTCCTCAGAACTTCGAACCCAGCGACGCCTTATCACTTGCTCCTCCGCCAGTCTTCTTTGTCTTTGCTCCTTGCCGTTCTGCACAAGGGTTGCTCCCTGTGCTTTACCTCGGTTGTCTACCTCTCTCTCTCTCTCTCTGGGCTTTGGGTCTTTTTGGGAACGCCCACTTCTGGGCACCGGGATGTCGCCTAGTTTGACCTTGGGCTTTGGGCTGGAACTCTTTTGGGAAGTCTGTTTAGAGCTGGACTGCTTTGTATCGGGTAAAGATTTAGTCTTCGAGCTGTGACTAGAGCGACTGTTGACTTCGCTTCGGGACAAGTCCCTGGACTTTAACGAGGGACCATGGTCAGAACTCTTTAGAGTATTAAAATGAGACGAATGGCCTGATTTGGAGTGTGAACTGTGGGCCGACACTCCTGAGAGTTCATTGCTTCTGTGATTATGTTCAATACTATGATCATTTGTAGATGAGAGCTTGGCTTGGGGTTTTGGGCTAACGCTTGGTCTCCGCTTTGACGAATGCTTTGAAATGGGGTTCAAAGGCGAGTTAAACCTTTGCTTGCTTGTGAATTCTGAGTTTTTGGCTTCAAGCTTGTGTGTGGGTTCTTTGTGTGACTTTTCTGTTGAGCAGTGTTCAGAATGATGGGGTTGTAGTGGAGGACCAGGTCTGGAGTCTTTGGATTGAGAGTCTCTGGATCTAGAGTCTTTGTGTCTAAACTCCTTTCTCTGGTCGGCACTATGGTCTGTAGGCACCCATGGCCTTACTTTGGGACGATGTGCTGTATTAGAGGCAACGGTTGGCCGTGCAATATGCCTGGGACTTTCTTGTTGAGGTGGCTGGATCTGAGGATATGTACCTAGGTTAGGTACTGCAGTGGATGAGAAACTTGGACTGGGGCTTCTGGGAGGGTGTAAAGGTAAAGGGCTGGGACTTCGACTTCCTTGGAAGCTGTCTCCTGGACTTGGGCACACACTTGGCACTGGGCTTGGAACAAGGCTAATTCCTGGACTGGGGCATGGACTGTATTCTGGGCTTGGGCGAGGACTGTTTCTGGGGCTGTAGTCAAATTTTGGACTTGGGACTGGACTTTCACATGGACTATAATCCCGTCTGGATTCAGAGTCTCTGCTCCAGTATCTTCCAGGTGATGGTCCTCGGCCACAGTCAGATTTTGCAGTCCGTTGCTGTCCTCCACCTGGGTCGTGGTCAGATGAATGATGATTTTTAGGGACTTTCTCAAGCCACCTGTCCAGCTGCCACTGTGTGGATGGTGGACTCTCCGTCTAAACAAAGAAAGGATATGAGTTAAAGACAGATGAAGGTGGTAAACAGGTGAAGTAATATTAACATGACAATATAAATCTGGAGTGATCTGTATTACAAACCACACTTGACAAGATTATGATTATGTGAATCTGCTCTTGATTATAAACTCCACTAAGGTTGACAAATGTGTAATCATAAATACATTCAAGAACCTCTTTAACAAAGAAGTGTGTGGCTGGCAGTTTAACAAAGTGAACATCACATTTAAAATCACAGTGGTGATGCACAGTCAAGGCATTTATAGGCTATTCGTATAAATATTAGATAGGACTTCTAGATATTAAACATATCAATCCGTTACCCTACTGATGTTAATTAACCACTGTATGTGAGCATAAGATTGAATAAACCAATATCTGACTCCAATGACAATGTATTTACTAAGAAAGTATGATGGGAAAAATTACTGAAAATGGCAATGAAACATTTTTCAACAAATGAATAGGAAATATGAGCATTTATGTAAACAGGCCAGTGTGTCAGTGGGAGAGGGAGGAAAAGAAAAAATGAATGTGAGAGGGTAACCCGAGAGAGGCCAGAAAACTGGAGATTCCTCAAACCATAACAAATATTTTCTTTCAATTTCACACTGCTTGCACCATTACAATGCCTCTTCAGTTCACTCACTCCAAAGTTTTACAAACCAGAAATAAGCAGCAGGTAACACAATCACACTTTATAGATTAATAAAATAAGCTAAACACTTCTGACTTTCAAAAACAATTGAATTAAGTCCACAAAATCAAAGCAAATACTCACTTGATAGCACACTTGTGCTGCAGGGCAGACTGAGCTTTCCTTGCTTGCCTCCAGTAGCTGACCAGAGCTAATTTAAACTTTTACTCCTCCACTCAAACATTCCCCCTTCCCCTCTCTCTCTCTTTCCAGCAAAGACACTGCATCTCTTGTGCCCTTTTCCCAATGCCCCTCCCCACAAACCCCCCTCTACCTGGAACCGTGTGGCGTTTCCAAGCCGTCCTCCTCAGAGACACTACATGACTACACGTAGATGAAAAACACATGGCGTTCCCTCCTCCCTTCTCCACAGGTTCCAAATAGATGGCACGTTCAGTAATAGAGCCAGCTGTGTCACACAGACACCTTCATTCATATGGTGGTGTAGCTCTATGCTATGCTACTAGAGCTTTTAAGCCCTCCTTCTCTTGAAAAAAATTCAGACTTGCTAGAACCTCCAAACGTCATTTTAAAACAATACCGCAGCATAAATCCTTTAAAAGTAGCTGTTATCAGCTCAGGATTCTTTGATGACAGAACATAATGTTATCATTTACTCACCCTCACATTAATCCAAACCTGTATGGCTTTCTTTCTTCTGTGGAACACAAAAGATGACATTTTGAAAGATGTCTGTGCGCTTTGTCCATACATTCAAAGTTAGAGAGGTCTAACGTTGTTTTGTAAAATCATACAGGTTTGGCATTACATGAGGGCGGGTGAATGATGACACAATTTTCATTGTTTTGGGTAACTAATCCTTTTTGTGACGAAATCAATGTTGACATGTACTACTTCCTATCTAGTTAGTCATATGGGGCACCACATGTTGACATGACACCCAGATTCTAAAGTCTTAGCGGCCGCACCCTCCACATTCCTCTCTCTACCCCCTCCCCCCCATGCCTTTTTACCTCATCCGCTAAAAACAACTACTGGGAAACAGAGAGCGAGGCAATGAGAAATAACAGATGAGAAATAAAAAAGCTACAGCATACCTCTGTGCTGCAGTTTAGGGTCCGCTGCTGGGTTGGTGTCCTGCACCGGTTGTGTGTCCCTGGGCTCGGGCTGCGTGACCGCTGGCTGTGATCGCTTTCCCACTCACTGGAGGGGTCTGATCCTGAAGACCCTGAGCTAGAATGTCTCACTCTTCCGACATGTGTGTGTGTGTGGTGCTGCTGCTGGCCTGATAAGCTGTCAGTCAATACATACAAACAATGGAGAGGGATTGAGAGGTGCATAGGAACGTCTTAGGACACACACATGCATTTGCATGTACAACAATCTTGAATATCAAGTTCAAAGAAATTCCTTACTTCCAAAAAGTGTACAGACTAAACACTACAAGTGGTGTGTGGGTGTGTGTGTGTTTTTGGGGGTTGAACATGTTGAAAGGCCAAAAGAAACAGAGGCTGGTCTATCATCCTGCTGTCACATTCCACATATTCTGACCTCTTCAATATGTAATACACACACTCACACATACAGAGACAAACCCTGGATAATAAGGAGATCTGGTACAGTAATAAACATAAAGCAGGCAAAACATCACAAGCACAAACTTACCGGTCATTATCAGCCCAGGAAGTTGTTTGCTCACTTCCCTGTTTAACAGATAAGGACAAAAAACTAGATTTTAACAAATGAGAGCTTTTTAGCTTGGAATCTTCAACTTCATGGTCTTTGCTTGCATCTTGTCCAAAGCTAAATCCATAGTCCTGCTGTAACGGCAGAAAGGTCATGAGTCTGGTGTATTTTATGACTCAGACTATAATGACTCATAAACCTGGAGTCCTGTGATGCAATACACATACGCACAAGGAGCTGGTGTTGTAGGTTAACATAAGAGGAATATATCAAAGTATATCGAGTATATACTTAGTATATCATATATCAAATATCGAGTCAAATATCAAACTTCTCAATTGCAAACCATGTCAAGTTCAGCAGCACAGATATGGAGTAGAGGCGTTTTTCCAGAGGAGGCAAGAAGGCAGTGCCTCCTTTAAAAAATTGTGTAACAGGATAATTTGTTTTTAATAGAATTCCTACTGAAGTGAATGTGAGGGAGGAGCAGCTAAATACTGTACGGTCCGGTTCATGCAGCTCCACAAATTAGCCTGAATTGGTTCAACTGGTCAGAATAGACAAACTAATCATAAAGTAAATATCTCACCCACATGAAATTATCTGAAAATGTGATGTTTTTTTAGCAACCCATTAGCTTAGTTAAATTAAATGTCACCTCTTTTAATAATTACAGTGTTTACAGAGAATTTGATGATTAATAGTTATTGAGTCATATTTGTACTATGCAAACAATAGTAAACTAATGTAAACAAATATCTGCTTTTTCCACCCATTCCTTCAATAATCTTAACAGGCCTACCTCGTCCTTGTCATCTTCGTCACTGCTGAGCTTCAGGTCATCGGCGAGCATGCTGGGAGGGCAAAGAGAGAGTCAAACATGAGAGAATGTCACACTCACTTGACAAAGAGACTTATTCATTTTGCCAATCTGCAGCACATCTGTGTGCATGTATTAAATGTGTGAGTTTGCCTCAAACAGTCTAACCATATGAGATTGTATCACATTACAAGCTTCAAAGAAAAAAAAGTCATAAAAACAGAGCTCTAATGTTGAACAGTGATGTTATGTGATGGTAATGTGCTTCTGGGCTCTACCCTACTGTGTTAACCTGCTCTGTAATTAGATACTAACTCAGTGAAGTTTATGAGGTCAGTGAAGTTGGTACATTGGTTAGAGACGGTTGAGATATAACACCGGCCTAACCCTCCACGTGAAGCTGGTTTTAAACAGCAGTTGGTCCAAAGCAGTTAAATTCCAGGAAGCCCAATCTAATTATACACACCAATATTCACAGACGTTCAACACTGAATTCTGTAAAGTCAGTTGTTTATGGTGTAATAAAGAGGCAGAAGCAGTTCAGCCACAGCCTGGTGCTTGGTTACCGTGGACGGATTGGGTGCTGTGCACCCCACTTACGATTTATGAGGGGCCACGAGTGGACGTGAGGGCATCCTCATAGAGACACCATCCCTCACTGAGAGAGCCACGGGGAGAGAAATACATCAGCATTATGGAGCAGAATGTAAAAACATTGCTGTATTAGTACAGCTGTGTATACATGTACAGAACTACGCAGCTTTCTCAATGTAAACATAGCAGGTGATGATGAGCAAGCTTCAAATTACACACACATCAGGCATACACAATATATCTATAC
Source organism: Enteromius unitaeniatus (assembly GCA_032359435.1). Lineage (NCBI taxonomy): Eukaryota > Metazoa > Chordata > Actinopteri > Cypriniformes > Cyprinidae > Enteromius > Enteromius unitaeniatus. The sequence continues at coordinate 11,510,534 of JAUMHI010000048.1, read as the reverse complement.
CATATCAGTTTTTGGATCAAATAAATGCAGCCATGGTGAGCATTTGAGACAAAAAAAAAACATTTTAAAATATTTCCTGCTCCAAACATTTTAAAGGTAGTATACAATTCTTCAGGTTTTACATCTGATATTCACATAAAATTATTCTTTAAAACACTAATAACTTATGAATAATTTCATAACACTGTTACATATAATCTATAAATAAATATCTATTTTTTATATTGTATATTACAATGTTGTGGTGCCTAATTTCACTTTCTACATTTAAAATGATCACACAATATTATTATCATTTGTTTACTGGTCATAACATGAGAATAAACGTATTGGTATCAGTCAGAATTAATTTTGATCCCATATAGAGTGACACATATCTAAGACATACGCTTTAAACATCAATATAGCATATTTACCATGTCTGTGTCGTGAATTTGGCTGCTTTCCCTCCTAAAACAGATAAACAGAATAAATCATGTCAGTCAAATCAACAGACAAAAACAGCAGAGGGGTAAATTCACTAAACTGCACTAAACAGTCACACTGTATCTTAGCACCTAACCTTACCTTAAGCCACTGAATCCACTTCAACCAGGTGTCATTAAATTAAAGAATCTTTTCTGCTTAAAAAAGAAGCTACTCTTGATTTTATGGTAGAAAGAAACTGTACAGTCCCTAGAACTGGCCTGCATTGTGCTTGGGGCATTGCAACCAAATTTGCATAATTTCTGTAGTGACTAAAACAACCCAGATTTATGAGTGTGTGCAAATAAACGACACAAGCATAACACCCGGCAGGGAAAGAAAAGAGGAAAAAGAAAGAGAGAAACGTACAGAGACAAAGCAGAGTTGGTGCATTATATTGTCAAATTTATCACACTTGCCTGCAGTCTGTAATAAACCCTGTGCGTACCTTTGAGTGTGAGTACAGGAAATGCTGAGTGCCCCCTTCCCCTGGGGGCTGCTGGTAAGGCCAGGACTGGGTCATGTCCTATGGAGAGATGAGAGGACAGAGGCTAATAGTCAAAATTAACTTTTAAAGTCATTATCATCTGCAACTGACAGAGATGTCCTCAGATGTCATTTGTATTTTTAACAAACTCCTGAAATGTACCTCCACAAACATTTTTAGCTCAATTTATCCTATTCTTTCTGAGACACATATTGCTCTTAACATAAAAAAACAGTGATTTAGAAAGGTACAAATAGTAATAACAGTAAATTACGCATTATTACACGAAAGTGAGCAGGGTTTTTCCTGCATTTTTGTCAAACTTTTGGCCCACCAAAGCCGTATTTGATTGGTTCATGTGATGTAAATTGTTAACTGAGGGAGAGAAAGAACAGAGAGAACACACTCTCTCGGCCTGTTTACACCTGGGCACTTCATGCAATCTAATCGCTTAAACCACTCCAGGAAGTGTCTAGGATGATATACAGGTTATATGACATGTTACAGTCAGATATAACTGACCTAATGCTAGACACATCACTGCGGATTCAGCCTGCAAGACGACACGCAAACTGCAGCAAAGGAAACAAAGTTGCAGACCCTTAACACACTGTCTTCATTGGATAAAGTCCAAGTTCTGATGCCACTCTCTCTCCTGTTGCGAACGATTTTGCAATTTGCTGATGATTAATAAATGGCAGCACATCTCTGTTGGTTTCATTAGCCAGGTTTCCATCCAAGGAGTTTTTGCGGAAAAATTTTTAGCGCTTCAAATTCTTTACCGATATAGCTGATGGAAATGCTAATTATCGATAGAATTTTGTAAGTAGCCTAGTTTCCATCCAGTTTTTACGTTAATTTGTTATCGACAAAGAAACTGTGCGTTAAAAAAAATATTTGCGAAATTTGATGTCTCCAGCATGTTTCCTTCCAACTGCCCTTTTACCGATAAAACGGTGTGTGTAAAGACGTCATCCTTAAAACAATTTAATTGTCACATTAGTTTTGGTGAATCGCAAAAACAATTGCCCTTAAGCTGTTTTCATACATAAATTCACCTATTGAACAAATCATATGCAAATAGTCTGTTCTTAATCCATTTAACAACAACAACAAAAAACGTAGCCCATTATTAATGTTACGTTTGTTGTTAGTTTTGGTTTAATTTTATGTCTTCCTGTTTTAGTTATGTTTTTCTTGTTTGCCCATATTTGGTTGTTCCTGTGTTCCCGTGATTATTAGTTAATTAGTTTCCCTCCATGTTCACCAGCTGTTTCCCATTTAGTTCATTAGATCTTAAGTCCCGGTAACAATTCGATTATATAGGCCTACATAAAAAATTAAAAAAAGTTTAATGAGTTTTCATGTTTTTGTACTTTGTTATAGTCTATTTAGATACTCCAGGGTCAAGCAATAGGCAATTCATAAGCAGGTGTATTATTGTTTTTGTTTTTTTCTTGATTACATTTTATTAGACTGTATAGGAATGTTAATTTAGGTTATTTTATTTCTCCTAACCGACAACCGATGGTTGTAAAGCCATTATTAGATTATGCTAAATTACAATAAATTAAATTTAAATTGATACGTGGCTGTGACCCATTAAAAATAGTTTCCACAGATTAATTTTATACTTGAAAAGAAAAGCAGCATAAACAGAACATGAGTGAATGTTGGCCAATCACGTTTTCACTGTCACTTCCGGGTCTTGATCGGGCCTCATCTGTGCTTCCTCTGGGCCAACGGCCCGGCTTTTTTGTCCTGGCGAAAACCTTGGGCCAAAGCGGGCCAGCTGGGGCTAGAGGTGTCTTTTTAAATAAAAATAAACAGTAGACTTGACTAAATAAGAAGGCTTCTTTTGTGAAATAACAGTTTATACCGCTTTATTTTTGTTTGAAATATGTTCAGTCCTGATAAAGTAATTTTTTACGATCAATATCACTTATTATTGTAGAACATTGATGCTTTTGCATATATAAAAACATTCAAACAAACGGCAGCATTTATCATGTTCATTTTGTGAATCATTCATGATCCAGCCTCACCTACAGAAGCAGTGAGTATAATGTTTTTTAATGAATCTTTTAATATCGCCTTTCCTAATAATGTGCTAATTAGCAAGTTTCACTATGAATACAGCTAAAAAAAGATCCATCCTCGGAAAAGAGGGGCGGGGTCAGCAGAGCTCATGAAGATTTAAAGGGAAAGTACACAGAACAGAGTGATTTCTAAAGAGCTGTTTTTGACAGGGGAAAATTAGCTTCTTCTTTTTTTTACACTATCTTTGAGAAATTAGAAACAATAGAAACAAACTTTATAACAAACTTTCCGTTAAAACCCTAAAAAATCATATTAGCTTGTGGAAAAGTGACTTTGTATGACTCCTTTAATGCGTCCATGTCTGCTAATGATCGATTCACATTTTAACGACTCAATTAAACCGATTCATTTTAATGAATGGTTAAAACAACTCATCTGGCCAACGTCACTGTCTGAATTGGTGTATATCAATTATAAATAGGCCTGATTTACTCAGAACACCGTTAGATGAGACACCATAAGTGTGATTTAGCCTTGATTTCACCTTCATAATATTAAATTATTTAGCCTTAATCCACAGTTATTTCAGGTTTGGTTGATGAACGTCAGCCACCACTTTTTGTGACCTGATAAGTAATGCTTTATTTACTGTAGGTTCTGTGTGTTACTAAAGAATGACTGTTAATCCACTTATTGTCACATGCCAGAGTTCATGACCTTTTGACTAAGAACTTAGTGTATCTGTTTGAGGAAGTTTCAGCCATTTCTGATAATGTATGTGATTAAATTAATTCCTCAGTAAAACATTTCTTGTGTAATCCATGCCTGGAGCTGTTTTGGTTAGAGTATGCGTATGTGGTACGGAGCAGGAAGCAGTCTGTGAAAAGGTCATGAGCTATCTACTCTGATAGTCTTAACAGGAAAACAGATGTGCAGTAATTGACTAATTAAAAACTAAAATAAAATGCTCATGGACTGATGGTCATTTATCATTATCATCACGGCCATTGTTTTAAGTGTAAAACACAGAGACAGTACTGTCTTTAAAAAAAGTGCACACAGTCATTTTTTTCTGAATTCTTTGGAATTAATGATACATGGCTAACTGCTAATCAAAAATATATTCTATGGTACAAATGTTTTTGCAATGTTCTCAAAACAACTGCAATATTAGCTAATGTCAGTAAATAATAATATTAATAAATTACTGGTTACACTTCCATTTTCTGACTTTGGTCCTACCTAGAGTTCCTTTAAATTCGGAAAAGAGAAAAAATGTCTAATTTACATTTATGCAGATGCTACAGCAACAGACATATCCACTTTACGCAAACCAGTTATTAATCCTAAATCTCCTTTACAAATTACTACAAAATTAAAGATGCCTTAACACTCTACACACATAAACTGTACTAGATTTCTAAGTGATAACAACAATGGTCTTTCATTTTTAAACTCCACTGTGTCTTCAACACAGACTTCAAAGTCGAACAGTATTATATCGTAAACATATATTATACACATCAATCGTTCTTCCTAGCCTGTAGCAATATTTCGAAAACACACTCCTCCCTCCAGAGCATAACTCTTCCCCGTTCCCTCTCGTCCACCTGCTTCATTATCTCTCTCGCTGCCTAAAGTCACCAAGGACCCATCTCTCTTCACCAACAACAAGGCTTCCCAGGTGAACCTGCAACTCCTTCTCTATCTCTCTACAAATGTCCCTCTCGCTCTTCAAATGCCAGTCTACAACACATTAAAAACAATCTCTCTCTTTCCCACCTTCACCCACTTTTTCAAATTTTAAGGACTATAAATAAACATAATAAAAAAAACTAAATCAAAGATTAAACTTAATTAGATTAAAAGATTACAATCATGCATAGTAACATGAGCTAATAAGCCTAATGTAAGCCTCATAAGACTAATAAAAGCTGTTTTATTTATTTATAGCTGTTTATATATTTATGTGGAGCTGAGGTGACTTGAGTGCTACCACATTAAGACCATTTAACCAGCCAAGAATCATTCACTTTGTTTTAGGATCTCAGGATTTCTACAATTGAAAGAGTGCAACTAAAACACCGTTTTGAGAAGTCATAGACAGATTCACACACTAATGCTTGCAGAGACACCTGTTGCGCCCTTTCTAAAAATACCTATGACCACAACACCAGCCCTGACTTACACATCTATGCATGTGCTCGTTCACCTACACAGAATTCAGACTTACGGTAACAGACAGAAAATAGAAAACCAGTGCAGTATTGTACTGTATCTCACACACACAATACAGAACAATGTACATGACTTTTGCTTATCAAAACTGTGATATCGAAGTATTTACATTTACTAAAACATTCAGCCCATGCAAAACTGGGGCAAAGGGACATGTGCATGGACACAGAAACTGTAAAACTGTTCAAGTGTTCACGAAACAAGGCCTCAATAAAATTATGCATGTAAATATTCCCTTAGATTTTAAAATTCTTTCAACACAAAATTAGTAAACCAAAAATGATTTCTTCACCTTAACACACAGAAAAGAATTTCTCATCACATGTCTGGAAACCACTGACTAGAACCAAAGATTTGAATGCATCAGTATTTCCCTCCAAAAATCAATACAGCTGCATTTTCATATCTGTTCTTTTAGGGTAAGTGGGTCTGTTCTCAGCAGACATCACACATGAATTATTGTTCATTTAGATAGCACCTGAATTACTGGATTACTGGATATGTTATGATATTAATCTATAGAATAATCCTCCCCCATTACTTTCAGTAGGCCTAAATGATCAAGCAGCCTCGTTAATATCCCAACCTGAAGGGTTAAACGGCACAATATCTTTTGCAAACACACAATTCACACAGCTTTAGTGCCTCCAACTCTTTTTTTGTAGAGATTACCATACGACCTTCTTCATGGTGAATGTGTCTTGTCATTTTTGTTTTGCAAAGATGCAACACAATGGTTCTTTTAACCAACACTCATGTGCAGTTATGCATAAAGCATGACTCTAAAGACAATTTGTCCCCAGTCTGGATCATAGCTGCTGGGATTATTTTATTTTAATAACTCATTAGCATTTAAGGATGTATTTTGAATGGGAGTCAAACTGGCATTTGAAGCAGAACTGACGTATTGGAGGAAAAACCTGTAGCTCAAATCAGACAGAAACAAGTACAGCATAACGTACACTGAGCGGGTGTGTCTGAAGGGCTTTACCCAGCGTGAAGGGGTTTATTTTGTGGTAATGACTAAACATGATCAGACTTGAATGAAATACTGATTTAAAATTATGGTTACACTTTTTTTAAGGTGTCCTTGTTACAGTGTAATCATACATTAGGGTTAGGACACGGGTTTGATTTAGGGTTAGTTTCATATAATTATGCATAATTTACTGTTCTCAGAAAAAAGGTACAAAACTCTCACTGGGATGGTTCCCTTTCTAAATGTATTAATATGTGTCATTTAGGTACTAAAATGGACCCTTTAGGGATAAATACATTACAAGGGTTGTCATTTTTGACAAGGCACTGCCCCAGTAACAGTGTTTGTACCTTTCTTTTGAGTGTGAAAACATGCAACAAGTAAAACAAATTGTTATTGTATTATATTATTACATACTTGTCCATTATATACAAAAATAATTTTCTATAAAATTATGTGATTGACCAGATCAGACACTCCAGAAAGATGTGTGATAATTAATTATTATTATGACATTCCAGTACAGTTTGCATTAAACAATTAAAGGCCTTTTTACTGTATATTTGTAGTAAGATCACCAATATCTTTAATGTGAAAATATGAGAATAGTGCAACCTTTGAAAATATCTGAACAGTCAGATCATTTCCAATCAGTACTAATCAATATATAACCACTTATTAAGATGAACTCCATCAAACCTAAAGGAATGCCTGGCGGCTGAATATAATGCTGCACAGCTGACATCTGCATATATCTGCAGGTGATTTGGTTGCCATAGTGGTTGTCTGCACACATGCACTCGTCTGAACTGAAATATACATAAGTATCCTCAAAAGCTCTCAGTGTAGGGGCTGACTCAAACACAGCTGGCGGAAAATATAATGCTTTTTTTGTTGATGATGATCCCTTACTTTTTTAAATAATCCTTCTTCACAGCACCTGCTCTATTACCCTCAGAATGACTGAGAATGAGTCATCTGTGTGTTTTTGCATGAGTGCAGCAGTGAATATGCATGTGTGAGAGAGAGAGAGAAATTCCCAAAGTTCAAACTAGGTGTATTTGACCTTACTCACATAGCACTCGTCCTCTTTGCACCCTCAGCTGATCTTCTACTCCTCTTCTCCCAGGAATGTGTTTTTAATTACTATTATACTCAAATATGCGTCAGTAAATATTAGTACAAGCGAACCTAGTCATACAGCGCGCAAAATCCCCAAGATGCCATAGGGTCTCTCTGGAGAAGTCCAAACCAAGATACTAAAGCACAGTGATAAACATGATGTAACAGCGAGAGAGGCAGGTGATGATTGCCCTGATAATGCGAAGACGCTCAGGCAGAAGAGGAAGTAGCTTTTTTAAAAATTTGAATTTGAATGTTTCGTACCACCTAATCAAAGCTGCGCGCGCCACACACAGCAAAACCGAAAACACCAGGCTGCGTTCAAAGGTATTCACACCGGAAAACAGTTCAACTGACAAAACCATAAAGCATCACATCTCACGAGTTCTGTCGGTGCAGACTATGGAGATATGACAAGGCATAATTCTCCTAACTTACAGAGTTCCCCCGTTATTAGTCACATACAAAGAAATAACCAATGATAGAATGGAAGTTAGTTAGTTAGGGCGCCTTTTTGTGCAGAAAGTTCAAAAGACTTCTCGGCGACTAGAAGACGTGTTCTAGTGAGGCGGTAACCATAGCAACAATACGCGGCTCTTGCACATTTCGTGACGGAACATAAACACAGCCATTATTTACCACTTGCCTATATACATGCACATCGTAGGTGCATTACAAAAATGTGTGCGATTTTTGTTTAAAAAGTTTAAATATGTTTAATTAAGTTTAGGAGGAAAAAAAACTAAATAAAAATAAAGGGTTGCGCGAGACTGCCCGCCTAAATGGGAAAATAACCGGTAATTACGGACTGGAAAAAATAGGTTACAGTAAATGTGAATTGGATAACACTTAACAACCTATCATGTTTTGGCTCTCCCTAAAAAAATGCATTAGACGCATTAGGTTTGTATGACACTGACCTGGGATGCGTGTTGAAGCATGAAACAAACACTTGCAAGTTTTCCCTTACTTCCATAAATGGTAGGCATGTTGAGGTCGATTGTTCAGTTGTCCATTTTGGCAGGTCCAGAAGCGCAGCACCGCGCACTGCAGGGGAACCAGCGTCAGCGGGTCACGCATCAGAGGCACGGTCGGTGTTTCTGTGGAAGCACGCGATGGGCGGAGGCTGATGTACCGGAGGCTCGGCGTTGTCACCCGAACATCGCGTCAGAGCACTATGACGGCGATGAACGGAGATGCTCGTAGATACACTCCTGCGTAAGCAAGCAGGCGGGGAGGAGGGAAACAGTCACCCAGAAACTGAAGCATGAATTCCTCTGGGAAAGCGAACAAAAAAGTATCTATACATCTGCCTATCTATCATTCGTAGACCTCAACTAACATCAGCGATTTCATATATATTTTAAAATATACAAGATATATAGAGCCTATAGCCTATATCTCGGAAGACGAAGGAGGAATGGAATGCAACCTGTTACATACCCAGAAGAAAAGAATTAGGGGAACTTTCCACTGAAAGATGTGTGCTGAGAGAGATAACCTTGTGTTACTTACTGCTGACTCCCAGATCTGTTGGAGTCCATCTCCCCCACATTGCTTAATACTTTTCACATGAAGGCCAGGATACACGTTATGGTGATGCATAGAGACAAGCTCTGTATGTGAACTGATTTTTCATTCTCAAAGTTGCACCAAAAAAGGAACATCAGTGCATAATGTCATTTTTGTGAAATGTGCTATTGACATCTGACAGACACAGAAAACATTAGGACACTAGAAATCTCAAAAAGACAGATTCCCTACACCTTCTTGATTTGTTGTTTTCCAAAAAATGATTTTCTAACCCATCTGCATGATTTAAGGTGATTTGCAATGCATCTTGCCCAAACAGTGTTATGTGCATGGAAGTGACAGGAATGCCCCAGATGTGCTCCAGATCCTTCTTTCTCACTGTTGCGGTGTTATTACTCAGCGCACTTCTTATAACCTCTCAGTCATTATTCACCCTCACCAAGAGAGAGCCACACCTGGAGGACAAAAATAATCAAAAATAGATTGAAACCAAGAAAGCGCAAGAATCGTGTCAGAGAGAGGCAGTGTGAGAGAAAGATAAGTTTCATAGCATGCAACTTATGATACTTGCATGAGGTGTTTTTGTACAGGCAGGATATTTTCTTGAGTTTTAATTGTTGCTACAATACACACTGTTGACATAATTTAAAACTGCAGTATATAACAATGCACAGGTACAGCCTTATTTTTGTGTCTTTTGTCCACTTAAAAATGAAGACAGAATGCTTCAATGTAAAATTGAATCAAAATGTTTAAAGAAATTAAAAAGAAGTGAAGGTTCACCTAGAGAGTTCTCTTAGAGGAAATATCACAAGGGCATCCTTGGTTACAGCTACTAGAGATGGTGGGTCTGGGGGATTGTGAGTAGTCCCATGGCAGGCCTGTTACGACATGGCGTTTTGCCCTCCCAGCCACAGAGGGGTTGCTTCTCTCCTTCAGATGACTCTTGAGAGGAGCACTGAACCTCCACTGGTATCCATGGTGACCCATTGGGAACTCAGATTCCTCTAGGTAGCTAGCCAGATGATTCAGAAGGGAGCAGGAGGCAGAGGTAAAACTGTGATTTATGCTCTCTATCCAATTTAACTCCACCATTCACATTCATGCTAATTCAGACTTGATTTACTCTGACGGTAACAGTTTACTGTTATGTATGACTCAGGGCTGGCTCATTAAAAACATTGCGCTAAAAGTGTAATGGCTCTTTATTTGTGCAGGGTAAAAGTTTAACTCTCATGATGCTCAGCAAGAACGTCATGGAGAAATAAATGGCATACTGATATTTAGAAAAAGAAATTGTGGGGAAATTAGAACAGGAACAGACATAAGTATGGTACTCTGTTTTTGGTTTTATATGGAAGTGTGTAGTGCAAATGCCAATACCATGTGATTTATGTGCAATGTATTATCAGTACTTGTACAAGTTGCATAACATGTATGTTTACGGTCTATGTTGCGCAACAGGAGGACGTTTTTTTGATGGAAAGTTATCAGTGGTTGGTGGGATTAGTAGGGTTGAGGTCATGGGTGAGAGTCATTTATAAGGCTTTGTGGCTTATGAAATCCTCATTTTAGTTGACTTAGTGACTGCAGTCACAACTTTGAAATACATCAAAGTTGTCCTAAGACAAGAACAATCTTGGTTTTGGATTTTAGGAGAACTTTGATGAAAGGTTATGATCCACTTCCCAACTACTTTAAATAGGGTACATGACTGTTGAAATGTGGGCCAGATTTTTAAAAATGAGTTATGTGACACCAAATGCATTTATATGCAAAATATTTCTATTAATAAAATCTGTTATTTGACATTTTCTATTAATCAAAATAAAAATAAAAAATTACACATACACACAGTATAATGTATAGCAATAAAAATGCCTTCTCATAGTCTTTATATGTATAATATTAATAAGAAAAAATGTTTCTTGAGCACCAATACAGCATATTGTGTTACTTTTCTTTATATTTGCTATTTACTCAATATGGTATTGTCTCATTTAAAAAATGAGATGCATGGCAATTAATATACTAATTTATATGTTATTTCAATACTGGACGTCTTAATGTAGAATGAAAGTCTGAGGGTCCATTCATTAGGCATTAATGGTGGTTTCCATTGGAGTGTATCAGATAACTTATATGACCCTATGAGTTTTGGATGATTTCCATAATATAACATAAACAAGTTGATGATGTATGTTTCTTGTGGCCAACTTGCTGGCAGCAAAACAAAGGTGGCCATTTTGGCTGAAACCCATCATTAAAAAAAGAGGCCAGGGCCGAATAACTAATTGGTCAGATGGGCTGATAAGAAAGTCCAATTAAAAACAGGAAGTACCAATTATGGTCAGGAAGATGGGTAAACTGGACGTCCCTGAGGGATGGAGATTCAGAAGCAGTGACCGTCATCTAAGCTTGGATACTCTCTCTAATAGTCTTATTTTGACATCTGGAACCTTGCTTTTTGAGCTAAATTGACTACATATTAGAATGATTATTGAAGGATAATGTGACATTGAAGACTACTGGCTGCTGGGGGGGGGATAGGGTCATACTCCTACTTACTACTTGGCGTGCAATATTTAGAAATGGATAAAAGAAAGAAGACTAATGCAGACTAAACAAATTACACAAACTATCTAACACATTATAACTACATTGCTTGGTTTACCACTCTTTTCTGTTTTGAGGACTTTGGAATTGGTGTAGAGAATAAAGGCCAGCGCAAAATCCTCAAACAGTTTTAGTCTGGTTCAGCAATGTAAATGACGCCACCCTGCGGACCACATATGAACTACACTATTCTGTTGAAAACAACAGTCTCGTATAACCAACCTGCCTGATAACGGGAGAGTTTTACTGCATATTTCAAATCCCCTTTATACATCCATGCATTCACACTCTCACAATGAACAGAAAGACTTCACAATGTCCTTGTGAAAGGGTCGTTAAACAAAGGCTTCTTCTGACTAATCTCTAAAAACAGAACTAGTAATAAACGTACGTGATTAGATCTTTCTGTTCGACGCATTAGTCATGCAAAGCGCAGGTGAACCTATGCAGTCCACATGCAAAGCAGGATGCGAAGCCGACTGGTCACATATGCTGTGTCTATGCTGTGATGTCATCTGCCGGAAGATGCAGGTTTAGTGCGCTGACTGTATTCCAGTGAAAGGCGTTTGACAGCTTGTCGTAATAAAGGAAATGGGAGCGAAGCGATAGCATTACTCATCTCCATGGAGCGCCATATAACGCGCCATCCCTTAAACAACACGTTTTAGAGGAAAATGGTGCCCAGTTCAACGACTGGTTAATAACAGGCAGCCTAATTTTGTCCCTATTACAATCGTTATACCGAGAGCATCGACCTTGCTGGCGTGGCCATGAATCCGGCGGAACAAACGGTAACATGGCTCATTACGCTCGGGGTTTTGGAATCACCAAAAAAGACCATCTCGGACCCCGATGGATTTCTGCAGTCATCGCTGAAGGATGGGGTCGTCCTGTGCAGGTTGCTGGAGCGGCTGCGTCCAGGCACTACTGAGAAAGTAAGCGCGCATCCTCCCTTTGGCGCACTGTTCATTTTCCTGTAATCTTCACACTACACGCGCTTTGATATTTATTATAACACGAGTGGCATATATAGTCTATATATAGGTCACAGCAGATGTTTTCTCGTCTGTTTTGAATGCGAACGCAGCCCTTGGAGCAGCAGCAGGTTCAGTGCGCGATAGAGCTGCTGTTGCTCCAGGGAACAACATTGGCAGCAGTCGTCGATTTTATTGTGATTTGTACCAAGCTGAACGCATTTGACTGTCGTGTTGAACAGAAAAGCAGTAAAACATATATATTAACCGACTGCATGTGAGATGTAAATGATAACCTACTTATATACGCTATGAAAACCTGAGGATAAGCGCGTGCAAATCGCATTACATGGCTGTGTATGAATAGCATTAATCTGTTAGGTATTATTAAGGTTAGCTATGCACCCTTTATTATTTGGCATACACTGGGAATGGGCCGCCATAGGCAGTAAATAGACAAAAAGAGCAGATGCGCTCTCATTTAAAGAAACAGTGTTTTTTTTTTTTTAAATTTCGATTAGCACTAGATTCTGTCCAATGCAATGCAATGCAAACTGGAAAGACATAACAAATGATATTCAGCTGCAGTTTTTCTTATGTCAATTAAATTGCACAGAAATAATCAGAATGCAATAACATTAAGCCACACAATAACACGATTCCTAGTATAAAAGCAAAAACAATAAAACAATATATTCCATTGAACAAGATACCTGAGGGTAAATGCAAATTCATGAAAGGTATAAAGATTTTAATATGCTTCTCAGAGGGAACGGAGTTCAAATTAGAAATGCATTTAGTCTATAATTAAAGTGTCACATGACCACTCAGGTATAATGATATCCAACATGTTTTCTAAAGCAGTTTGTCTATTCTATAAATAATGCATGGAGTCTGTCCTTCCTGGTTTGGTGTATACAGAGGGGTGTGTTTTAAGAAATCAGTCATATCCAGGGTCATCTCTGACGATGACTAACAGTCTATGACAGCAATAACCTCAAGCTCCATCTGGTTTGCTTAGCAAATTTCACTGTAAACATAACAATAGGATGTTTACAGCAGGTGTATATCCTGGCAAGAGAGCTATGTGGAAGTAAAAAAACAACGCAAAAAAATGTTTGCATATTTAAAGTGTGGAAAAAAAAAAAATAGTGCACTTGACCAGTTGGGACTGTCCACATCTGAAATTATGCAATAGTTGAACAAAATTATCACACACACTTCGGGTACATGCTCTGTCCAGTAATGAGAACACGTCTGTTAGTTACCTCTTTTATGTATAAGTCAGATTTGTCTTGCCATTACTACATTTGTTACCCCATTTTGTATCTATAAAGAATTTCAAATGTTAAAAGAAAATATGAGGGTGCTCAGATGTAAGGATTCATTACAACTACAACATGTAAATATATGCTAGCTGCAGCTGTAAAGCCCACTGACTTACAAATGAAGCATCCATTTCCTAGCTACAGTACAGTCTTAGGTATCATTTGCAGCTCCTAATACGATGACACTGCAAAGAAAGAAAGCATTATTGACATTGCGATTTGCTGATACTTTCATTCTTGAACCGCTCTCAGCAAGTCAGCTTGTAATGTATTGTAATGTATCTGGTTGGAATAACAGTAACTTAAAAAATAAATAAATAAAAAAAGCTTCATGCTGTCCAACTCAGTAGAGGCATTTGAGGTTTGGCCTACATATAGAATGACATTTGGCAGTTGTAGGTTATGTATTTTATGTTAAAGAGATGTTTACCCAAAATGAACATGAACAACTCACCCTCATTTCAAAACCCATAAGACATTTGTTCATTTTCAGAAAGCAGATTTAAATTAAATTATCACTTGATTCATATGCATGCTCTTTTGTATTTTTATTCCATAAAAATTTTAGGCTGAATGGAATTTCAAAATATCTTCATTTGGGATTCAAAGATGAACGAGAGTCATATGGGTTGGAAATGATATGAAGGTGAAAAGGGATGACAGAATTTTCATTTTTGGTGAACTACTCCTTTTTAAATTATATGATGTTTAACCCACAGGTAAATGTTAAAATCTACAAAAAAACATCTGTTATATGTAAATACATTTGTTATTTGCATTGAATAAAATGTTGTGGTAGATACTATTATTCCTATAATTATTTCAGATAAGGATGAGTGGGTTGGCAGGCACCTTCCATTGAAAATGTACAAGGATTCATTTGAACCTAAACTAATAATTTTGTAGTGTAAAAATGAGAAACAGATTGCCACAGTGGCACAAGCCTCTGGAGAACCTCTAGGCACACATCTCTGGGGAACTTACAAAATGGAGCACGATGCAGTTCCTGATAAAAATTAAAAAGTAACCCCAAGTAAACCTCGAAATATATATTTTATTATTAAGTTCCTTATTAAGTACACATTAAGATACCCAAGCTAGTTTAAAAAAGAGCCTAGTGATTTTCAAGAAGGTTTTAATCAGTTTTTTTTTTACAGAAATAGTAAATAAAATAATATATTGATTCATGCTGCAGTATGCAACAAATTCTGGAGATTGGACGATTTTGATTTGAAGACCATACATTACGCTTCACAGAGTGGCAAATACACTGCCAGAACCTAAAATGTGATAAATGTGACCCTGGACCACAAAACCATAAGTAGCCTAGCACATGGATTTTTAAGTAGCCAACAATACACTGTATTGGTAAAAATGATGTTTTGTACATTTCCTACAATAAATATAACAAAGCATATTTTTATTAGTAATCTGCATTTCCAAGAACTTCCTTTAAAGTTTATCTTTAAACTCAATATTTCGATTTTGTTTGCACCCTCAGACTCTTCAAATAGTTGATCCACCTCAGCCAAAGCTGTCCTAACAAACCATAGCCTACATCAATAGAAAGATTTATTCAGCTTTCGGATGATGCATAAATCTTAATTTAAAAACAAATAAATGCTAAAAAAAGAAATGGTTTTGTAGTCCAGGGTCATGCATACAACTGCCTGCCGTGTATCTCATTTACCTCTCAAAATACCTGCCCTGACTGAAGGCCAGTTTTAATTTCCCCCGCCAGAGCAGGGGTGTGTTGATCGTCCCATTGTGTTCGGCGTCCATCTGCAAACGTCACTTCCTCCCGCTTCCTGCTGTCCATCTCCACGGTGCTGCAGATCTGTTTCGCGATGTGTGTGTGGATGTGGTTCTAGTCAGGCAGGCAGCCCGTGGACTCTCATACGGGATACTCGAGCCAGCCCTTCACTCCCGAAGTGTTCACACTCTTCCTCTGCTCTCCCCGTTCCTCTCAGATCTATCAAGATCCCAAGAACGACAGCGAGTGCTTGAGCAACATCACGGAGTTTCTCAAGGGCTGCGCGGTGTTTCGCGTCGAGGTAAGCTGCTGTGTTTATGGTCTTTAACTGTACTGTATTTTGCTGCGTTGGCGCCACAATGAAAACAATCAACAAAAGAGACGTGCAGTGTACAGAGGAGACGCAACTCTGGACCGACGTGAGTGAGATGCTTCCCTGTACATCGGTGCATTGTCCCACTCTGATGCGACAAAAGCTCGGTAATGTTCTGAAAATGTCGCTAGGGTTTATTTGGTTGTGGATCCAATACAATATCAGGATGTTGCTGGCGAGTTTGTGCACTACAGCATATAGGGGCTGTGTCTTCTATGAATGGCGTTGCTTTGTCCATTCATGTACAGTTTGTCTATTATATTTGAGTCTGGTATAGATTCAGTCTTTGTTTTTTGCTTGGTTAAGCAAACAAAAGTCACTTTCATAATGTGCTTCAACTTTTTTTCCAAGTACCCCCAAAATTGTGAGGCATGTCCTTCCACAGATATAAAGGCAAATATGTATTTAATATGCATATTTTTATATACCATGTATAGAATATTTTTAGGTCTATACAGTATGGGATAAATAGTAAGCGTCATCATGTTATTAATTTTAAATAATTGGGTTTCATTATTATAATTTTGTAGGATAAAATGATTATAATATGAAGTTATACTTTATTATTGATTGTATTATAAAGTGAAATATGTCCATTTTTCCTCCTTCTGTCCATTATTGGGGACTTCACATAAAATAGTCACAAATGTGGATAGAAAGACATACAAAGGGCTAGTGGGATTTTGATCTATGCGCATTTATTAAGGAACAGATGGTTCAGGGTAATGCTAATGTCTTGTCAAGTGTATCTAGATGTGCTGAGGTTGAGGCCCATGTCACATATGGAGCTTTTGATAGCCGCATAATGTGTGATGCCTTATCTAAACAAGTACTGACAGTATCGTAGGAAAAGAAACCCTTTTCTCAAGATCAGTGGATATCATTACTCCGTCTTTGAGATTAATGCCTGGTGTTCAACTAAGTCTGCTTCTACGCTGTGGTCACTAGGGGTGTTTGTTTTGCTGAAGATTGTGTTTATGAATTCATCTCAGGGTTTGTTCGCATTTGTATACTTTCCCACAGTTTGCTTTGCTTTTTACCTCCTCTACGTTGTGTAGGTTTAGGCTTGAGTTTTCTCCTATGGCGAATTCTTGCTGCTGCACCTCTGTCACAGTAATTTGCTCATCTCTGACCTGTTGAAAGGTATTCGTTTGACCTGGAAGTGCCCAAGGCTCCATCGAAGTCCAACGCTGTCAACACCGGCACCGTCAACGGTGTGCTAAATTTTGGAATAGATACAAGCTGTTAGTAAACACTTACTTTTTAGTCGTATGAGTGAAAGATTACAGCTGAGAGCGCTTGTCACAGATATCGCATGGATGTGTTTTTGTTGTCATGCCTCCAGCCCATGATTTGTGTGCACATTCCCAGATGACAAACCTGGCATATAGGTTATGTGATATAACTAGGCCTGATTGAAAGGCTTTTTTAATTGTCTGAGAGTTTGTTTTGTACTTTTTTTTTGTATTAAAATAAGACTCTTTGACCCCCGGGGGATGAAAGCTTATCCTTTTGCTCCAAATTTGTGATTTACAGGATTTTCGCTAATCTGTGTCCAGTTCACTCTGCCTTATGAGCAGCCTCTTCTGAAGCTCCTTCACCATGAAGCACCGAGCTCATTCAGCTGTGATGATGTGATCTCAAGCTTAACGACATGATGGCATTTTCAGATCTGCAGTGTGGCTATAAATTTTGCTCAGACTCTATCACGCAGCTCCCTCTGTTGTTAATGTTTAATTTCACTCTAAATAGAATCACGCCACAGTAGAGCCAAAATGGCATTGTTTTAGCTGGAATTAAATAATGCAAAGCAATATCCATAATTCATACATAATTCGATAATCTAATGAGTGATATACAATAAATAATAGATTGGAATTCATTTTGTTTGTCTTGGAATTTTTTTGAGACAAAGCTAAACAGATGATAATGTGTGATGAGAAATTAACATGTCCACCTTCACAACATGGCACACTTGAAACTGTATGTATTGTTATGAATATGATAAATATGCTAAAACCACTGTTCAAAGATTGTTTTTGAAGTCTCTCTTGTTTCCTGAGACTGCTTTTTTTAATCAAAAATGCAGTACAAACAGTAATATTGAGAAATATAACAGTTAACAATAAATGCTTTCTAGTTTTATATATTTTTTTCATACTTTTTTCAAGATCGATAAATAGAAAGTTCTGAAAGGCAGCATTTATAAATGTTACATTGCATTCTTACTGAACAAAAGTATTTTTTTTTCTTCCAGAGTTACTCACCACAGACTTACCAAGATACTAAAATTTACCACATTTACAATACCAAAATAATTGAAATTGGACATTTTATTATTAAATAATTATAAAAATAATAACATCTATTATAAAACCCATGTTAGCTACAAAGGGCATCATTTAAAAAAAATCCTACAATGATTTAATAAATCACTGAAGGAGCAGAATTACTTTGAAAGGCAAAGCGCTCAAGCTGGTGCATTGGCCACTTATTGGCATCCACACACACTTGTTTTTGCTCCTCTCAGGGCATAAACTGGAATCAGAGCGGAAGCTGATACTTTCTCCTGAAGCTCTCATGCACACAGCCACTGATAGAAGTACACATAGCTGTCCATTAAACAGTTATAATACTGGCAAAGATCAACACTGGACAGACCATACAGAGCTGAACAAATCAGATTTCTCACTTCATGAGCAAAGAGACATCAGTGACGTCTAGCTAACCACGCCACCTGCTCAGAGGCCAAACGGCACACACAAAGAATGCATGGTGATGGATGTGGACTCATTCATTTCTTTATTGTTCATAACAGGTCTGAACAATATATATATATGAAATATTTATCTTATTCACCATTTTTGCTGACAACTGGCAAGTAATATTGTGAATATGACAACGATATGACAAAGCACTTTTTATTTGTCCATTACGTTTTGGAAGACTAGATTAGTTTTAGGATCCTTCTCAAGAATTTTTATTACACTTAACTGTATTTATTTGTGTTTATAACATATTTGATATTTGTGACCCTGGACTACAAAACCAGTCATAAGGTAAAATTTAACAAAACTGAGATGTATACATCATAGGAAAGCTCAATAAATACGCTTTCTATTGATACATGGTTTGTTGGGATAGGACAATATTTGGCCGAGATACATCTATTTGAAAAAAATCTAAATACTGAGCAAATCACCTTTAAAGTTGTCCAAATTAATATCTTATCAATGCATTTTACTAATCAA
>JAUMHI010000048.1:11455825-11491275 GCA_032359435.1 Enteromius unitaeniatus | reverse complement strand
GCAATGTATTTTTGGATATTGCTACAAATAAACCCCAGCGACTTAAGACTGGTTTTGTGGTCCAGGGTCACATATTGATAAATAATTTCCTCATTCTTTGATATTGTCTATCGGAGTACAGTGTCGATGTTTTTTTCTTGCTTGCCCGGAGCTTGTAAATAAAGTGTGCATATGGCTTAAATTTCAAACATGTGTAAGTAGCGCAGTTTAAGAAATTTCTTTAAGCTTTAAGTGCTTGAAATAGGCTAGAGTCCTATATGCATTTTTTAAACAGTTTTAACTGATATGTAGGTGGTCTAGATTAATGATGTTCTATAATGGTTTTCTCTCTCTGTAGCCTTTCGAGGCCGGTGACCTGTTTCAGGGCCACAACTTCAGCAGGGTCCTCACTACACTGGTTGCCCTCAATAAAGTTACTGCAGGTAAGAATTATTCTATTTAGATTTTAAAACATGATATAAAAAACAAAACAAAGAAACAATCAATTGTAACTTTAAGGCTCAGTCTTATCAACAGTTTAAAAAACTTTCAAAGCTGTTAATGTGCTCTTCTTATAATGTGTGACAGTTTAATGTGACCGTTGGTTATCGTTCTCCTCTGTGTTCTCTCTGTTGGAGTAGATATTGGTATAGGCAGCGACTCTGTATGTACCCGTCACTCTTCTGCGCACCGGATCAAGTCCTTCGAATCACTGGCCTCCCAGTCCTCACTGGGCCGATCTTCTAAACTGCTCCAGAACCAGTTCCGTAGTCTTGTGAGTAACACTAGGGTGAGAACACTAAACCAGCCACAGCAGATCTCCATCAAAATATTCATGTACATTACCAAAGTTAGGGGTCAATAAGAATTTTACTGGTCTCTAATACTCACCAGAGCTGCATTTATTTGCTATTAAATACAGTAAAATACAACTTCAAATAACATTTTCTATCTCAATATATTTTAAAATGTAATTTGTTCCTGTGATTCAAAGCTTATTTTCCATAGCCGTTACTCCCTTCTTCAGAGTCACAGGATCCTTCAGAAATCATTCTGATATGTTGATTTGGTGCTCAAGAAATGTTTTTTATTATTATTATTATTATTAATATGCTGTTCGGTGTAATATGTTTTTGAACTGTGAAACATTTTTTTCAGCATTTATTCAAAATAGTACAATAAATAGTATAATAAATCTTTTGAAACTTTGTAAAAGCCTTTGCTGTTGCGTTTGGTCAACTTGTTTCTTTTAAAAAATATACAGATCTCAATATCTGAACAAAAGTATGTGTGTTTTAGTGTGTTTTTGGCTACAATAGATATTCAAAGATGACTTTCGTTTGATGTTTGTGAATGAAACTGTTGGCGTTGTGTGACAGTGTCCAGAGATTCTGTCTTGCACATACATATTAATTCATGTAAATGGGTCAATTTTGATTTTTAAAACTTGTTAGCACACATCATGTAAACATAAGTACTCTCTCTCTCTCTCTCATAGGACATGACTGAGAACAGTAACGCTCAGTTAGTGGTTAAAGCTCGCTTCAACTTCCAGCAGACCAATGAGGATGAGCTTTCTTTCACTAAGGGTGACATCATCAATGTTACTCGCACAGAAGAAGGGGGTTGGTGGGAAGGATCCCTCAACGGCAAGACAGGCTGGTTTCCAAGTAATTATGTCAGAGAGGTTAAAGGGTCTGGTAAGTGTCAGTTTGCTGTGGACTATTGTTAATATATAAACACGCTCTTCTCTTGTTCCACACTGCACCGTTATTAAAACTATATGTCTTTACAGACAAACAAGTGTCCCCTAAATCTGGAAATCTTAAAAGTCCTAAAGGTTTTGATACCGCATCCATCAGTAAAACCTATTACAACCTGGTAAGCACATTTGCTTCACTTAGCCTTTTCAAGGCTCACCTGATTGATTTGCTTAATTTCTGAGATTCTGCACATGAACAGTAATCAGACACATTTGACTTGTGAACGAGTGCAGCTGATTTGTAATCATTGTATTAAAAATATCTAAAAACACCTTTTGTTTGTTCGTCTTCAGGTGCTACAGAACATTTTAGAAACTGAAACCGAGTATTCAAAGGAGCTCCAGAACCTTTTGACCAACTACCTGAGACCTCTACAGATGACAGAAAAGTAAAAAGCTTTACTTTTAAGTTGTTTTTTTTTACTTTAAAGCTTTGCTTAAGAAGGACATACAAATTCATGCTTATTCTGTGTTCTCTGTCTGGCTTTTGGGTTTAATGTGTTATTTTAGTGTAATTAATGTGAGTAAAAAAATATAATCTTTCCCTCTGAAAGTTTCTTAGCATTTGTGTCAAGTTTGTGTAATGTTTGAGCACTTGTTATTGTTTCTCATAGACTGAGCCCCTCGGGTGTAAGTGTCATTCTTGGAAACCTGGAGGAAATCAGCACTTTCCAGCAGACTCTGGTCCAGTCACTGGAGGACACTACCAAGTAAGTATTATGCTAACCGTGAGCAGCCATGTGATTCCCGGCCCCGCTCTTAATAGCCCCTGAGTAATTTACGACAGGAGGGCCGAAGCACTTAGTGAAACTGAGACTCAATCAAATGTATCAAGTTTCGACTCCTAGATGATGAAAATAGACCTGGGCAGTAACCTGAGGTCCATTAAAAGGATTTGAGTATCACTAGGTTTCTAATGTTTACACTGACCTCTAGTGGTAAGTTTATCAGCAAAACTATTTATGGATTGATACCGCTCAAAGAAAGTAAATTGAGCATAATGAAATAAATTAATATTTTATTTTATTTTATTTTTTGTAGAAACATACACATATATATATATATATATATATATATATATATGTGTTTGTGTGTATTTATATTTGTCATATATATATATATAATAGAGAGAAAGAGAGAGAGAGAAACATATATTTTAGGATCAAAGGAAAAAACATTCTGTGATAATAATACATATAAAAATTTAAATATTGCTAAAATGCAAAAATAAACAGAGATGTAATTATTAACTTCATATTATTATATTATACCAGGCCCTTTTTAAATATATATCAAAACTAAGACCGAAAGTATGCTTCGGGTCAGTATGATTTTTTATTGTAGTTTTTTTTCTTACGTTTTTTGTAACAAAAAAAAAATTGTGAAATTTTGTTGCAATGTAAAATATTTTTTTAAATATATTAAAATGCATTGATTATAAATTTTATCTATTCATTTGTTGATAAATAGAAATTTCATAAACATGTATTCGAATTAGAAATCTTTTGTAACATAATAAACATTATATAATCTTTGCTGCCACTTTTGATCAATTTAATGCATCCTTGCTGAATAAAAGAAGTAATTTCTACTGGCTGAATGATGTTGACTGATGGTTTATTTACAACATAAGTGGAGACTTTAAATTTAAGCAGTTTGGGATTAATTAATTGCAGAATTGAGAATATAGATTTATATCATAGGTTCGGAAAAATCCTAAGCGGAATATTTGAAAAATATATTGTGCGATAATAAATATTTGTGTAATAATTTACCTCAATGTTTTGTGATTGAAGGCTTCCAGAGCTGCAGCAGAAAGTGGGAGGGTTCTTCCTGAATCTCATGCCCCAGATGAGGTCTCTCTATGTGTCTTACTGCTCCAACCACCCATCGGCAGTCAGTATTCTCACCGATCACAGGTACACCAGCACATTGTGTCCTGACTTCACAGAGAGCCTCTCCACTGATAACTGGTGATAACTTCTCATTTCTGTCCCTTCAGTGAGGAGCTCGGGGAATTTATGGAGGGGAGGGGTGCGTCGATACCAGGCATTCTCACGCTGACCTCTGGCCTCAGCAAAGCCTTCATGAGACTGGACAAATATCCCACATTACTGAAGGAACTGGAGAGACACATGGAGGTAGAAGAGAGAGATGAGTTTATGTGATTTCTGTAAAGGTTTTAATGGTTGGTGGCATTTCAGTGTTGACACTGTCTTCTTTCCTCTTCAGGAGGGTCATCCAGATAGGACAGAAATTCAGAAATGTATGACGGCTTTCAAGAATCTCTCTGTGAGTGTTAACTGCCTATTTAATATGCTAAAGCAGACTGGCATCCCGTGGCTTTGCTGCTGCACTTAGGTGTGGATCATTCTCATGGCAACCAGCCTTCTTAACGTATTGTGTTGCCATGGTTACAGGCACAATGTCAGGAGGTGCGGAAGCGCAAGGAGCTGGAGCTTCAGATCCTGACTGAGACAATTCGCTTGTGGGAGGGGGAGGATATTAAGACCCTGGGTTCAGTGCTGTATATGAGCCAGGCCTTGGTCCAGAACCAAGGCTGTGAGGTGAGATCTCAGTGGCTGATCCATGTGATGAACAGTCAGCATGAAATGAAAATTCACCCTTTTCTAAATGCGTGTTATTAAATCATACTGTGAATGATTCATTCATGCAGGTTTTTATTTTTTGGATAATGTTTAAAGGAACACTCCACTATTTAAAAAAATGGGCTCATTACCATCTCACCTAGAGTTAAACAGCTGATTTTTACCATTTTCAAATCCATTCGGCCAATCTCTGGGTCTAGTGGTAGCACTTTTATTGGGGGGACTATTTTAAGGAGATGCGGAATTAGAGTATACCTCCTAGTTATATCAGTCTAGAAAATAACAACTTTAAATTTTCCATCAGCCTTAGTACACGATGTAACTATAGAATAGGAATAATTAAATAGGAACATTGTGAGTGTTCCTTTAATCAAAATGTCATAACTCAATCTTCCAGTTAAACATCACACTTCCCTTTGGTGACATACAGTGCTATTCAAAAATAAATAAAATAAAAGTTTTTAGGCTCATCATAGCTGCATTTATTTGATTAAAAATACAGAAAAACACTGTAATTCAAAATAACAATTTTCGATTTAAATATACTTTAAATGTATTACTGTGAAGCAAAGTTGATTTTTGAGCATCATTACTCCAGTTTTAGTGTCACACAGTCCTTCAGAAATCATTCTAATATACTGATTTATTATCAGTGTTGAAAGAGTTTTCAGGATTCTTTGATGAATATAAAGGTAAAAAGAATAGTGTTTTTTCAAAAAATTATTTTTTAATAAATGCTGTTCTTTTAAACTTTAAATGAAAGAAAGAAAAATATCACAGGTTCCAGGAAATATCAAGCAGCAGAAGGGTTTTCAGTGTTTTTGTTAAAACAAATACAGCCTTTGATAAGCAGAGATTCCATAAAAAGGTTAGTTCACCTTTCAGTTTTCCTTTGTTGTTATTCAGTTGTTCATTTTTTTCATCTTCACAAATATATTTATGATGAAATGTGAGAGCTTTGTGCCTATTTTAGTGCTGTCCTCCCTTTTCTTTTCTGGGTCTGCATTGTTGTCTATGCAGGCTCAGAAAGTTTATTTATAATTGTTTTCCGAAGATCAACAAGTCAAGTCTTACATGTTTGGAACAATTTGAGAGTAAGTAATTACAGACAAAACGTTTCATTTTTGGGTGAACTATCACCTTAAAAACATTAAAACTACTGATCTTCAAATTTTGAAAGGCAGTGTTTAACATGTTGATGCAACTACAACTCTCCGTACTGTTCAGGTGGCCTTGTATAATAACTGTTATTAATAAGTTTAGAGTAAGTAGTGATGTGTTTTTGCAGTGGGTGTTTATGGCTCAGAATTCCATATGAATCAATAATGTTTCATTTTCTGGATGAAGCATTAATTGCAAAAAAGTAGTGGAAACATGTTATTTACATCGCAAGTGCATTAGAAGTAAATTTCAAAAAGACCTGTTTCTGATTCATATTGACGAAAATGACAATAGTTTTTCTCTGTGATTTCAGTCCTTCGGTTATAATGGATATGTAGTGTTATTTATTTATTGTTCTTTTTTTTTCTTAGGATAAGCATGAACGTTACCTTCTGCTGTTTCCTCATATTTTGCTCATCCTGTCTGCCAGTCCAAGGATGAGTGGCTTCATCTACCAGGTCAGAAACCAGCCGCTGTCAGAACTGATTACTACACAGCCAAATAATTCTCACTGTCCTCACTCCCTAAAATCTACTCAAACCACAGCTTTTCAAACATTAAAATGGCACTTGCGGCTTGAGCACAAAGAGAAAATGTCTGCTTTGTTTCTCTCAGGGCAAGCTGCCTTTGAGCGGGATGACGGTGACCCCATTAGAAGACTGTGAAAGTCATAAAAATGCTTTTGAGCTCTCAGGTAAGGACAAACTGACTTGCATCTTTTGTGCTCAGGACACAGTGAAGTGTTTTTGATCATTCTTAGTTATTCATTGACCTATCATCCAACAGGATGCATGTTTGAGAGACTTCAGGTGATCTGCTATAACAAGCAGGATCTGCAGGACTGGCTCGAGTATCTGAACCAACAGACCAAGCACACCACCATGGCGGCTCCCAGCATGAAACCACTCACTGTTCCCTGCCACACAGTGAGTCACCTGTTTAATATTACATCTTAGAAAACCACACATATAGCCCTGGTTTCACAGACAAGGCTTAAGCCTAGTCCCATGGTAATTACTCCATGGTTTACTCACCCTCAGGCATGGTCCGAAATGAACATTTTGAAATCTTTTCACCAGTAATGTTAATCAGTATCAGTTCTCGCAGATCTCTGTGATGCTCCCCCGCCCCGTCTGCATGCGACGTACTGTGTAAGTGTAAGTGAAACGTGAGAGCCGCGCTCACGTCATTTACGTCTATCCCACACTCAATGTAGTGGTAGTTTCGTGCTAGTGGCGAGATGTGCCGATTTTTTATTAACCGGAGCCAGCCTTCAAAAAGAAAACTTGGCGAACTGGAACCCAAATGAGGCTGTAATGCTGTGGCACAAAGACTGCGTCAGAAGCAGGAGGCCAGAAACAAGAAAACAAGTAGTCTGACTAGATCAGACAGTAGCTCACATAATATACAGAATAAAGTGCTTTGGATATATCTGTGATAAATCGTTCAGAATTTTGGTGGGTAAAAAATACGCTTGGCCAGTTGATTTTTTTTAATCCACCGGTCAACTTTGCTGGTCTGTCAAAAACTTAATTTCGGGCCCTGATCTCAGGGCATCCTAGGTGTAAATGATTTTTGTCTTTCAGACAAATACAATTGGAGTTATATTAAAAAATGTCCTATTATAAAGGTCTCCTGGAGTGAATCGATGCAGTTTTGTAAGAAAAGTCTGTAGCCTTCACTATCGAATGAAGTGACAAATGTGGAAGCACAGTGGAGAGATCAAAACAAAACACCAGTCAGGAATTAGAAGTATAAAACGAGGTTTAGTAAAGAAACATGTTTGAGGATTTCGATATAAGGCCAGAGGAGACTGTTTTTTTTTTTGCTAAACAAAGGAAACTTTGCTTCTGTAAACAAAACTTGGTTCTCACAAGACCAGCATACCCACTGGACTCCACTCCAGTGAGTGAAATGAGTGCACTTTATTGGACTGTTGTATTCTATTGTATTGTTAAATATCAAAGCCCAGTCACTGTCATTATAAATCTTGGAAGCACAAATAGCTTTGCAAAAAAAATAGAAACACATTGATTAATTAATGTATTTAGGGTTTAAGATTTGCTTGTCCATTATGTTCAACTTAAACTAAAATGTTTACCCCTTCAGCTCCCCTCTCACCCTCTGACGCCGTCCAGACATGCAGAAAGCCGGGGCCTGACAGTTGCTCCTACCTACCACACCTTACCACACCCCTCCTCTCATGGGGCCCCTCATAGCACCATGATGTGGGGCCCCCTGGAGCCCCCAAAAACCCAGAAGCCCTGGAGCCTGAGTTGCTTGCGTCCAGCACCTCCCCTCAGGCCCTCAGCTGCTCTCTGCTATAAAGAGGTATTCTGGGCTCAGATTAAAGCTAATTATGCAGCACGCTGGACTTCCAAATAAAATATTGTGGGGGAAAAAAAAGTATAATATAGTACAAGCATTGAAATTGTTGTTTACTTCCCTTGATATTGTGGTCACTATTATTTTGATACTAATATATGAACACAAATTTAAACAACTCTTTATCTAAATAAAAAATACACTCTCTCTCATGGCTCTGCAAGTCTCTGTTTTACCAACCTCTGAGTCCCTTTTCTATGATTTCCATTTCTCTTCTTCTAGGACCTCAGTAAAAGCCCTAAAACTATGAAAAAGCTGCTGCCCAAGAGGAAGCCAGAGAGGAAGCCGTCCGATGAAGAATTTGCTCTGAGGAAGAGTAAGTCAGCTGGTCTTTATTGTTTCTGATATTGACATTTTCTGAAAGATCGTGCATCTGATGTATCCTCTTACCTGCACAGGTACTGTAGCTTTGGAGGAAGATGCTCAGATCCTGAAAGTGATCGAGGCCTACTGCACAAGTGCCAAAACCAGACAGACTCTGAACTCAAGTAAGTCTCGTACACAGGCCTGTTCACTTCCGTCTTGTTTCTTCTAAGACATTCCTCCTTCATATCTACTTTTCTATGTGTAACATAGAAATAAACCAAAGGCTGTTGATCTTAACAAGATTATTCTGGGATCTCTTATAACAATATCCTCTCTCCTTTTTCCTCATCAACTTACATTTATTTATCATGACCCCTTCCTCCCCATTATTTAATTTTGACATGTTCACACATCATTTTATTTTATTTAATCATTTATTTGTAAAACTCATATACTCTCTTGGGGTATAATTGGTTCACCCATCTGTGTGGTTGCACAACCCACATCCATTCTTTGTTCGACCCCTCTTTCCATTTGCCTTCATTCATATGATTTGACCCTCCTCTCATCATCTGCGAACGGACGGCCTCTTCAGCATGGCAAGGCACTGATCTCATGCATAACCACGTTTTGGATCAATCAAGTGTGGACTCTCTGGGCCGCCGTAGCAGTATCTCAAGGCCTGAGACCACCTCGGACCTTTCAGAGGACTCTGACTATGACAGTATATGGACGGCCCACAGTTACAGGATGGGCTCTGTTTCCCGTAAGAGCTCCTACATTTCCCACCAAAATTAAACTCCCCCTCACTCCTTTTATTTCAAGTGACTTTATATTTATTTTAATCTATTTATTTATTTATTTATTTATTTAATAAGCTGTCACTGTAATGCATATTTATTTTATTCATTTTTATTTATTTATTTCTTAGTGTTTTATTAATCACACCTCATTATTTTCTGCATATATATGCACTTTCCCAAAAGAGTTCCCTGTTGCCTTGACATCTTAACTCCCCCTAAAACCACCAACCTCACTTGACTCTTGACTTTTTTAATTTGTTTGCCTCGCATTTGGTATTTTTTTTTAAGTGTCCTTTAAAAAAACGATGTTTTCATTCCCTCATCCTCGGAGGTGTTGAATAATTAACGCTCTTGAAGGTACGATGCACTCTGAAGACAACAAGGACAGGTTCTGCTGTAAAAGAAAAAAGATGCTAAAATCTCTTAATGTTTCTGTAAATATTAGAGTATTGTCATTCATCTGAAATGTGTGGTATTAACTTGGACTTTGTTTACTGAATGTGAGCATTAGATTGAAATGAGAAGTTGGATCTTTTAAAAGAGAGCTTCACGAATGAGAGGAATTCAAAACTATGGTTCTCAGATGGCAACACGAACAGTATTACTGGGGACGTTTTGTTCATACTTATGTGATATAAATGTATTTATTTTCAATTTGTAAATGTATTTTGAATGATTTTGGACTTTTTGTATGCTTGTATCTAACATGTAAGTTTATAGTGGCGTCTATGGTTAAAAACGTATGGAAGTTTACAAAAAATGTTGAATTTAATGTTGGTTTAAATTCTATTAGAACCCATTCAAATCAGGTGTGTGGATGGTAATAGTCAAGAGTTCTTCACTGTCCATTCGAGACTCTGTCAAAGCCTCAGTGTTTGATGATTTTCCTCTTTTATGTATGATGTGTTTATGAGACAAACAAGAAAACAACTTGCCAATTATTTCAATGATGACAAAGAGTATAATTCCTCATGTTATGTGACTTCTTGTGACCACGTTCTATCTGTGGTTAAAAAAGAACATTCATAAGAAAATGAATTTACTACCTTTTTGTCGGTTGTTTCATTCAGATATTCTTAAAACTGTTCAACAGAGAAAATTCAGTGATGTTTGTGTGGTTTGAAATCAAGACATTATTGTGTTTGTTATAAATATGCAGAGTCAAATATATGACTAAATACCACATTGTAATATACATTTTGAATAAATCTTGGGTTGTTTTTTTACAGTACGTTTATCTTTTCAGAAATTGATCTTTTTTTTAATTTATGCTTATTTTCAATTAATGG
Source organism: Enteromius unitaeniatus (assembly GCA_032359435.1). Lineage (NCBI taxonomy): Eukaryota > Metazoa > Chordata > Actinopteri > Cypriniformes > Cyprinidae > Enteromius > Enteromius unitaeniatus. Next base: position 11,480,981 of record JAUMHI010000048.1, on the reverse strand, counting down.
GTTTTGTTTTTGATTTGTTTTGTCTTATTCAGGTTTTGTTTAGTGGTTAAGGATATATATTTTAGTTTTACTGCCCTTCAGGAAACCTTTGATCCTCTGGTTTTTGAATGCTTTTAGTTTTCTTGGATGATCCCTCTCTGCATGACTAACTCCTGTCTCACTCACGCACAGTCCTGTGTAAGTTTGATCCAGTCCAAACCATTTTTCGAGGCACAGTGGTCCTGCACTGACATATTCAATAAGTCCAACTTGACTAAACCTCCTGAAATCAATCTGCGGGCTTCTCTTTTGAAAACAGGACAGTGGAAAGATGCCAGTCCAGCACTGATAGTTCCTGGGGAGGAGAAGTTCAGTGTAGACGAGTTGAAGAGTAATGGTCAGACTCTTCTGGAGGAGAAGTAAGACCACATATTTGTCCATTTCCAGAACAGGGTTTATAATGGGAATAAAAAGAGGGATGTTTGTCAAGACAACACAAAATAAATAGAGCTACAAAATGCATTAAAAATATATTTACTGACATATATTCCATGTTTCCTAGGAGCCTTGTGGATATTGTTTATGCTCTGAGAGATGAGGTACAAGAACTTAAACAGGTGAGTGTCTGTGAGAGTCAGAGGGTTTTCCTAATATTTACATTTAATAGAAAACTATATTTAATATTTCCCATTTCCTCTTTACAATTTTTGCCATTCCAACAGGACTTTAAAAAAATGAAGAAATCCCTAGAGGAAGAACAGAGAGCCCGGAAAGATCTGGAGAGGATAGTTAGAAAAATGTTAAAGAATATAAACGATCCTTCTTGGGATGAGACCAATTTATGATATCAACTAATTGTTGATACCTTACTGTTTTTTGTTATTTTACATGCAAGTTCAAACCATGTGTTCAGATTATCATATGTTTTCTTACATTGAAACCACTTTAGATGTCTGTGGTAACATAATTTGCTCTTATATGGCTCATTCTCATGTTCAAACTCTGAAAGATGCCTGTTTTAGTGCATCTACACCAAGCAGATTTTTATTTTGATTTTTGATGTGGCCACTACTTTCTAGCTGAACAATCATGATGTGTCCTGCTTGCTTAAAGTTGTAGCTACATCTCATTGGGTGGTAACCTGTGAACTTTCCTGACAGCCTCCTAGTTCCTCTTTCACCTGATGTTAAGGTGTTGAGATAGACAGTACCTCAGTAATGTTTGGGATTATGAGTGCCCTGTTTTCTGTATGACCTTTGTCAAAGGTTCAAGAGAATATCATATTTTACTGTTATGCTTCATTTTTAAGTACATTTTATTCAGATGTTTTCTGATTTAAGATGTTGAATCTGTGAATATTTCCATATGTTACTCAGAACGTTTTCATTCCATTTAATTTTTGTTTACAAATGACTCCGATGTTGTTACCTAATCATTAAATGAACAGAGTGAGTGCGTACAAGCATAGCTAAATGTTAAAATATGGGACATGGAGCTTATTCTTATATGTCAGTGTGATTAGTACATGTTTTAGGTGCCATTGTAATTCAAGCTGTGACAGAAATTCAATATTATGATTCCCAGGATTATTTTTTTAATCATGCAAGCTATGTTTATATACATTTCAGTGTCGCTTAGTAAGACCAAAACAAAAGCCAAACTGTTTATTTATGGACTTTACTGTGTGACTTATTGCTGTACTTGACATTTATTCCTATAGCTCTTACACGACACTAATAGAATAGCCTCATCAGAATTTATGTGGGATATTTATTTAGTGTTCTTTACCTCAACTCCACGTTACTGTAAATGAGTTCTGTAAATAAAGACAGTTGTTTATTTGCTTCTGTACTTCATTTTCATTAGCTGGGTTTTATACTATGGCCTAATAACTTTTATATATATATATTTAAAGAAGTGTATTATGCTCACTAAGTCTGCATTTATTTGTTAATCAGTAAAATCATTTAATTATTAATATTATTAAATTTTAAACTAACTTCTACTTTAATGTACTTTTAAAACTCTTAAGTTTTTCTTCTTGTGATGGCAAAGCTACATTTTTTCCTGTCAGAGATAACATAAATAGTCTGATTTGCTGCAGGAAAGAAACTGGAAAGTAAGAAGAGTACTGCTTAATATTTTAGTTTTCTGTGATGTATAGAAAGTGTCTTTACTGTCAATGTTTTGATCGTTTTAATGCGTCCACACATTTATTTTTTAATTTATACTTCACTAAAACAGTATGCATTTTTCCCCACTGAGAAAACCTTGAGTCTCCAACCCTGACCTCCGATGTTTACCACATGAGCAATGTGATAACGCATCTCTGTGAACGAACAGGCATGTGGGGTGCTCGACTCAGGAGTTTAAGCTTTGAGTTTCTGTACTCTGTCAAGGGGAAGGGCACGATGACAGGGGTGACTTTATGCCCTTGTCTTTCGTCTGCACACAACAGTTCTGGGTTGTGCATGCGCCAGGCTCTATTACAGTGACAAGGCAATCTAGTCCCTTTGTGGGCGATGATTCTACTTCATTGATTTACAATGGAAAGGATATAATTTTGCTGGTGTTGGCAAAAAGCTCAAATGTCAAGCTTTTCAGAATGCCAGCATTGCCTTGTTCGCAGATGAATAAGGAGAAAGTCACCTTTTGTCTCCTGTTAAATATTCCTGCATAAATACAAAGGAGCATAATGCCCTCCTGATAAAAGGAAGCCCTGATTTATCCTGATTTATCCTTTAGTGTATAGATAAAACCTGCAGATAAATGCCAGGTTGGCCTTTTCATTTTTGTTCTCTGCGGTTCGCTTCCCTTTTTACAGCATATCGAGTTTAGAAGATGGGTGTCGCTTTTAAAAGCGCTTTGGTTTCGTGGAAAGGACACGAGTAGTGCTGCCTTGCCATCTTCGTTATAATAAATCAGAATTTGTGACGGAAGATGCTTTAGACATTCATCATTGACATTCAGAGCCCAACACAACAGTTGTGCAGTTCAACCGTCTGTTACTGTTAGAAAGTTTGACTAAAGCACACAACCTGTCGTTGAAATGGGACAGCAGGACTCTGTGGACATGGAATCAATTAGCTTTTGACCAGTCTATACACACGCACACACAGTCGCTTGTCTAAGACCCTGTCTTTCCCTTTCTTTCTCTCCTTTGGTCTATTCAGTAGCCTGTGATCATTTAGATTTGACATGCATTGTGGCTGAGCTGGTCTCTCTCTTTTGCTCTCTCCCTCTTTTGCTACTGTCTGTCATTAATTTCCAGGCTTTACAATTTGCCAAAAAAGAAAGAGAAAAGAGTGAGTGAGTGGTGGAAGGATAAGAGCTCAGTGTCCTTTTGAAGGGGTTTGTTATTGCACAAAAACAGCCGCCCAATAATTTTTCGTCAATGTTTAACTCTAAAAGCTTTTCCCCGTCAGCTTTTGAAAAGAAGAGCAATAAAGCCCTATTCATACGGACTGAATAAAAACAGTCCTCTGGGGGCTATGACCGAAGGGCTTCTTTTCTTCTGCCTCTAATCAAATAGGAACTGAAATGAATTAGAGTTTTCTTATGAAAATAGCCTTTGTTGTCAGGCAGGCCAGTAATTCATAAACAATAAGCAACGTCATTGTGTGGCTAGTAATGTATTCATGCTGTGGAAAGGCTAGAAGGCAGTGCAGGACTATGGCTCTGTGAATGAGGGGAGGGAAGGATTGGTCCTGGACTCTTCATTTGCAGTCTGCACAGTGGGTGGTTCTGGTAACCACCAGTTTCTCTCCGTCTCTCTCCGTATCTCTCATGCTCCTGGCATGGTCTTCTCATGCTCCTCATTTCTTCAACGATTCTTTTGTTTCCATCTTTCTTCTTTCTGCAATTGCTGGCTCGTTTCGACCTTTCTCAAAGGCCTCTTGCTCTTCCCCTGTGTTCTGACCTGTCAGGTTTTTCGTTTGCTCTCACATTCCCCTCCCCTCTCCTTTAATCTGAGCAAAGCTATATATTCTTGAGAACTTCAGGACGGTGTTGGATTCTGCTCACAAACTCTTCTCTCTTGGGGAAAGTAGTGGATTATGCGAAGTAAAGAGCTGCGGTCAGAGGGCAACTGGACGACGGCGAGTTGGATCTTGAACCAGGACAGGATTGTCACTGACCAGAAAAAAAGTGCCTGCTTGATTATTAAGGATTAGCTTTATACTTTTCGTGGACCTGGACATCTGTCGTGTCACTTGGACATTACAATTTTCAGCGTGAATTTGTTGTCATCACTTGATCTTAGCCATGGAGATAAATGTTTGTGGCAGATTTTGTCAAGGCTGTTTTCATCTTATGGCTACTTTTCCGAAAAAACAAAAAAAACAAGAACTCAGTAGGATATCCTTGTGGCACAAACATTTATGAAGTTTTCAGCTGTCACCTGCTCAAATTTGAGAGCAGCAACTGGTGCTACGAAGACTGTTAGTATGTCATATTCCTGGATTTTCTGATTTTCTATATAAGAACTTCTGGTGCTGCTGCTTGATGACACTCAAATAAATCACCAGCTATCAGCAGTACGTGAGTCTTTCAGCCTTTTGTGGCGATACAGAGAGTTTTGTCGCGTGTGTTTATTTAAAAAGCTAATTACCTGAGTTTTCAAAGGAGTTTGACAACTTCATGAAATTTAGAGGCTAAAAATGACGAAAGAAAATAGGTGAAGTTTCTTTACTTCTATTAATAAATAACATTGCCTCTTTACGCCAGTGACTATTTCAATGACGCTGAGGCATTGAAATAAGGGTCAGCTAATTTCCTTTGTTTTGTTTTTTTTGACAGTTCTTCACGCCAAGGATCTTTCTCCGCCCACTCGTCTAGTTTTTTCATGTTTTACAACTTTGCAAACTTTTAGATTCAAACTAATGAACAGTTTAAAAATGAAGGCTGGTTATTTCAAGTTCAGTTAAATATCTGACTTGAAATGTAAATACGTGAAGTTAACGACGATTATGACCGAGAGACGTCTCGAAGGTAATTATCTTAATAAGGTAATAATAATTATTGTATTATCTTCTGATCCTCTCTCTTAATAATATCCTAGAATATCATGTCAGCTGCTTTGATCCAAGCCCCATTACTTGTTTTCTTATTAAACCCATAAGTTGTAATAAATACACGATCAAAGGCGCAGTCGGTCACAGAGTCAGTACTGCAGCTCAACAGCAGGTGGCAGCGTTGCTCCATCAGACAGTCGAGGATGGACCATAATAGTAGCATCATCTTAAGTGCTGCAACCGCTCCAGACATGGTTAAAAATTGTTTCAGATATTTTTTATTCGTGCAGTTTTGTGCAAATTAAACAATAAAACTTTCTAAAGGGACTTTCTGTTTACATGAATTTATAAACTCTCTTTTAAACGTTTGTTCTGACTTCAAACGTAGCTTATATATTAATCTATATAGAGTTGTGTGTTCATAAAAACTAACATTTTCGCCTGCCTCAGAAAAGCAGATTTTATGCACTGGCTCCTCAGTCACTGTTTATTTTCATTGCGTCTATTTTCCACACAAAGAAAAAGTGAATGACGCTTCTGTGCAGGGAAGAATGTCAAGGTTTGTAGCAGCATGTGAGTGAGGTTTTTTGGGAACTACTAATATTGCAGTGGCTGTCTTGGTCCTCTAGAGGGCGCGCGAGACCGTTATAACATTGTTCACAAATCTGCTGCAACAGTGCTCTGAAGATACTCGCTTCACAAAGGATGAACAGTTGTCTATTTATGTTTGACAAATGGCAATTTTAAAATGTACTACATATATACTTTAAACACAGAGTAATTAATTAAAACTCAGATTTATTTATTTTTTTCTATAGAAAAAAGCCTTTGAAAATGATACATTGTTGCACTATAATTAATACATTAACCCAGGTACAAACACTGTGCCTTTGTTTCATTTTGTTTATCCAGCGAAAATAGCACAAGCATTACCAAAAGTGCAAATGTCATCATTGCGTTTAATTAAAATTAGATTTATTTTACAATTAAACATCAAAAGCGGAATCAATAATCCTAAAAACAAGTGACTATCAGGAGAAAACAGATTGAATTAAAGCACTTTAATTCTACCAACATCCCGCCATGCATAAGCAAAACAATATTCTTAATAAACATTTTACTCTAGATGATATTTATTCAAAAGTACCGAGTTTTATGACAGAAAATTCTCTCACCATTATATGTACAATTGTTCACTGCCATGTCCCTTTCATCTCTGCCTGCGCCATGGTTTCTCGTCACACACTCATAGATGTAAAGAAAAAAAGTGTTGAACACAGGACGTGACTTACAGACGTGGGTGAAAGGAAAGAATCATGTGATTTCTTACTACCTGGTTTTACATTTCACAAATAGATGGGCGTTGGCATGGGAACATGCCCCTGGCTGCTACCTGAATGAGGACACAGGGCCTCTGCAGTCAAAGGAATGACCCAGCAGGCTGCACATTTTCACCTACAGCCATATCCATGACAACAAAGTCCCATGCCCACTGCCGGCCTCTACTATTGAAATTTGATTGACAGATGTCCAAATGTCAACCACTCCCTCTCAGGTAAACAGTCCAGGCGTTTTACATTTTCAATTTTTTATCCTCCTCTTGCACACACTGTATATGCATCTTGGCAGGGTCACAGGCCATCCACACTTTGTATTTTTTGCATGAGTGTTTGTATGTGCTTTTACTTCTCTTGGATTGACATCGGCTGTGACTGCAAGCTCGCTGCTTTACTTAGCGAGTGTATTTTTATATGTGATTCGCATTAGCAGAGACAGATCTGCCATACAGAGCTGGGCCGTCTTTTGTAGCAAAGAGACTGTATTAATCCATCTCCTCGGCCTAAAAGAGGCGCTGTACTTAAAGTAACACAGTCTCTTCCATATTAGAGCGTCAAAGTGGAGATTCAATCACAGTAATGGTCAGCGTCTCACGGCGCATCTCCATCGATCTAGAGGACAGTGTATTGGCTGCATTAGTGAAAAGGAAATTGAGTGCTATTTTCTAGTCGTCACAATCTATTTGTCATTCCGAATTGAGACATGCGGGTCTATGGTTTATGCATGTCAAAGCTGACCATATCTGTGTGTGTGTGTGTGTGTGTGTGTAAGAATATTTGAAGCTGTTACTTATAAATGTGTATGCACATATTTTTGTATTGTTGAGAGAGAATTCCATATTCAGTATATTATATTATGATACAGTATGCTTTTAAGATTTATTAATATACTATATATAAATATAATATAATTTAAAAACATATTAGAATTAAGCATTGCATATACAAAATTGTGTCTCACACACACGTATTATAAAATACAAAGTATTAAATACTAAATTACTAATAATATCTAAAATACTTGATATTTATGTATTTGTATTATTTAATATACATAAACAGACACACGCAAGACATCTAATATGCTATTCAAATTAAGAAGATCAATTACTCATATATATTAAATTGTTATTAACCTTAAATAATATCTGATATAATATCTGATATTAAATAGCATATTAGAATTCAATATTAAATATATGTATTTAAATTATGTGTGTGTTTTATCTTTGCATAAATCGAATGGCATTTTATATACTTATATACATTCTATATAACTTTATGTGTGTGTATTTTATTCAGAACTTTACATCATAATTTTTCGGGCATATTTTATAGTGTATATAAATTATATAACATATCAATTCAATACATTTTAGAAATGTGGATTTTTATTTTCCAATTTGCTGTTCGAACGTAGAAGGTCAAATTTGTATCTAACTGTGGCTTTATTGTACTTTAAGGAATATTATGGCTGATTTTATTTTGGGCAGGTTATTTTATTTATTTATTTTAATAAAGACACAGGCAGCACCCAGCGTGCGTAAACCCTTTTGTTGTGAATCATTACGAGCTCTGTAAATTCTCTTATCTCCAGCTCTGATAACCCATTCACAATCTGGCCATAAAGAATTTGATAGGCTAATTGAATAGGGCTTCGATGCACACTTTTGTAATAGAGCATTATAAATCTGGAACGAAGGTGACAGGGGTACAAAAGGGAGCGCTTTAGGGCGAGACTCCCTCCCTTTCACCCGCTGACTTTACAATAAGTTTTGCAGCTTTGAATGTTAGGCTGTAAAAAAGTGCTCTCTGCTTGAATCGATTGCCCCCACCTAACAAGTCTTCTGTCCTCCAACACTGAGAGAGCGAGCGATGGATTTGTTGAGGGCAGTGATACAGAGGCCTGGCTGCTATCTTGATCCTTCATGTGCTGCAGGGCCATATGGACCATTAACCCTCACAGTTTTATCTAACGGTAGTGATTAGCGTCAGGACCTTGCAGTCCTATTGACGGTGTGTGTATGCAAAGGAGATGATGTATTACTATTACCTCTCTAACATTTATCTCCTTTTGTCTGTCTTTTCGTATTTAGAGAAAGAATTAGTGGAGGTCTGCTGACTTTCTGATGTGATGTTGATAGCATTATTTGCCAGTTTGTGTGAATTGCTTCCTTAATTTGTCTCTCCTCTTGTAGTTGAGACGGTATAGGATGATATATATACTTGTACTTTTTCTTCTATCTTGTAACACAATGAATTACAGGTTATCTGTTTCGGCCACACATTCCATTTAGTGTTTTCTGTAATAGCATAGTCTTAGACATAATGTTTTTGTCTCTAATACACTATAATTTGTGCTTTCAAATTGATCAATATATTGAAATGTACTCAAGTAGGTAAATAGAATTATATTTAGCATATAACAAGGATTTTCTCATTTGGGATTTTCTCGCATATATTTTGGCTACAAAAAATATTTCTACCGTTATTGCCTAAAACAGGGTTTTTTATGTACACGTTGACATAGCAGGGGCATGTCGTCACGCTATGGAGTGATTTGGCGCAATTGATTTTCAGCACTTTAAACATTACAGAAATTGTGATATACACAAGAATTTAAGAAACTGCAAAATGTTAAAACACACAAATCTAAATTTACAACACACCCACATATATATTATATATATGGTGAGAGATCAGAGAGTTCAGTCATAATGTTTTTGACACGAAAGAGTGAGAACAAGAGTGGTGCATTTCTCTTTTAGTTTTGAATGGCACTTGCCTTTGCTGTTCTCAGAGTTTTTAAATTATTTATTTATTTTTCAAGGACAGTCATTTTAATAAGAGCTCACACAAAGGTGTTAATATTAATCATGTTTTCCCCAACTGTTATTCATGCTATTTCTGGCTAATACCTGCTCTGCTTTGTTATTCATGCTAGAATATTCATTCACATGAACGCTGAATCTGGCATTCAAAGTACGGTCAATTAAGCATTTTGAGTTCACAGTCTGATCATAAGCAAGTTTTACAGATGGTCAGCCTGGATGTCCTTTGCTTTATTTTTCAGAATGTGCTGTGATATTTTCTTTCCTCTTATGAAATTAGATATCTTTCAGCAATTTTGAAAAGGTATGTTTTTTAATACATTTTATTAATTAGGCTATTTATTTATTTTTTTTGTGCTCAGCTTGACTTTTGCGTATGCGAGGGCAAAGCGGAGAAAGCCTGTATTAAGTGCAAGTGGTAGAAATTTGACAAAGCCTATAAATATATATATATATATATATCAAAGAGCTGAAAAGAGGAAATCAATGGAAAATGGTCAGAAATTGTTCATAACATGTTTAGCTAAAGCTATCGTATTTATTATCGTATTCCACCGAAGCTTAGCTATAAAGTTTGACACTGACCTGCTTAAGGAAACTAAGCTCAGTGCAGAATTTAACGGAGGGTTTTTACTTGTGTGGACCTTACAGTCTGCCAGTGTTTTGTTTCGGCTCAGGGCGCTGGGCACCCCACATATACTCACACTCACTGCACTAATATTTACGTGTGTTTTATCTGTAATGGTGTTTAGTGTGCTCTTGAATACTGAGGGTTGTTGACAGTGAGAGGGGAGGTGTGCGCTGCCATCACTTTACCTGTCAGAGCAAATACACACGTCCACATACACTCGCGCACAAACCTGTCAGAGAGGATGCTTTGAGTCAATGGTGCTACATGGAGAGGCCTGTAATGGCGTCTATTTCGACACAAGTGCTGTTCTCTTAAATTGAGTGACACTTACATTTCTGTCACTGCAGCACAGACAGTGCAATTTACAGGATTCGGTGACTTTCGCTTCATTTATTTGTTTATCTCAAAACTGGTTAAACAACATGGTGTTTAATTGATGGCTTGGACGATTCGCTCACATGAAGCTAAATGGCTTTATTTGGTTGAAGAGGTTGGAGAACTTTTGAGTCGGTCTTAAACCAAGTTGTTTTGGTCAAAGGGTCAATGGTGCATAACGACAGTGTCCACATAGAGAAAAAGAAAATGCCATTTATATGATTCTTAGACGTGAATTTTCTTGTGTTTATGTTGACTTTGAAACACTTTAATATTGTTTTCAAGAAGAGTTTCAATGACTCTAAAACAACTGTTTATTTGGGGCTATTAAGTAATATGTGATGAAAACACAATGAATACACATCTTAATAATTAAGTATCCTAAATTAATAATTCATAAGTATCATTTAGCTTTTTAGGAGTTGCACCATATCATGTTTTAAAACCTGACCTAACATTTTCTTGTTCTAAAAAGGTCAGTTTGTCTGATATTGTAAGAGATATATTGAGCTTGACACAGTCAATTATTTTAATTGTTAACAAAAGATAATAAAAGATAAAGAAAATAAAATTCTGTCTTTCTTTACATGACGTGGCTTTAACTCATATGCACTTACATTCAAATAACTCAATTGATACAATGCACTTATTATATGCAAACAAGTTTTTAAATTGCACTTATAATTACATCTGTAATTCATTTCTGTAATCACATTTATAGTTACTCTGTTGACCCACCCGTACACCTACTCATACCTCTAAACTTGTCCCTAACCTTACCTACTTTGCAATACAGTGTGTTACGCTCACAAATTGCACTTTTTATTTTGTACATAGCAGTTGAATCCACATAATATAAAGTGAGACCTAATTTGTTTTTTATGATAATTTTCTAATAATAATAATAATCTTGAGTTTTTCGTTTTATGTATAAAATTAAAAACAAGCTTATAATATAATAAACATATATACGTCATTGGATGTGTGGGTTGTATTTTAATGTGTTTTTAAATAAATGAATAGATCAGGACGGTCTACGTGTTTAAGGAAGTAGTCAGTGATTGAATAAAGCTGCTAGTGCAGTGCATGAGGATTGCATGAAGTAGTGAGGAAAAGATAAGCCATGTGCAGTTGTGCAGTTCTCTTCTCTGTTTGTAGGTGGTGCTTTAGCTGTGCATTTGGCCTGGAAGACAATTTACAGTTGACTCCATTATGGAATATGTTCAAAGCCTTAGCCAACTGAAATCTAATTTCGAGGAGGCCTTAATTTCACTTCATTTTGTCCTTACCTCAGATCACATTTTCTCTCTATTGTTTGCGCAAACGTTGCCATATATAACAGCCCTCGATTTTTGAATGCTAATCAAATTCAATTTGACCTCCAAAGTAAATATACACTTTATTTCAGCTCTCATTTTCTCCCTCTTTCCCTCTACAGCAGGAACTTTCTCTGTGAAGAACCGACGCAGATCCAGTCGACGTGTGTTTGTATGTTTCGACATGCGCGTGGGGTGAGACAGAGATGTGAGTGATTTTGCCAATTGCTGAAGTGGGATGCAAACTCATCTTATTTACCAGAGAATAGGCCAATTAAGGCCGAGTCGGGAATGAGCTGTGGTGCAGGAAACCAAGTGAATGTTCCATTGATTAGCAGCGTTCGCTTAATCACTGTCTCTCATGAGCTCATGTGCCGCTGTCAGCTGGGGCTTGCTCTCCACTCCTTTTCGAGGAGCAAAGGTTCGGGTGTCAGCGTGGAGGTGACACAGGCCAGTGATTACGTTTCCGTCTCCTGAAAGACATCAGGATGTCATCCAGAAAAATGAGGCGCGATTAGCTCCAGCAACTTTTCCTGCCGCATGAAAAACAAGAATTCCCAATTTGCAGGAAATGGGAAGTTTTCATTGAGGGATGGCTCTGAATGAGCACTAATGCTGGCGTTACGCATGTGTTTGTGGAGCGTAATAGATGGTGTAAAATATCAGCGCGTATTGACGCTCTTTTTCCTAAAGCCCTGCTTCCCCTTTTTTCGAGCCTTGCCTAAATTTGAGCAAATTGAAAAGCGATAAAGAAGCAGACTCCTCTAATAAGCATTACTTATCATATTAATTAAAAGAGGATGACACAATATGGCTGACAGCTGTGGGTTTTGATTTGTTGTGTTGCTAATGTGACACTCATTATACAGGTCATGGTGAGACAAAGCCGCAGGGGTAGCCGTGGTAACATGCAGATGCAGAGACTGAGGCCTGCTACACAAACACTGGGGTCTCGCCTAAACAGCCCATAATTACCTCAACGCGCAGACAAACAGTAACCATGGAGAGGTGAGCGACAGTTATGACCTCAGAGCGGGACATGGATTCAGTTCTGTAATTGTTTTTTTAATGGAATTAGTTTTCGCCAGATTTTTCGAGAGGATCCGTCTTTCTGCGCAAAAGCTCGCATTCAAAGGCGCCGGCGTTAATGACGGGATGAATGCTGAACTGCCTGTGCTCGGCCCTTTATCTTCCATCTCTCTTTCATTTTATGAGGTTTGTTGAATATGTAGAGCTGCGCAGAAAACATATTAGCGCTCTGACCCACGAGGTGACTGTATCTCCCTGTATTGCACCTATCCCGTTTTATTACCAGCCTACCATTCATTCAGATTATTAAAGGCAAGCGTGTGAGTACAGAGGGAGCTTTTGGTCGCATGGAGAGTTGCGAGTTGCTCTGAAAGGGTGCATGGTGGGACAAATGTTTTTTTTGGGAACTTCTTTTCTAAAGTTTTGGAAATTGACTCTTAGATGAATGTTCAAAGTTATGCTCAATCCACCACATAATTAAAAAAAAAAATGGGAAGAAACTGAAATCTGTGTTACAGTGAAACACACACATAGAGTGGAAGTGAATGGGGCCAGTTCATAAGTGTTAAAATGCCCAGTTTAAACAGTATAAACACAATTGGGACCAATATGCATGGTTACATGATTTTAGTGATGAAATCTAGAAAAAATGCACTATATAACCTTGAGGTGAGAGCCCAGAGGGTAAAACCATAAAACAACCATCAAATTATGTTGCGTAACAGAAGAATGAATGTAAGTGCTTATTTAAAATTATAAACTTAACATTTCTGCATTTAATTTTCCTTTTTTAAAGAAAAAAAGTGGCAAAATGAAATCAACTATGTAACTATGTAATCAACATTGTGCTTAGTTTAACTTGTATTGAAATAGAATATTCTTTTTTCTTCACTGTTATGTTAACAATCTAAAGCACACACACACATATATCTATATAGCCCATATATGGATTTTATTTCCCTGCCCATACAAGTGTTGAAATGAATCAGCATTATGCAAATCTAATCATACTGTATTCTATATAATGTAAACCTTTCTTAAAGCCTTTTGAATATTCAAAGCTCTGTATGTGTGTAATCTGATAAGTTTGTAACAGTATCTGACTGACAAAACATTTCTGTTTGATACAGTGAAGGACAACATGGGCTACGTGAAGTATTAGCCAGCATGCTGATCAAAAAGTCCTCTCATGCATACTGATTGTTGCGTTGGCATGCAGATGAAAATGATGTTGTTGGCTGCAAACTAAGAGGAGGGGTGTGTGTGTGTGTATGAGAGCATGTTTTTAGAAGAAAAACAATACAACTACTCTTAATGACTTTTCGGTGAGCGGCCCAAGAGATGGGATGTTTTCTGCCTATTTGAGCATTTAGGCAGCCGCTAGAGATGGTTCATCAGCGCTGTGGTGTATTAGATGGGATCTGACAGGATCTTATGGAGATTTCGGGCACAGACCAGACAGGGGAACGAGTGAGGTGACGACGAGGGGTCAGGATTGGATGCCCTGAAACGCCAGAGGGCACGCAGAGCTGGAGGTCACTGTGGTTGGGTCAGCTCAGAGGTGATCCAATTCCCCTCTAGTTTCAGCTTTTCTAGATTGTGGGAGATTGTGTACGGGTCCTTTTGAACCTGCTCCCCTCGGAGGTCAGCAGAAAGAGATGAAGAACCATAACGTATCATAACAACCCTGTGTTTGTATGCCGGTGTGTGTTTGTGTAGCTTTGGTCGTTTTTCAATTGATTTTTCACGAGTTGAGTGACAAGGGTCTGAGTGCATACATAGAATATATACTCTCTATATATATATTTATATGTATGTTTGCGTGTTTATGTGTATAAATGTATATGTGTATGGCACATTAGTGCTGGCACTTCTGAATCTAAGTGACATTGACTAGGCCAGACTGTAATTAGGGATCGGGTTGGATGGTCTGTGAAAGCAATGCATAATGGGATGTTTCCTCTGACACTGAGCATTTCCCAACAGCTGCCTGTCAGTGTGATCTCGATCCCTTTAAAAGAGGACACTTTAATTAGTCACAATCCCTAGAGGAGCCTCTCATTTACAGTCATGCCCATCTTGATGTAAATCAGCTTTCTACCCATCACTCTTTTCTCCTTTCACTCCCTTTTTTATCTAGCGTTTCCCTCCATCACTCTGTGGCTCCATCATTATGTCATTTTATTCTCCGCAGCACACCTGTCTCTCTTTCTCTCCATCTCTGAAGTTCATTTTCTCTGCCCTCTCCGTCCCACCTATTCATCTCCACCCTTTCTCATTTCCTTCCTCTCCGTTTCCTTCAACCCTCTCAGACTTAAACTCTGCCAAGATGACTTCTCTAGACTATCTTGGTCAGCCATGCTTTTTTAGCCCACTCTTTTAGCGTAAAGCATCAATAACATCATGCTTACGTTTTTGTATGCTTATACTCTTTTATTTAAAACAACATAAAACACTGCCATGACTTAACACATCTTCTATTATAAGTTTAAATTACTTTATTAAATTTCACTTTCACCAAGTATTGGTGATCATAAAATCAGAAATATGTGTGCTTACACACAAACACACAGGCACACACATGTTGGTATTTGTGGTTTATGGGTGGTATGTTTTTTAAACTGTACAAACTGTTTGTGCTATTGCTCTACACCAACCCTACACCTAACCCTACCCCTTACAGCAAGCTTTGTGTGTTTTTAGATAAAAAACACAATTTATTATGTTAATAAGCCTTTTGAATTACAAGGACACTGGCAGTGTCCTCATAAACCACCTTTTAATTGTCATTAAACAAATTTGTATCCCCATAAACCACAAATACCAACACACACACAATCGAGATATATATGTGTATATAATGGGAAAAAAAATCCCTTTATTTTTTATTGTGGACACACATACACCACATAATGCGTTGCTCATTTCTATGCATCATTTCAGTTCCCATTTTCTAATGCGTTCAACTTTCACTCACTTTCTCCCACCATCATCTTGTATTTTCAGTCAGACAACATGTTGGCCAGCCTGGTGTATTTTCTGCTGACCCCAAGAGTGTTTTTGTGTGGGAGGTGACATTGTTTCCTGACCCTGGGGAGATCCTGTCACAGCGCACACTCATCTGGTCTCTGATTGCTTTCTCTTTCTCCTTGTTTTTCAATAGCACGCAGTATCTCTCCCTTCATCTCAACACACATTGCCTCATGAGGAACAGTTTCACCTTGACCGGTTCAGAGTTTGAACCGAGCACCTCCTGCCCCATCCTTAGAAATACAGGTTGTCCGTGGTTCAGTGAACTATTTATGACCGTTATTTAAGGTTTTGGTTTGCCACACATCTACAACTGAAAGTATCTTTTCTACATATAATAAACATCAACAGTAACCTTGCTGCAGCGCTCAGCCACTGTCTGTCTTTTACCTTGGTTTCTACAGCACACTAGAGTTGTTTTCTGGCAATTTTGTCCTCTTTCTTTTCTGTTGGTTTCTTTCCATTGTTCATGCTCTATTGTGAGCTCAGTGAATGGAACAACATTGCTGTGTGTTTCCTGTCAGTCACGTTGGTTTTAAAGGAGAGGGTGAACTCATCGGGTGTTGACTGTTGCGGTGCCGTCAGAGCTGTCCATCTCTCAGAGTCAGCCAGTGAAGTTGTCATTTCCAGTGTCATTCTGACATGAGAATAATCAAGCAGAGTCAAATATGTTTCACCCCTTATTTCTTCATCACCCTCTTTGAAAAATGTTTGTGCTCCTACTCACTAACCTCGTGTGGCTTTTAGCATGTTGACTGTCTTTGATGCAACTTTGACATTGGATCTTTTTAAAGGTTCATCTGCTATGCTGGAGAATTTTTTTAATGTGCCAAGGCAAATCAGCAAGAGTCAATATGCCCATCCCATAGCTTTTCACTTCAGATTGCCATGGTTACATTTTAAGGATAGAATACACAGCACGACTTTAAAATCAAAACAGATTTTAAAACCCTCAGCATTCAAAACACTTGTCAACTTTATAAATGGTTACAGAGAAAAACTAGGCCTCATACACTAAACAACTTAGGATCGTACACTATAGTCATTATGGACTCCATTGCTTGGAGATGTGTGTCAAATGAAAACATTATGTGATTATGTGATTAAAAACTGGCACAAAGTATAATGTTTGATCTACTCTGATTGGATGAAATCAGATTTTTAGATTTCTGTAAAACTCAACTCAGAATCTGCAAACAGTCAAGTAGCATAGACTTTTCCAAGCTAAAAATCAAGACACAAATCATGTGCATTGCAGCCTTTAAAATGAATACTTCCACTAGTTTCCTTAGCATACTTGCAAACTATAAAGATCTCTTGAAGAAATGTGTTAATTTTTCTTGCAATAAGCAACCAATCATGGGTGAGAGTTATGAGATCAAGAATTGAAAGCAGTTCAGACGCACTTGTATAATATACTCTGATGTGTACAAAGAAATCAGCATCTTTAGTGTGCTGCCAGAGCTCGCAGCCGCTGGTTTGACAGTGTGTGTCCATTAGACTAGGGTCAGTTTCACTTAGAGAAGGCTGAGACGGAGCCCTTGAGGCTTTGGAGTCAGAGGTTGAAGGTAACATAGAGAGGCTTTTTAGATCTAATCCTTCTGAGGTACTGTAGACTCTTCATCTTCAGACAGATTAGAGTTGATCCAATATAGCTGCCAGAGGGATTACTGGCGGCTCTGTTTTTGTCATGCCCCCTTGATCCCTTTTTTGTTGGGAAGTGTCCCCCTGAGTCTCACGTCAGATGTCTGGGCGCAGTAAGGCTATGTTCACATTACTGGTCTTAATGCTGACTTCCAATTTTTTGTTGGAAGTGCTGCTGCTTACACATTTATCTGTGTAGGAGAAACGTATTCGGCACCTGTTCTGCTCTCAAGCATTTCTTCACTGACTTCTCTCACCGAAGTCTGTGGAGTGTCAGTGGCATAGTGGTTAAGTTACTGTGCTTGCTTAACTTGTATGAGTATCATTAGGTGTTATTGTAATCCCTTGCCACCAAAAATGCTAATTGTAACAGGAACAACATTTTTACTTATTGTTATCACTGGGTTTCTCATATGGGTTTCTTTGGGTATTATTAAATTACATTTCCACCATTTGTTTATACTTATTTGTATTTTTATATTATTACAAGAATCATTTTTATTAAAATGCTTTTGTTAAAGTGTCTGTTTTTAATGAGCTGTCTTTGCACTAACTGTATGTTGGGTGTTAATGAATATTAGAGGAGATCCGTCATCTGTTAATGATGGATTGAAGGACTTTAGTGACATCATGTTTGTCCTGTCATTCCCAGCTGCATGGCTCCACCTTCACCTGTTTACGCCATCACAGGCTGACACTCTTGTCACAAAGCTAGAACATTTGTTATCCATCCTCGGTTGATGCAAATGAGCCCAAAACGACCCATTTATTTATGGGATGTCAGTTAGCACCCTTTTCATCCATTGTCACCAGTATTAGTTTTTTTGTCATCATTTCATCTTTGTCGTTCCAAAGACTTTCTTTCTTCTGTGGGGGCACAAAGACAATATTTTGAGGAATGTATAATGGAAGTCAGTGGTCAACAAAACTTGCTAAATCTCTTCTTTGGTGTCACACAAAATAAAGAAAGAACTGGAACGACATGAGGGTGGATTTTCCCTTAGCCTTGAAGTTTTCTAGAGAAGAGAAAGAAATAGGAAGTGTAACCTGAGCACTGACAGAAACATGTCCATCTAATCATCCTTTATGAGCCATATGTGCTGGATTCTAATATAGCACTGTGTTACTCAGGGCCGATGTCCCTTGAGTCTCTGTAGAACCGTCAAGCTGATGAGACAGCTTTATTTTTCCTCTTCTATTAAGTGATTTTTAATCAACCCAATGTTTGCATGCCCAGGGGAGCTGACCAGAAGGTGATGGGTTTTGGAAGGGTGGGCTCATGGGAGATTTAACTCCAGCAGTTCTGGAGATGCTCAAGATGAGGATGTCCTACCAGAGACGCCATAATTAAAAGGTTAATTCCCCCATATTAAACATAACGGGTGAGAAAGGCTTTAAATGTCGATTTCAACTCCCTAGTTTTTCGATTCAGATCAGCTAATGTGTATCTTCTGGATAGATGTTGCCATCACACAATGACAGACATTGGCTCTGTTTCAGAAAGAAGGTTGCTGTATTTCATTTCGATTTATTTAATCTACGCTTTGCAAACAGACCTGGGGGCCACTGCTCTCCATTCCACTTTATTGTGTTACAGCCTCAATACACTCAGCCAATTTTTGGTGTCCCTGCTAAGAGAAAAACACATACGGGCTGCCATGGCCCCTGTGGCAGGGTTCAACAGAGAAGTAACGCTTTCTGAGGGACATTTATTGAGCATAAGGACACTTCTGTTTCTCTCCATCCTGGAAACCAATTATTGTGTCAGCCCTGGAAAGCACAACAAGGTAAATATCAATAAGTATCGTGATACAATATGTCCATTTATTCACGTCAGCTGTGGTTGCAGTCACGCATCCTTCCGCAGCACATGGAAGAGCTCGAGCGCGTGCACGCAGTCCAACAGACAGCGGCGTGGAGATAACTCCTAACTTTGTTTTGACACTTTTGATTAAAGACCATTGAAGGGACACCTGTACTGCGTAGACGAACAATAGCCAGGCCCCAGGAGAGATTGATTTTCTGCATGAGAAGAGGAGTCTTTGTCTAAAGCCACACGCTCCTTTCTTATGCTAACGAGCCGTGGAAGATTTCCAATTCAATTTCACCTGAGCGCTGGTCAGCTCTCCGCTCTTTTGTGCGCTGTCCCTCGAGCCCCCCGACACACTCGCACACGCACGCCCAGCTGCAATTTGGCTTTGGTGGGTGGGGAGTCCGCGGGGAGGCGGATGGAAGATTGACAGGTGGCTTGGAGCTGTGATATCTCTCAGTCCTGTTGCATCACAGGAGAAGCGGCGTCAACCTCCCAGGCCTTCACCTTAAAAGGCGGATCAGGGGCATGCTGGGATTGATCTGAAATACCCTGATGCTTACAGTCTGTGCATGTTTTTACTAAGCTATTAGTGTCAGTTCTAATTTATCCACTCTGGCATGACATACATACCACTGCACCGACTTATCCTGGACTGCACAGAGATATTAAGACGAAATGATGACAATGAGCTCTACTTATTTTCATTTTTATTCATGGTATTACTGTAACTGGCAAGCATTGTTGGTGATGCAACAATTATAGCCAAACAATAACAGTGTTGTAATCCTCCATGATGACTTTGGCTTCACATTTACAATCACAGGACTCTGGGGCTCAGCTCACTCTCTTCTAGCAGTTCTGCATTGTGCCTTTAACTCCTTAATGTTTACCCTAGAACGAAATATGCTTTGTTTTAGCCTATCTTGTATCACAAATAAGATAGCTTTACATCATCTAGACATAGTTCAGAAAAAGGACATTTCTAACCTCATTTACTTACTCTTATGTTTAATTCTGAACCTGTAGGAATTCCTTATATAGATAGAAGACTCCATTAACTATTGTGGTATGGACAAAAAAGACAGGAAAAAATATGCTATAGTTATTTATGTTTTTAATATGAACTCAAACATTTCTTATTAGATACCCGTGTTATCTTAGGCAAGGTTTTTTTAGGTTTTTAAGCCTAAATTAGATTTCTATTAATCCCCATAAACCACAAAATGGCAACCTTTTACTTTTTGTAAAAACAATCATAAGATACTGAACATACAAAAATACTCATATTTGTATTGCAGAATGTATCAGTGTGTAGATGAGAGATGAATTATCTTCAGGTTTAATTGAAAATTTCCTCTTTTAAAGATGACCCTAATTAAATCAAAGACGCATTACGGGGCTAAATGACTGATTAGGATTTTGCAGTGTCTGAATGCAGGCAAAATAATAAAGAAATGCTTGTATTAATACAGTGCTCATCCTAAAGCTGAAAATGAAAATGTGAAATCTAACACTTGAATAGACTTTTACAGCTCTTCTACTGTTGTAATGCCGCTATAGAAATTCACGAGAGATTCACGCTGAGTTAGTCAGAAAAGCAAGTTTAATTAATTTCTCTCAGTTGATAGAAAAGCACATGCGAATGAAACTGATCCAAACTGTGCTTTGTTTTGGGTTAACAAGCGCAGAGCTCCGCGAAACCTGATGACCGAGTCACTCAGATCATAAATCATCTCTTTCCAGATGTTAGGTTTGTGTTGGTGAATTATTAAGAGGATGGAGTTAGTCAGATTTTGTTTACACGATTTAGTGTAACTATTTAAACATTTTACCGATGTGTGTTTTTACTGAAGTGTTGCCAAAACCTCACGGTGGCACCTCAAATGGCTTATATGAAAACAAGAAATTTATGATGCAATAATCTGCAATTATGTTGCGCTATCATGCAAGAGTGACTCAGCCATTAACGATTTCCCCCCCCTTGCATAGCGAACTCTTAATTAATTTGTTGCTTATTTGAGCGTATGAGTAGCTGGTTTTCGTTCTGTATCGCACGTCTTTATTAGGTAATTCCATACCTCAGCTAAAGCAACATGTAATCTTTGCCTGAGGAAATGATATATTTAGTGACAGGGGTATTGTTGGGCCTGTTACTGTGAATATGAAAAATAATTAAGGCTGTTTGATCCTGAATAGACGCATGACTGTTTTTTGAGATGTGCTTTCTTTGGACTCAGACTGTAAAATCGTTTGAGTGCTGTTTCCTGTGGCTCTTTGCAGCATCTTCTGAGTGCAGTCAGAAACATGCTCACCTCCGTAGCACACACGGGGCCCTACAGGCCCCTCTCAGAGCAAAAGGGAAATGACTTAAAGAATAAAGGAAAAATTGAACAAACACCGTTCCTCCTGGGTTTAGTGTCTTGGTAAAATCCCAAATCCCCTCATTTTTCATTTTTTTTAGACTCCAATGCCGATTCTACGCTTGCCAATCTTAAGAACAGGATTTCCTTGGTCTGTTTCCCATATTCCTGTCTTTCAGTCTCCCTTCTCCTCTCTGCAGTGCTGGAGGCATGATTAGGGGTGTTCAGCTCCTGCCCCCGCATGCTGGTTACAAGATGCCCCCTTCTCTTCTTCAACACGCTCACAACCTACATTTCCTACCTTATAAGCAGCAGTGCTCACACAAGCACTTGTTTTATTAATTCGTTCTGATTCACGTCTTCATCACCTTCAGTCATTGATTAATAAATTCAGATCTCAGGCTTCTTTGGTATTTTTAGGATGAGAGTTGATTCAAGGCTGCCGAATCAAAGGACTGTCATCATCAGAGCTGAGAGACCAAAAACGAACTGAATAATCAATCAGCTCTTCCAAACATTCAAAATACAGGACAAATATGCTTAGCATTTTTCTTGATGTGCGACAAAACACTAAATTATTAGTCATAATTCCGGTCATTCATTCTGACACTAATTTTTTTGTTTTGTTGTTTTTGAGTCTGTTTTATGATTTACGATACCATATTATGTTTATCATCATAAATAGTTAATGTTATGAAATCTAAAAAAGAGACAAGGAACATTTGAAGGAACGTTTAATCAAGTCAACATGTATAAATACAAATATGTATATACAACAGAAGTTAAACATTAACAGAAGTTGACTCAAAGTGCTCTTAAAGTAATATGCAATGGATAAATGACAGTAAAACAGGTGAAAAAAAACTATGAAAAAAAAGCAATACAACAACATTCTTATTTGCATTTCTTTAGAGTTACAATAGAATTACTGCATTTTGCTCTTCAATGTGAAGCAATTAACATTTTTCACAACTAATTATTATTTTTTCAGTTTTCCTTTTTAGGGCGGAAAAGGTTAACAATAAAAAATATTCTTGTTTTGCCCCTGGTTCTTGTCCACTGTGAACTATAAATAAGGCCGTGGATCAGACACATGACCTGTGCTTTGCTTTTCACAAGTTTTAGTCCCCTAATGACCATTGGAGCTGTCATTCAGTCACTCCGGCTCATACATCAAAGTCAGACACCCTTACCAGCCACTGTCCTTTCATCTATAGAAGATGAATGTAAAGCTGTTATGTGATGCCTCTCAAGTTCACGTGTAAGGTCAACAGTCACCCAAGGGTCCATTCGAGACAGGTAGAGAAGACGAGGTAAAGTTTCACCTGTTAGAGGAGACAGGTGCGGCGGTAATGAGGTTTAATGACTCCTCCTCCTCCTCCACAACCACATTTTTTTAATCTCTGTCCTATTAGAAACCCACATCCTCCTTTACTGGCTATAGTACTGGTTTATATTATGTGTGTGATGGCTTGTAATTGTGACTAATTCAGAGTAGGTCATGTCTGTGTGATTGTGCGAGGGTTAAATTATTTATTTCAGACGTTTCATGCATTTAATGCACTAGTAATAATAATAATTCAGCTGATGAGTCAAAAGTCAGTAACCTTAAAAAGAAATCTTTAATCTGTCCATCATGCTAAAAACTCCCTAAATCTTTTTAACTTTTTAAAAGTTCAAGAATCTTTAAAAAAAAAAAATTATTATTAAAAAGTGACCAGAGAACAAAAGCATGTGTGATGCTTCAGGTTTAGATATTGTAGAGTGCTGTAAGGATGCCTTTTTTGTTTGTTAAATGCCTGAAATAAGGTGTGGGGTTAACACTCAACTCAAACTCAAGATATTTTCACCTTTTATTCTATGACATAAAATACATCAGTACCCTAATAACTCTTTGATACTTACTATAGTCTCCTATTATAGCCTCATTGTGTTTATAAATGCACTATTTCTAGAGGCTCCCAAACACTGCACATTTTGCATCTCTCCTTTGTCTTACAAATGCTTTTCAGGTCTTGGAGTCTTTACTCTTGAGCTGATCAGCTGAATCAGGTGTGTTTGATAAAGGAGACATGGAAAACATGCAGAAAACCTCTCCTCATTCAATCAGTTTTCTCTATTTTCACTTTCAGTTAAAATGGTTTTTATAGCCATTTTATATATTTATATATAAAGTTTAGCTTTTACTTCTGGCGACTGTATTTAACCTTTAAAATTCATAAAACCTGTTTATTTGCAGAGCTTATCATAATGAACAAAACATGTGATAATCGTAAACCTTTATTAGCCACAGAGCATATTTTCTGCAATAATCCAAAAGCCAATGGAAAAATGTTTTTTGAGGGAACCAGGATGATCCAAACTTCATATTCAAACTTGTATGCAATTGACATAACACGCTGTTTCACTGCCAAACAATGCAGTGCAATGGAATGTAAATTAAAAACAAATATTTAATGCAGTTTCTCCACATATAACTGCACGATCGTTTTTTGAGATGCTTTTTTCCACAAAAAAGTTTGAGCGCTGTGTCTAGAAGACCCCTCGTACTGTAAGAGTATTACTTGACCTTTGGTGTATACTTTATAAGCATGCTGTAATTGTTGACCGAAGGGGTTGTTTATTGGATAATGTGTTAGTCCAGCAGTATTTATTGGCATGGAGTGGCGGTGTATTGGCGAGTAGTGTGCTGTAATTGTGTAATGTGGTTGCTGTGGTTGTGTATTGGTCGGACTGTTCATTGGCGTGTAATGGGATCATCCCTCTGTGCTGCTGGATATCACAAAACACCATCATTGGAGGGAGTGGATGATGCACCGGGAGATGAGAGGCCTAATCCTCTCCCTCTGCTTTCTGCTGGAGGGGGAACACTCTCTTCTCTCTCTCTGTCTCTCTCTCCCTGCCTCGCTCCGTCTCTCTCTCTCTCCCTGTATTATTATCCCATGCTTGGCGTCCTTCCCCTGCTTCTCCCAGTGCCAGCCAGTGGGTAGAAGAGGCAGCAGGGGAATTTAGAGTCTAAATATACTCACCATGGGTAAATATGTCCGCTCACACTGAGAGAGAGCAGAATAATCCTACAGGCCTGAGAGAGATTAGAGATTTCCATGTTTAATCCACTCTCCCCCTCCCTCAGGTTGGCTGTTAGCAAGTGGGTCCTCTCCGCTTGTCATGTTGTTCGTTTTCCTGGCATATAATCAGGTCTTTTTTTAAAGTTGGTCTCAACATTTAGCATTTTCCAAATCAGGGAGAGGACAGGAGAAAATTTATAACTGCCGCTTTGTTATGACTTTCGGCCAACTCACTGTGTACAATAAAATAAAAATAAAAACATTTTAATATAGAACAAATATTGTAAAAGTGAAATAAGTTGAGTCAAGTCAGTGAAGTGTTGTTATTATATTAATAGTTTATTTTACAAAAACATAGATATAACAGCCTACAAGATTCCAGGCAACGGAATGTTTGTGCAAGCTCCGGATAGAAAATGTTTAGAATCACAGATAGAATCAGAATAAAAATACTTTATAATGAGAAATTCATTTTTTGACATTAGTTCCTGAACATAAACAAACATAAACTAGCAAATTTCAGTTTACAGTTATTAATTGTTAAACACAATCTCACATGAACTAACAATGGATAGTTGTATTTCTTAATAATTAAAGTTGACAAAGATGAATTAAACAAAGATGTTTAATGTGGCACATTAATGTAAAGTGTACAAAAAGTAAAAAATGAGCTAATAATTACAAAACAATAAATTCAAATTAAGCTAAGGAAGTAAAATAAAAATAAGAAA